>CM062804.1:681639595-682239595 GCA_031772625.1 Pinus tabuliformis
AAGAGGCCACAGCTATACTGGTTCGCTTTTCACAATGGGAAACTGTAACTGAAACAAGAAATACTGAAAGAACAATCACAGTTTCATCACACAACTGAGGCGGAATAATGTCAAGGAAAGTTGGTTTACAGCAAGTACAATGACAAGCAATCAGCAGCAAAACAACAGTGAAAACAGGGCTAAGACACAGTGGGAAACCTCAGGAAGACATAGCCTAACTGGATCAGCGCAGGCTCTGGTCTGTCAAATTGACTCTCAGCGCAGTTCCCGAAGGGAGTAACTGCGCTGGAATGCAGACTGCCTGTGGACAGCCTGCACTGAGACACGAGAGTTGCGTTTACAAGGATTTCCGGGTCATAAAAAGCTCAAAAATTCACTGTTTTTGCTGAAATAAAAAGCTATAGGTCAAGTACAAGCTAAGGGATGATCAAGAGGATGAAAAGCTATCACAAAGAGTACAAGAGTCTTTTGTAGATCAGCTCTTCAAATCATGAATCTGCTCAGAAAATGAGCAAGAGTAGCAGCCCCTCTACTTCGCTTTTGATATAGTCAAAAGCTTTTCGATTTGGTACTCTTTGGTTCAGGAAATGAATAGCAAAGATACTACAAACACCAACAAGATACTAGGCTCCCCAGCGGAGTCGCCAGTTTGTTGTGGGGAAAAGTATCCGACTCGGATGACCCTATCCCTACTCTAAGGGTGATAGTCCTTAGCAACAACTGAAAGTAAAGCTTTGATGTTTTCCTTTATGAAAGTACAGAGAAGGAAGAAAAGATTGACCAACCGGAGTCTTTCGCTTTTGTCGATCCTATCCTCTCTCTTTGTCTCTTGTTCCCAGCTCCTTGCTCCCTTTGCCGGTCCAGCCACACAAAGATCCTGCACAAACAAGAGAAGAAAACTACAAGAAACATGTACTCATAACTGATGCATGGATTAGAGTGAATCAGATATACAAGTAAATACAATACATCAATGCAATACAAGTATATAGGAGAACATTCAAAGCTTTATTGATAGAAGTAAAAGGGTTCTGAGAAGGTTACAACCATCAATGGCTCCAATCCAGCAGCACCTCCCCAGCAGCAAGAAATCTCCTCTTCACCTCTATAAAAGCAATCACCCAATAGCTCTAACTGTAAACCAACAGCACTTCCTTACTTTGCACAAAATTCCAGCCTCCTTAGACCTCATAGAAGAGCTCTATATATAGGAGATTTGGAGAAAGGATGAGTCAGCTTGAGGCTGGCATAAAGCTGACTAGTGTCCTCTCCCACTTTAGTTAAACTTCAGTTCTTGAGTCCACTTGGAGATCCTTTCTTACACATGGAGATCAAGTACCTCTTACTCATCACAGGGCGAATCCCTTGAACCAAGTGTCAGTTTGGAAGCTTCCTGGGCAATTGACACCTTGCAGAATGACTGTGCCACTTGGCCAATCTCGCCCAGCGCAGGTAGCCTTCATTAGATTTGACTTTCAGCGCAGGTACAAGGAGGAGCAGTTGACATTCAGCGCAGTTGCTCAGTGGAGCAGCTGACATGATCCAAAAATAGCCTGTTTTTGAGTGTTTTCAGGTGGAGAACTGATGGGAAGTGCTGTGGTTTGCTAACCTTGTTCTTCTAGGGGTAAGAACAACATGTTTAGGGACTGAGGATCCCTGTAATTATTGACATTTCATGCTCCATGCTGCGAGGCACAAAAATGTCTATAACAGTTGCCCCCTAAAGTATGAGGCCGTTTATCGGGTGAAATGCTTTATCTAGAGGGTCCGAAGTTCATTCCAGTGCTGAGGAGGCGCCCTGTAATACAATACAATACAATACATTATTTTTCATTTTGTTTTCATGATCTAGCTGAGGCGGGCCCAACCATCAATGGCTCCAATCCAGCAGCACCTCCCCAGCAGCAAGAAATCTCCTCTTCACCTCTATAAAAGCAATCACCCAATAGCTCTAACTGTAAACCAACAACACTTCCTTGCTTTGCACAAAATTCCAGCCTCCTTAGACCTCATAGAAGAGCTCTATATATAGGAGATTTGGAGAAAGGATGAGTCAGCTTGAGGCTGGCAGTAAAGCTGGACTAGTGTCCTCTCCCACTTTAGACTTCAGTTCATTGAGTTGCTCACTTGGAGAGGTCCTGTGCTTACACATGGAGATCAAGTATGCTCCATGCTGCGAGGCACAAAAATGTCTATAACAGTTGCCCCCTAAAGTATGAGGCCGTTTATCGGGTGAAATGCTTTATCTAGAGGGTCAAGTTCATTCCAGTGCTGAGGAGGCGCCCTGTAACAATACAATACAATACATTATTTTTCATTTTGTTTTCATGATCTAGCTTCAATGGCTCCAATCCAGCAGCACCTCCCCAGCAGCAAGAAATCTCCTCTTCACCTCTATAAAAGCAATCACCCAATAGCTCTAACTGTAAACCAATTCCTTGCTTTGCACAAAATTCCAGCCTCCTTAGACCTCATAGAAGAGCTCTATATATAGGAGATTTGGAGAAAGGATGAGTCAGCTTGAGGCTGGCATAAAGCTGACTAGTGTCCTCTCCCACTTTAGTTAAACTTCAGTTCTTGAGTCCACTTGGAGATCCTTGCTTACACATGGAGATCAAGTACCTCTTACTCATCACAGGGCAAATCCCTTGAACCAAGTGTCAGTTTGGAAGCTTCCTGGGCAATTGACACCTTGCAGAATGACTGTGCCACTTGGCCAATCTCGCCCAGCGCAGGTAGCCTTCATTAGATTTGACTTTCAGCGCAGGTACAAGGAGGAGCAGTTGACATTCAGCGCAGTTGCTCAGTGGAGCAGCTGACATGATCCAAAAATAGCCTGTTTTTGAGTGTTTTCAGGTGGAGAACTGATGGGAAGTGCTGTGGTTTGCTGACCTTGTTCTTCTAGGGGTAAGAACAACATGTTTAGGGACTGAGGATCCCTGTAATTATTGACATTTCATGCTCCATGCTGCGAGGCACAAAAATGTCTATAACAGTTGCCCCCTAAAGTATGAGGCCGTTTATCGGGTGAAATGCTTTATCTAGAGGGTCCGAAGTTCATTCCAGTGCTGAGGAGGCGCCCTGTAATACAATACAATACAATACATTATTTTTCATTTTGTTTTCATGATCTAGCTGAGGCGGGCATTCCCATGCTCAGCTTTATAAATACATTTTGGTACATAGAACAGACGATCGTCTGATGGTAGACTGATAATTCTCTGCTGAAATTATCATCCTTTGAGTAGGATGATCATCTGCTGCAATGATGTACATGACAAATGCTCTTATATTTCCTGAATATGTATCGCAGCCCGGATGGATGAAACTAGATCCAGGGTCTTCAAACTCGTTCGATCTTCACTCTAAGTACAAGTCGATCCATGTGAGAATTTCGCTGAAGTCGAACATGGAAAGACATCGCTTGATTACCGGTCAATGATGAAAACCGTTAACAAGCGCGAGAGGAATCACCGATAATGATAATGACCCTCAAGGTACTGCAGTACAATTCACGTGGCGTGAATAAAGGACTTGGCGTCGAACGCCACGCAAAATCTTCTGGTCGAAGGTCATTGATGTATACCTATCGCCGGAAGTGAGAAACTTGCCATTGAGGCATGCAAGCTTCAAAGTACTGATGGGGTTGTTCCTAGATCAACTTCTTGGATAATGAGCTGAAGTCGACAAGAAGCGATCCATCAAAGGAGGGCCTTAATGAATCCCACATCAATGACACGGAACGGAGCTAATGATTTTAGTGGAGGTGAAAACAAACTGTGACACATGATTCAGGGTGGCGATCATGAATGGATGAAGGATAATGTATGGCAGTGGATGGGACGCGGTTGACACTTTCAGAATGACCTCTCTTGAACATATAACGACACTGATGCGATGGATCGGTAGCATTACCCCAAAAGTGGACGGTTTGGCGAAGACCATGGTGATGAGACCGGTGAATGAAACAACCCAACCCGATGTAGTACGGAGGAAAAGTGTCATGTTCAAGAGCGACTTGCTACCATTAAACTTTGATGTTCTCCCAATTTTTCCCCAGTCATTTCTGACCAGTACCTCTTTATTTTTGTCAAGCTTGAGGAGGATAACATATGCTTGTTCTATAACCTGCCCTTCGGGCAAGCCCATCGCTATGATTTAACGAGCTTAGCGATAGGGAAACTCGTTCTCGTCTAAAGACAAGTTTGTCGCTATTTAATCATTTTAACGAGTCTAACGACAAGGAAAACTCGGTCCTTTTCATTTTTAGAGAGTCTGAAAAGGTACATAAAGTCAACTCCAGAATTCCTTTTTCGTCATCTAATCCCTTAAGTCCGAAAAAGTATAAAACAATACAGAAGGGATGAATTTTCGATTGCTTTAACGAGCCGAACAAAACAAGCGCTCGATCTTTTTGTGCAATAATCCCTCCGGTCCAAAAAGATTAAAATCTAGAGGAGGGATAGCGTTCCGGTCCTTTTAATGAGCTGGAAGGCCAAAACTCGGCAAACTTTTCATATTTTACGAGTCAGTGAAAAGAGCTCAAAGAAGACTCGTCTTTTGAGGAACGAGTGATAAACAGGGACAGCAACTGATTCCAGGTACAGGTTGGAATTTTCCAATCACGGCAGTGTCACAAGGATGGCTAGGTGAAATCACTCTTCGCAGCTGTTTCTCAAAAGAGGTAAACACACAAATGGAGGTGAATGATCGGCCAAATGAACAGTGGAGGTGACGGTGCACAAACACGACCAAGGCTTTTATGGCTGATGAATTTACGATCTCAAAAGGTTATTTACTGGTTCATTTTTTCTGAATGAGCTTGAACTCTGAAGGGAAGCCTGCTCATAAACTTATGTTTATTTTTTAACGAGCATGAACTATGCGCTAAAACTGCTCGGATCTTGCGTTTATTTTTTAACGAGCATGAACTATGTGCTAAAACTGCTCGATATACCAGTCATAAAATAAGAATGCCTCCTCTAAGGATCCATTTTTTATAGAGCTTGCGCCTTACCACAGCTATGCTCCAACTCATCCTTCCTTTGTGTAAGTTCGGAAAACGGTTAATCTTAAAAACAGATAAATAACCGCCCCTAGCTTGCACTCCAGAAGGTTTGCATGCCCCCAGGTATAGGATAGAATTTCGAGGCTGCCCCTCCTCTCCCCCACCTCTGCTTTTCTTTGGGTGTTCACAGCTACTTGTCATCTTGCCAATCTAATGTTAACGATACTAGTCTTCTCGTTATTTTAAGGGGTCTTACGCGGTACTTGTCTTCCCGTCGGCCCAACTTTTAACGAACAGCTATTTGTGACAAGAGAAGAACACTACTCAAAGACAAAACATTGGTATTATTGAGGGAGGCTTGCCTCTTTCTTATTATCCGAAGAGGGTTCTATTTGCTGCCGCAAATCAATCTCTTTCTTCGGCGATGTCTATCATTGGGTTACTCAAATATGGTTACCCTATATCACAACAATAGAATCTCTTTCTTTGGAGGCTGCCCCTACTTATCCTTCAAAACATTTGTTTTAATGGGTGAGGCTTGCTTTTCCCCAAAGATGGTTACTACTTGTTGCAATAAGGGAATTCCTACTTGGGCAGTGCCCACCTCTTTAGACAAAGGTGAATGACTCTTTAGCCAAACACATAACTTTAACAAAAGAATACTATTCCAGAACAACCCCTCTTCCATCCACGGACGGGGTACGGACTAGTCATATTCTTCTGCGGAAATTCTACCTTATACCCAGGGTTTCTTCTGCCCGAAGCAGACCAGGGTGCATGCCCCCTGGGTTCCAGTCTTTCTTTCCGAATCACTCGCACTCATCGGGAAGGAGGACTGGGGGCGGAGGCGAATCTTGTGTGAACAGACCATTTAGGAATGGTATTTGACTATTTGCGATGCGAGATCCCGGAAATGAAAGTTGGTCTACGAGCTTGACCATCCTTCCTTCGTGTGGAAAACACATTACTCTAAAGAGTGAGGAGACTATCGCTCCCATGCAATAAATATAGTCACGTCCAAGGAGTAGGTTATAATCCAAGGGTCCCTGGACGACCATCACGTTCAAATTGACGGTCTTCCCTTTCAATGTAACAGGCACATTGGGGAGGATTCCTAATGGTCGACTGGTTCCTTTATCAAAACCTGAGAGATTTCTTAACTCAGGTAAAAGCGCCGGGGAACCCAGTGCTTTCCAAGCAATAGAGGAAAGGATACTCACAGACGCCCCCTCATCAATGATAGTACCAGCCATAATCATTCTATAGATCTGGACAATGATTCTGAATGGTATACTGGCTGGTAGCCGGGGTCTGCCTAGTTGATTCCAATCAAAGGATACAACCAGGTTGCTTGGTGGTGGGACCGAATATACGGCCGGGTATGACCCTGATGATGTTCCTTCCTGCGATAAAGGAATGGGCGCATTGCCCTGACGCTCATCAGAGTCGGTGCTAATGAAAAGAACCTGGATGGTGTCATCCTTATTCTCTTCAGTGAGGGTGTCGCATGAAGATGACTCTTCGGCGACGGTGTCATTTGAAGATGGGTCTTCAATGACAGAGTCATTGGACGATGAAACCTCTGAAGGAAGAACCGGGTCAACTGCCGTTTCGACCTTTAGACTCTCGTCTGGTCTGGATTCAGTAGGTTCATTCTCAATGACTGACACTTCAGCTGACCACTTGGGCGGGTCAACTGGATTTTCAACTATCAAGGGATTAGGCACGAGTTTTTGGTATCCAGGAGGAAGTCGTAACGGTGAAACCGGACGATCTTCCAAAACTCTCTTGGCCTCATCTAAGAATGGACATTTGTGGATGGCATGCTTGCCTTCACACAATACACAGGGTGATCTTGGTCTCCCTCTTCGTCCTTCACTCTCGCTAGTTGACGGACTGCAATCAACATGACTATCAGAGGTTGATGCTACCGGATTGTGCAACCTCGGGGACCAATCCCTTAGTATCCGGGGAATACAAGGACAATCACGATGGAAGTGGGTCCCTTTGCAAATGACACATGGCGATTTAGGCCCGGTCGGTGCAGTGTGTGGGTTTTTGTCAGCTGTCTTTTGCTTGCCCCCAGCTGCCTTCGCCATAGGCTCCTTCTGCTTCTTTTCTTTCTTCTTCTTTTCCTTCTTCTCCTTGGGAGGTTGACTTTTGCCAGCTCCACCTTGCGAAGATGAAGGATCAGAGGAAGTATTGTAAGAAGTGGAAGGCTGGTGGGTAGTTCTAGACTGGTCTGACTGTTGATTCGATTGCTCAGGATTAGTGGCGATCTGGATTACATTAGTTGAAAAGAGCCATACAGGGAGGCCGATTGTCAATCCTGGAAGTGACAATGTTGCCATATGAGGCGCACCAACATCTCCCCCAGAGGAGAAGGGATTTGGACTTCCGCCAAGGTTGCCTCCTTGGTTGGTGGGCTCCATACTTTTCAACTGAAAGATCAACGTGGGAATAACAGGTGATTTTGTTCCGCTTAAAATAAATTTTATTAACGACGCTTTTAGACACAAACTTGCTTTTTCATGTTTTAAGAGTCGAGAAAAAGCTAAAGATGACTCTAGTCGCCTTCGATGTATTAACGAGCCCGAAGTGACAAATGCTCGGTTGGACTTTTTCAGTTATAGAGTTTGAAAAAGGCCAAAAGAAACTGCTCTGGAGATCTAGGCAGAGGGTGTGCCAAACCTTTCGCGAAACCACAGAATACGTTTTACGGTACGGGTGGTCGATCTTCGTGAATGCTGTGTTCACTGCATCGCGATCAGTAGGGCGGTCGACACGGCTTCCTATGGATAAAGGATAAATGCCTATAGGGGTCTCCCAATATACGCGACGGTACGCGGGAGCACAAGTCCGTATTAGTGCCACCGACTCTCAGGAGGAATCACCCACCTTCGTAGAGATCGACAGTCACTATGTTTAACGACGCCGGAACACGTCTCTACCTAGACCTCTAGATGTTTGCGTTATGTTACAAAGCGTCGTTATGTAAATTGGATTTATTTTAATGTTGATCTTGCTTAGCAATTTGCCTTTAAGGATCACCACGAGATGTATATATACAACTTCCTACATGCAATCTAAGATGAGAAGCAAAACTTTTCGATCTTTCAACTTTGAAAACCTTAATCTACTGAGGGAAAAGAGGATATCAACTTTTCTCACAGATCATAGAACACACACTAAAATGCAATTTTTCCTAAATCGTCAAGCACACAGTCAAATGCAAAATGCACAATGCAGATATTTCTTTTCGTTATCCTTAATGTTGATGTAAGACAAAAAGGAAACTGTTGTATAACTTTGAATCTAATTTCGAGCGAAAGTAAACAAGCTTGTCCAAAATCAAAAGACACCTTAAGATCGACTTGTTTAGACACTGGAAATGTATAGATTCAAACCACAAGACGAAAAACAAACAAACTCAAACAGCCATGAACAGTAATAAAACTAGCTCTTAAGATCACAAAGACACTTTTACAGTTCAGGATCTAAGAGGCCACAGCTATACTGGTTCGCTTTTCACAATGGGAAACTGTAACTGAAACAAGAAATACTGAAAGAACAATCACAGTTTCATCACACAACTGAGGCGGAATAATGTCAAGGAAAGTTGGTTTACAGCAAGTACAATGACAAGCAATCAGCAGCAAAACAACAGTGAAAACAGGGCTAAGACACAGTGGGAAACCTCAGGAAGACATAGCCTAACTGGATCAGCGCAGGCTCTGGTCTGTCAAATTGACTCTCAGCGCAGTTCCCGAAGGGAGTAACTGCGCTGGAATGCAGACTGCCTGTGGACAGCCTGCACTGAGACACGAGAGTTGCGTTTACAAGGATTTCCGGGTCATAAAAAGCTCAAAAATTCACTGTTTTTGCTGAAATAAAAAGCTATAGGTCAAGTACAAGCTAAGGGATGATCAAGAGGATGAAAAGCTATCACAAAGAGTACAAGAGTCTTTTGTAGATCAGCTCTTCAAATCATGAATCTGCTCAGAAAATGAGCAAGAGTAGCAGCCCCTCTACTTCGCTTTTGATATAGTCAAAAGCTTTTCGATTTGGTACTCTTTGGTTCAGGAAATGAATAGCAAAGATACTACAAACACCAACAAGATACTAGGCTCCCCAGCGGAGTCGCCAGTTTGTTGTGGGGAAAAGTATCCGACTCGGATGACCCTATCCCTACTCTAAGGGTGATAGTCCTTAGCAACAACTGAAAGTAAAGCTTTGATGTTTTCCTTTATGAAAGTACAGAGAAGGAAGAAAAGATTGACCAACCGGAGTCTTTCGCTTTTGTCGATCCTATCCTCTCTCTTTGTCTCTTGTTCCCAGCTCCTTGCTCCCTTTGCCGGTCCAGCCACACAAAGATCCTGCACAAACAAGAGAAGGAAAACTACAAGAAACATGTACTCATAACTGATGCATGGATTAGAGTGAATCAGATATACAAGTAAATACAATACATCAATGCAATACAAGTATATAGGAGAACATTCAAAGCTTTATTGATAGAAGTAAAAGGGTTCTGAGAAGGTTACAACCATCAATGGCTCCAATCCAGCAGCACCTCCCCAGCAGCAAGAAATCTCCTCTTCACCTCTATAAAAGCAATCACCCAATAGCTCTAACTGTAAACCAACAGCACTTCCTTACTTTGCACAAAATTCCAGCCTCCTTAGACCTCATAGAAGAGCTCTATATATAGGAGATTTGGAGAAAGGATGAGTCAGCTTGAGGCTGGCATAAAGCTGACTAGTGTCCTCTCCCACTTTAGTTAAACTTCAGTTCTTGAGTCCACTTGGAGATCCTTTCTTACACATGGAGATCAAGTACCTCTTACTCATCACAGGGCGAATCCCTTGAACCAAGTGTCAGTTTGGAAGCTTCCTGGGCAATTGACACCTTGCAGAATGACTGTGCCACTTGGCCAATCTCGCCCAGCGCAGGTAGCCTTCATTAGATTTGACTTTCAGCGCAGGTACAAGGAGGAGCAGTTGACATTCAGCGCAGTTGCTCAGTGGAGCAGCTGACATGATCCAAAAATAGCCTGTTTTTGAGTGTTTTCAGGTGGAGAACTGATGGGAAGTGCTGTGGTTTGCTAACCTTGTTCTTCTAGGGGTAAGAACAACATGTTTAGGGACTGAGGATCCCTGTAATTATTGACATTTCATGCTCCATGCTGCGAGGCACAAAAATGTCTATAACAGTTGCCCCCTAAAGTATGAGGCCGTTTATCGGGTGAAATGCTTTATCTAGAGGGTCCGAAGTTCATTCCAGTGCTGAGGAGGCGCCCTGTAATACAATACAATACAATACATTATTTTTCATTTTGTTTTCATGATCTAGCTGAGGCGGGCCCAACCATCAATGGCTCCAATCCAGCAGCACCTCCCCAGCAGCAAGAAATCTCCTCTTCACCTCTATAAAAGCAATCACCCAATAGCTCTAACTGTAAACCAACAACACTTCCTTGCTTTGCACAAAATTCCAGCCTCCTTAGACCTCATAGAAGAGCTCTATATATAGGAGATTTGGAGAAAGGATGAGTCAGCTTGAGGCTGGCATAAAGCTGACTAGTGTCCTCTCCCACTTTAGTTAAACTTCAGTTCTTGAGTCCACTTGGAGATCCTTGCTTACACATGGAGATCAAGTACCTCTTACTCATCACAGGGCAAATCCCTTGAACCAAGTGTCAGTTTGGAAGCTTCCTGGGCAATTGACACCTTGCAGAATGACTGTGCCACTTGGCCAATCTCGCCCAGCGCAGGTAGCCTTCATTAGATTTGACTTTCAGCGCAGGTACAAGGAGGAGCAGTTGACATTCAGCGCAGTTGCTCAGTGGAGCAGCTGACATGATCCAAAAATAGCCTGTTTTTGAGTGTTTTCAGGTGGAGAACTGATGGGAAGTGCTGTGGTTTGCTGACCTTGTTCTTCTAGGGGTAAGAACAACATGTTTAGGGACTGAGGATCCCTGTAATTATTGACATTTCATGCTCCATGCTGCGAGGCACAAAAATGTCTATAACAGTTGCCCCCTAAAGTATGAGGCCGTTTATCGGGTGAAATGCTTTATCTAGAGGGTCCGAAGTTCATTCCAGTGCTGAGGAGGCGCCCTGTAATACAATACAATACAATACATTATTTTTCATTTTGTTTTCATGATCTAGCTGAGGCGGGCATTCCCATGCTCAGCTTTATAAATACATTTTGGTACATAGAACAGACGATCGTCTGATGGTAGACTGATAATTCTCTGCTGAAATTATCATCCTTTGAGTAGGATGATCATCTGCTGCAATGATGTACATGACAAATGCTCTTATATTTCCTGAATATGTATCGCAGCCCGGATGGATGAAACTAGATCCAGGGTCTTCAAACTCGTTCGATCTTCACTCTAAGTACAAGTCGATCCATGTGAGAATTTCGCTGAAGTCGAACATGGAAAGACATCGCTTGATTACCGGTCAATGATGAAAACCGTTAACAAGCGCGAGAGGAATCACCGATAATGATAATGACCCTCAAGGTACTGCAGTACAATTCACGTGGCGTGAATAAAGGACTTGGCGTCGAACGCCACGCAAAATCTTCTGGTCGAAGGTCATTGATGTATACCTATCGCCGGAAGTGAGAAACTTGCCATTGAGGCATGCAAGCTTCAAAGTACTGATGGGGTTGTTCCTAGATCAACTTCTTGGATAATGAGCTGAAGTCGACAAGAAGCGATCCATCAAAGGAGGGCCTTAATGAATCCCACATCAATGACACGGAACGGAGCTAATGATTTTAGTGGAGGTGAAAACAAACTGTGACACATGATTCAGGGTGGCGATCATGAATGGATGAAGGATAATGTATGGCAGTGGATGGGACGCGGTTGACACTTTCAGAATGACCTCTCTTGAACATATAACGACACTGATGCGATGGATCGGTAGCATTACCCCAAAAGTGGACGGTTTGGCGAAGACCATGGTGATGAGACCGGTGAATGAAACAACCCAACCCGATGTAGTACGGAGGAAAAGTGTCATGTTCAAGAGCGACTTGCTACCATTAAACTTTGATGTTCTCCCAATTTTTCCCCAGTCATTTCTGACCAGTACCTCTTTATTTTTGTCAAGCTTGAGGAGGATAACATATGCTTGTTCTATAACCTGCCCTTCGGGCAAGCCCATCGCTATGATTTAACGAGCTTAGCGATAGGGAAACTCGTTCTCGTCTAAAGACAAGTTTGTCGCTATTTAATCATTTTAACGAGTCTAACGACAAGGAAAACTCGGTCCTTTTCATTTTTAGAGAGTCTGAAAAGGTACATAAAGTCAACTCCAGAATTCCTTTTTCGTCATCTAATCCCTTAAGTCCGAAAAAGTATAAAACAATACAGAAGGGATGAATTTTCGATTGCTTTAACGAGCCGAACAAAACAAGCGCTCGATCTTTTTGTGCAATAATCCCTCCGGTCCAAAAAGATTAAAATCTAGAGGAGGGATAGCGTTCCGGTCCTTTTAATGAGCTGGAAGGCCAAAACTCGGCAAACTTTTCATATTTTACGAGTCAGTGAAAAGAGCTCAAAGAAGACTCGTCTTTTGAGGAACGAGTGATAAACAGGGACAGCAACTGATTCCAGGTACAGGTTGGAATTTTCCAATCACGGCAGTGTCACAAGGATGGCTAGGTGAAATCACTCTTCGCAGCTATTTCTCAAAAGAGGTAAACACACAAATGGAGGTGAATGATCGGCCAAATGAACAGTGGAGGTGACGGTGCACAAACACGACCAAGGCTTTTATGGCTGATGAATTTACGATCTCAAAAGGTTATTTACTGGTTCATTTTTTCTGAATGAGCTTGAACTCTGAAGGGAAGCCTGCTCATAAACTTATGTTTATTTTTTAACGAGCATGAACTATGCGCTAAAACTGCTCGGATCTTGCGTTTATTTTTTAACGAGCATGAACTATGTGCTAAAACTGCTCGATATACCAGTCATAAAATAAGAATGCCTCCTCTAAGGATCCATTTTTTATAGAGCTTGCGCCTTACCACAGCTATGCTCCAACTCATCCTTCCTTTGTGTAAGTTCGGAAAACGGTTAATCTTAAAAACAGATAAATAACCGCCCCTAGCTTGCACTCCAGAAGGTTTGCATGCCCCCAGGTATAGGATAGAATTTCGAGGCTGCCCCTCCTCTCCCCCACCTCTGCTTTTCTTTGGGTGTTCACAGCTACTTGTCATCTTGCCAATCTAATGTTAACGATACTAGTCTTCTCGTTATTTTAAGGGGTCTTACGCGGTACTTGTCTTCCCGTCGGCCCAACTTTTAACGAACAGCTATTTGTGACAAGAGAAGAACACTACTCAAAGACAAAACATTGGTATTATTGAGGGAGGCTTGCCTCTTTCTTATTATCCGAAGAGGGTTCTATTTGCTGCCGCAAATCAATCTCTTTCTTCGGCGATGTCTATCATTGGGTTACTCAAATATGGTTACCCTATATCACAACAATAGAATCTCTTTCTTTGGAGGCTACCCCTACTTATCCTTCAAAACATTTGTTTTAATGGGTGAGGCTTGCTTTTCCCCAAAGATGGTTACTACTTGTTGCAATAAGGGAATTCCTACTTGGGCAGTGCCCACCTCTTTAGACAAAGGTGAATGACTCTTTAGCCAAACACATAACTTTAACAAAAGAATACTATTCCAGAACAATCCCTCTTCCATCCACGGACGGGGTACGGACTAGTCATATTCTTCTGCGGAAATTCTACCTTATACCCAGGGTTTCTTCTGCCCGAAGCAGACCAGGGTGCATGCCCCCTGGGTTCCAGTCTTTCTTTCCGAATCACTCGCACTCATCGGGAAGGAGGACTGGGGGCGGAGGCGAATCTTGTGTGAACAGACCATTTAGGAATGGTATTTGACTATTTGCGATGCGAGATCCCGGAAATGAAAGTTGGTCTACGAGCTTGACCATCCTTCCTTCGTGTGGAAAACACATTACTCTAAAGAGTGAGGAGACTATCGCTCCCATGCAATAAATATAGTCACTTCCAAGGAGTAGGTTATAATCCAAGGGTCCCTGGACGACCATCACGTTCAAATTGACGGTCTTCCCTTTCAATGTAACAGGCACATTGGGGAGGATTCCTAATGGTCGACTGGTTCCTTTATCAAAACCTGAGAGATTTCTTAACTCAGGTAAAAGCGCCGGGGAACCCAGTGCTTTCCAAGCAATAGAGGAAAGGATACTCACAGACGCCCCCTCATCAATGATAGTACCAGCCATAATCATTCTATAGATCTGGACAATGATTCTGAATGGTATACTGGCTGGTAGCCGGGGTCTGCCTAGTTGATTCCAATCAAAGGATACAACCAGGTTGCTTGGTGGTGGGACCGAATATACGGCCGGGTATGACCCTGATGATGTTCCTTCCTGCGATAAAGGAATGGGCGCATTGCCCTGACGCTCATCAGAGTCGGTGCTAATGAAAAGAACCTGGATGGTGTCATCCTTATTCTCTTCAGTGAGGGTGTCGCATGAAGATGACTCTTCGGCGACGGTGTCATTTGAAGATGGGTCTTCAATGACAGAGTCATTGGACGATGAAACCTCTGAAGGAAGAACCGGGTCAACTGCCGTTTCGACCTTTAGACTCTCGTCTGGTCTGGATTCAGTAGGTTCATTCTCAATGACTGACACTTCAGCTGACCACTTGGGCGGGTCAACTGGATTTTCAACTATCAAGGGATTAGGCACGAGTTTTTGGTATCCAGGAGGAAGTCGTAACGGTGAAACCGGACGATCTTCCAAAACTCTCTTGGCCTCATCTAAGAATGGACATTTGTGGATGGCATGCTTGCCTTCACACAATACACAGGGTGATCTTGGTCTCCCTCTTCGTCCTTCACTCTCGCTAGTTGACGGACTGCAATCAACATGACTATCAGAGGTTGATGCTACCGGATTGTGCAACCTCGGGGACCAATCCCTTAGTATCCGGGGAATACAAGGACAATCACGATGGAAGTGGGTCCCTTTGCAAATGACACATGGCGATTTAGGCCCGGTCGGTGCAGTGTGTGGGTTTTTGTCAGCTGTCTTTTGCTTGCCCCCAGCTGCCTTCGCCATAGGCTCCTTCTGCTTCTTTTCTTTCTTCTTCTTTTCCTTCTTCTCCTTGGGAGGTTGACTTTTGCCAGCTCCACCTTGCGAAGATGAAGGATCAGAGGAAGTATTGTAAGAAGTGGAAGGCTGGTGGGTAGTTCTAGACTGGTCTGACTGTTGATTCGATTGCTCAGGATTAGTGGCGATCTGGATTACATTAGTTGAAAAGAGCCATACAGGGAGGCCGATTGTCAATCCTGGAAGTGACAATGTTGCCATATGAGGCGCACCAACATCTCCCCCAGAGGAGAAGGGATTTGGACTTCCGCCAAGGTTGCCTCCTTGGTTGGTGGGCTCCATACTTTTCAACTGAAAGATCAACGTGGGAATAACAGGTGATTTTGTTCCGCTTAAAATAAATTTTATTAACGACGCTTTTAGACACAAACTTGCTTTTTCATGTTTTAAGAGTCGAGAAAAAGCTAAAGATGACTCTAGTCGCCTTCGATGTATTAACGAGCCCGAAGTGACAAATGCTCGGTTGGACTTTTTCAGTTATAGAGTTTGAAAAAGGCCAAAAGAAACTGCTCTGGAGATCTAGGCAGAGGGTGTGCCAAACCTTTCGCGAAACCACAGAATACGTTTTACGGTACGGGTGGTCGATCTTCGTGAATGCTGTGTTCACTGCATCGCGATCAGTAGGGCGGTCGACACGGCTTCCTATGGATAAAGGATAAATGCCTATAGGGGTCTCCCAATATACGCGACGGTACGCGGGAGCACAAGTCCGTATTAGTGCCACCGACTCTCAGGAGGAATCACCCACCTTCGTAGAGATCGACAGTCACTATGTTTAACGACGCCGGAACACGTCTCTACCTAGACCTCTAGATGTTTGCGTTATGTTACAAAGCGTCGTTATGTAAATTGGATTTATTTTAATGTTGATCTTGCTTAGCAATTTGCCTTTAAGGATCACCACGAGATGTATATATACAACTTCCTACATGCAATCTAAGATGAGAAGCAAAACTTTTCGATCTTTCAACTTTGAAAACCTTAATCTACTGAGGGAAAAGAGGATATCAACTTTTCTCACAGATCATAGAACACACACTAAAATGCAATTTTTCCTAAATCGTCAAGCACACAGTCAAATGCAAAATGCACAATGCAGATATTTCTTTTCGTTATCCTTAATGTTGATGTAAGACAAAAAGGAAACTGTTGTATAACTTTGAATCTAATTTCGAGCGAAAGTAAACAAGCTTGTCCAAAATCAAAAGACACCTTAAGATCGACTTGTTTAGACACTGGAAATGTATAGATTCAAACCACAAGACGAAAAACAAACAAACTCAAACAGCCATGAACAGTAATAAAACTAGCTCTTAAGATCACAAAGACACTTTTACAGTTCAGGATCTAAGAGGCCACAGCTATACTGGTTCGCTTTTCACAATGGGAAATTGTAACTGAAACAAGAAATACTGAAAGAACAATCACAGTTTCATCACACAACTGAGGCGGAATAATGTCAAGGAAAGTTGGTTTACAGCAAGTACAATGACAAGCAATCAGCAGCAAAACAACAGTGAAAACAGGGCTAAGACACAGTGGGAAACCTCAGGAAGACATAGCCTAACTGGATCAGCGCAGGCTCTGGTCTGTCAAATTGACTCTCAGCGCAGTTCCCGAAGGGAGTACCTGCGCTGGAATGCAGACTGCCTGTGGACAGCCTGCACTGAGACATGAGAGTTGCGTTTACAAGGATTTTCGGGTCATAAAAAGCTCAAAAATTCACTGTTTTTGCTGAAATAAAAAGCTATAGGTCAAGTACAAGCTAAGGGATGATCAAGAGGATGAAAAGATATCACAAAGAGTACAAGAGTCTTTTGTAGATCAGCTCTTCAAATCATGAATCTGCTCAGAAAATGAGCAAGAGTAGCAGCCCCTCTACTTCGCTTTTGATATAGTCAAAAGCTTTTCGATTTGGTACTCTTTGGTTCATGAAATGAATAGCAAAGATACTACAAACACCAACAAGATACTAGGCTCCCCAGCGGAGTCGCCAGTTTGTTGTGGGGAAAAGTATCCGACTCGGATGACCCTATCCCTACTCTAAGGGTGACAGTCCTTAACAACAACTGAAAGTAAAGCTTTGATGTTTTCCTTTATGAAAGTACAGAGAAGGAAGAAAAGATTGACCAACCGGAGTCTTTCGCTTTTGTCGATCCTATCCTCTCTCTTTGTCTCTTGTTCCCAGCTCCTTGCTCCCTTTGCCGGTCCAGCCACACAAAGATCCTGCACAAACAAGAGAAGGAAAACTACAAGAAACATGTACTCATAACTGATGCATGGATTAGAGTGAATCAGATATACAAGTAAATACAATACATCAATGCAATACAAGTATATAGGAGAACATTCAAAGCTTTATTGATAGAAGTAAAAGGGTTCTGAGAAGGTTACAACCATCAATGGCTCCAATCCAGCAGCACCTCCCCAGCAGCAAGAAATCTCCTCTTCACCTCTATAAAAGCAATCACCCAATAGCTCTAACTGTAAACCAACAGCACTTCCTTACTTTGCACAAAATTCCAGCCTCCTTAGACCTCATAGAAGAGCTCTATATATAGGAGATTTGGAGAAAGGATGAGTCAGCTTGAGGCTGGCATAAAGCTGACTAGTGTCCTCTCCCACTTTAGTTAAACTTCAGTTCTTGAGTCCACTTGGAGATCCTTGCTTACACATGGAGATCAAGTACCTCTTACTCATCACAGGGCGAATCCCTTGAACCAAGTGTCAGTTTGGAAGCTTCCTGGGCAATTGACACCTTGCAGAATGACTGTGCCACTTGGCCAATCTCGCCCAGCGCAGGTAGCCTTCATTAGATTTGACTTTCAGCGCAGGTACAAGGAGGAGCAGTTGACATTCAGCGCAATTGCTCAGTGGAGCAGCTGACATGATCCAAAAATAGCCTGTTTTTGAGTGTTTTCAGGTGGAGAACTGATGGGAAGTGCTGTGGTTTGCTGACCTTGTTCTTCTAGGGGTAAGAGCAACATGTTTAGGGACCGAGGATCCCTGTAATTATTGACATTTCATACTCCATGCTGCGAGGCACAAAAATGTCCATAACACTAACCTCATGCCTCACCATAGATAGCTTGACTCACCTACTTCAATGCATCCAGACAATGACTGGTCAGCTAGGAGAGATGTGCAACATCTCGTTTCATGAATCTCAACATAGAGTTGGGTAGTCTCACAAAGTGCTGACTCCAGAGGACCAAACATCTCCTTCTCAAGTTGAGGAACAAGTGATCTTAACTAATGTGCACTAGGACCCAGTTGCTTTGGCCAATGCAGCTAGAGTGTATGCTGAATCCACTAGATCTAGTGTTCGCTTCCTCATAGTTGAGAATGAGTGAATGGTGAAGGAACTATAGGTGGCCAAGTGGGTAGGAGACTTGGTGAAAATGTCCACCAGAGTTGAAATGAAGAAGGAAATACTAGATGAAGTATTGTCCTTGGACATAGTTATGCAAGCATTGTACTCCAAGTTTGGTACCATGCATCAAGAAGTCATTCATCTCCACGGATGGAAACAACGATGTGCAAGAATAGTATGCATCTTGAAGAACATACATACTACTGTCAATAACATGCAGGCATGGACGATGAAGTACAAGGGAGCTCCACTTCACTTGCCAATGATGATGAAGGCCAATGCAGTCGAGCCGCAAGCACGTATTCGGAGTCAGATTCAGAACTATGATGACCTACCGCAACTCATCACTATCATACAGGATTCCCATGCATGAGTATTCAAAAGCATGGAGGTTATAGTGCACACTCATGTGATCCCATCACTTGGGACCCTCACCCAAGTGAAGACCAAGAAGCAGGTCTGATAGGAGCTTGACTCATACTTCGATGAGTTGATGTGCACCACCACCAGCCCTGACTTAGCTATCAATGCATACATCATGCGCAAGTACATTGCTGGTCTGGCCACACTAAAGACAATGATGTGCATGCACACATATGAGTTGGACAGAGGAGCCCAAGCAGTGTACCCAGATGCTATGGAGGAAAGGTTTAGGTTTCACACAGATGTCACAGCAGAACACATGGATACTCTAAAGGACAACCAACCTTGGCATCAATATGTCACTATTGATCAGCATGAGGATGTCGAGAAGTTGGCCTTCTATGGTTTTCTAAGTCTGAATGATGTCTAGCTTGGCTTGTCCAAGCCATTGTTCACATGGGTACATGTGCATCGTAATGTTGAGTCATGTCAAGTGTCAAGAGTGGACGTAACAGTCATAGAGTAAGTGAAGAGTCATGAGGGTAGTTGAATTGTCACAAATAGGAATTTCAAGGGTCGCCCCACCCTTTGCTATAAATAGTCCCTCATAATTCACTGTATAGGCTTTTGGTCAGCCAAGCTTCTACTAAGACTATTTTGAAGAAGGCTTGGACAATATTGTAACGTGCCTTGGCTTCTCCACTGCACGGAGCTAGTACATATCTTTGGAGGAGCAGGCAGATGTGGCTATAATGTTCCATTGTTGGAGTTAGCAAGTTTACATGGATGTATTGTATGCTTGTGACTTACACTTCTTTATATAATAAGAGCCAACACATTTTCATGCATATGTTGTTATTGTAGTTGGACTACTCTGGTTGCTTTAATGATATATGTTGTTTAACTTACGTACTTGTGTATGAACTGATTCACATGCAATTATATGAATCTTGTTGTTAATGTTTTGGATATGTTGTTAATGTTGTCACTGTCAGTTTCAACTGCTCTGCCGGACATCAGACATACCTTTAACTTGAACCTTGCTATAACAATGATCACACTTGTCTTGGACTGATCCGTGAGTGTTGTACGTGTTATGTTACCTTCTATGATGTGACTGTCACATCCGAGTGGACTGCTCCATTGGAAGTTGTGCATGTCCTTTGTGTTGTGTGTTCCTAGCTGAGTTGGGACTAATCCCTTTCAATCGGGAACTCACCTTCACCTCCTTCCCCTTTCGGAGTGTTGGAACCTCTCATACACCTTCCTTGACTCACTGCATCAGTCACACCCTTGTTGTTGACAAAGTTATTCTACTTGCCTTTGTGCGACACTGCGGTCAAGGAATTACCTTACCACCCACTACTGGGACTCCTACACCAAACGGTATGAGGTCTAATTGGGACTTCTTACTGGGGAGATCCCCTTGACATGTTGGTGGGTCTAGAACCTTCAAAAATTCCTTATTAGTATAACAAGAAGAAATGTTTCAGCAAAAAATCTCACAGATTAATGCTTACTTTGAGACAAGTGATAAATTGAAAAACCAAGTGATTGTTATGAGGTTTGAATATGAATAAATCCATAAAAATATTTATGAATTTATTACTTGGCAGGAGTCTGATGAGGGAAGAAAGGCTAACCTACCAAAAATAGAAGAATCCCACAAAGACATTCTATTTACAGATTGGGATACATGGCTAAAACAGGCAGAAAGGGAGACGACGACAACAACAAGTGCTACAAGTAGTATAATAGAAGTTGTTAATGAAACATTGCACAGTGCTAACCTTGTCAAGGAGTGCATACTAGGGTTTCTACCAAATATCAAACAACTAGAGTAACAATGGAAACAAACAGCGCAGACCAAACTAGGTTGGGAGACATACTGGTAGTTTCTAGTGAAACCACATAACCAGTGGATGACTCTACGATGTTTAACTACCTCTGAACAAAATATGGTGCCAACTTTGTCAGATGCCATATTTGTTGGACAATTAAAATCCATAATCGTCCAGCCACCTCAGCTCAAATGAATGATCAACATTTGCAATCTCAAAGATCAAGTTAGCTGACTAGGATAGTTCAAGTTGAAAGGAGATTGTCATTAGTTTACTTCTATTTTTAGTTTTATTTTTGCTTACTTTGAGGAAGATTGTTTGAAACCTCCTCAACTTTTTTTGTAATAATCTATTTTTGAGGCATGTATTTTAGTATTTAAAACCTTCTGATGCATTTAGAGAGGGGTCCAAAATTTTATCAAAAACACTTTTCAAGACATTACACTTCTCTATTTTTGGGAAGCTTTTGATGAAATTAATGGAACATGATCTATTTTTCTTTGAATAACGAGCATGCTCTACTGAAATTACACTTCTGTACTCTTAGAGTGTATTTGATTGGATGAAATTGGATCAATATTGCCGAGTCCATGAGAAGGACCTTTCATATATGGTACTTTCATCTTATGATTGTGTTTTGTTTATGCATTAGCAATACTCTTTCTTTCGATTGTCTTATGTATGAAAATATGAGTTATAGTTCTACATTATTCCACTTTTGTATGATGTTTTAGCTTTGGTTCTGTTTTGAATACATGAACAATTACTATATGTGATATAGTTTTCTCAATTGTTTTGTCTAACTATTTATCCAAAACAATTATCATTAAACAAATTCATTTATTTTGGTAGTTGAATGATATGTATTACCAATTGCTTTGAGGCATCTTTGTAGATCACATATCTTAGTTTATCCTTAGGTATATTTATATTCAGATAATGTTAGATTAAGACATATGCATGTGTTTATTTTTTTAAATTATATTATGCTTAGTTGAATCATTCCCCGTTATATCTTATATCACCCCATCAACATTATAAAATCAGTCCTCTCTGGGAAACTGGTCCCATTATCCCCAGTCAAAGCCACTATACCAAATGTAAAAGGAGTTTCTCTTAAGGTCTGGACCGAGTGGTTATCCCCCATGTTGTCACAACGAATTTTGAGGCTTCAACATTTTGGCACTAGAATGAGGGCCTAACTATGAATGACAAGCAAATCTAAATTAGAAATCCATTCTTAGAGTGAAACTCCCTCACCATCACCTTCGACTTCTTGGTCACATTCCAAATCCCCAAATCCTATACGTCAAGTTGGGAATAAATATTTACAATCCAATAATGTTTTTCCAAGGAAATCGGATCAACCTTCTTCTGCAGAAACTCCTGAAGTTCAATCTTTAATTCATAAATTGCAAGGGATTTCTTTGTCTCAAGAAAAATCTGAAGTATCTCAAACCAATTTTTCTTCACATTTTCCTTCCTCTCAAAGGTTAACCAAATCACAAAGTGAAAAATTTGGAATTCCTCAATTTGAATTTCCTCTACCTCACCCTCGAAGGAAAAATAAGAAATCAGACTCTGAAATTCATAGTAAGTTTATTTCATCATCACTAGAAACACCCTCATTCATTTCATCATCTTCATCACAAACTCAATCATCCACCTCACCACTCCAGATCGTGATTTAGACTGGTATAGGAGCACAATTCTCCTCTACCCAATCACTTTGAATCACTGGTACATCTTCTTCTACACAGATACCCATAATGGTTCAAAGACCATGGAAAAATCGAGGAGTCATTCAAATGACAGGACCATTAAATCCATTACCTGCAAATCCAAAATTCAACCCTGATGATGGTCTTCCTACCGAAGAACACATAAATAACTTCATGTTGTCCATAAATCTTAATGGAGTTGTAGAAAAAGACACAATTGTAAGATTATTCCCTTATACTTTACAAGGATCAATAGGATCCTGGTATTTTTCATTACCATCTGGTTCCATCAATAGTTGGCATGCATTTCATGAGAAGTTCCTAACCAAGTTTGGAGATGACTAATCAACAACTACTCTTCTCAATGACCCCTCCAACTTGAAAGTTGAACCTAGAGAGCTAATTAGCGACTTCAATTCACATTTTAATAAGTTATTAAACAAAATCCCAATGACATCCAATCCCAGTACTAAAGTTTAAAATGAATGGTACATTTTTGCTCTTCCCTTGAATGCAGCTATTTTTGTCGATAGGGCTACCAAACCAAATTTGGAAGAAAACATAAAAGAAGCCATAGTTGTGGAAAAACACATTTTAGCTTTAGAAAAGAAAAATGAATTAGAAGAAAGAATATCCAAGAAGGTCACTTTCAGGGACGAATCCAAGAGGAAAGCACCTAAAGATACTTTTGATATTGAAGGTCTGCAAAAGGTACTTAAAACCATGTCCAATGAAATGGTCAACATTAAAAAGCAGGTAGTTGAGACTTCTTCAAGGGAAGCCTTTAAACCTTACAAAAGAAACCCTTCCTCTGATCCTAAACCTCCAAATAATATATCAAATGTTGAATCAGATGTGGAGGAAGAAGAAGTGTCAACAGTTGAATAACAAACCGATGACGAAGAGATAATTGAATTACAAGGAATGTGGAATTTTATTCTTCCTTTGTCAATCAATGAAGAATCACAAGAATTACCTGTCACTACCAGAAGCAAAAGAATTGTTGATTTGCCACAAACAAATCAAAAATATAAATAATCAACTCCTGCTCTCAAAGATAAAGCAATTAGAAAGAAATATTCTTCCAAATCCACTCAAATGACTCCTCCTCAATCTAATTCTTCACCTTCAGTCAAAACTTTGCTAGTATCTGATGAGATGGAATACAACATTGTCGAAGATATGAAAAGGACTAAAGCTAATATCACATTCCATGAGCATAGCAAGCTAAAACATCAACATAATCTATTGCTCAAGGAATTAAAGGCAATCCCCACTTCTCCTCTTCTTGTTGCTGAAATATCTCCGGTTGCTCAAGAAATGGTTCGTCCTCCCAGTACTTCATAAGACATAATGAGTTCAACTGATATTTATTTAATAGGTGGTAGATATAAATTCCATACACCTCCATTTCCTTTGACTTTTGAAGTCTTCAATAAGAATTTGCACAATTGTTTAGTAGACTCTGGAGCCTAATCCAACATTTTACCAAAACATGTTTGTGAAAAGTTGAATGTTGAACCCTAGAAATCCCTTGTTCGCATTGTACAGTTAGATCGACGTCAATTCGAAGTCATAGGGGAAATTAATTAGGTTACCATTAGATTCTCATCAAACTTGAAAGTATGTCAAATGATTGAGTCTTGTGGCCGATATCCTTGAATTCTATGGTTTGATCCTCTATAGAGATTGGTTTGAAAAGCTTCATGGCTGTTTCACAACGGACTGGTCCCATATGTGGCTTCCTTATAATGGTAAGCCAAATCAAATAAGGGTTGATCATTAGAAACATTTAAAGTATATCTCATAGAATTGGAGGGAGAAAATGAGCCCATCGCATATAGTAGTAATATCATTGGAAATTATTCAGTTTAATCATTTTTTACGAAATTTTAATGCCCATACATCACCCTTTTTGGAAAATTCTATTACATCAAAACTCAAAAATTATTCTCAAATAGATTCTTCTAAATATATCAATTTTTTAGATAAAACTGTTATGTATTTGTGAAATTATTTTTTGATGGATCTAAATCTAACGATGGAGCTGGAGCAGGTTTCATATTGGTTAGCCCCAAAGGAGAAAAAACTATGTTGGCATGCATACTTGAATTTGAGTGCACAAATAACATAGCAAAATATGAAGCATTAGTTCAAGGGTTGCATAAATCCATTGGCCTTGATATAAAATACCTTCAATTATTTGGATATTCGGAAATTGTAATCAAATAGGTGAGGAATACTATTCACTATCTTTCTGGACATTTAAAACATTATCAATCATTAGTCCAAGACCTCAACTCACATTTCATCGTATTCAACATTTCCCCAATTCCAAGACTTCAAAATGCAAGTGCCAATATTTTGGCTAATGTTGTATCCAAGCTCATACGACCAGGAGATTATAGTCCTGATCGATTTTCTATAGAATTAATTTTTAGGCCTTCTATTCCTGATAACATCACCAATTGACGAGTTTTTAATAATGATCTGGATATCAAAATTTTTATAACATATGATGGCTCTTATGATGACCAGATAATAGATGAATATCAACATGATAGCCAACTTAAGCAAGAAACAATTGCAAATTCCATACCTAAATTTGTGGTTAAGATGGAAGATATGTATGATCTTAAGGACATATTCAAGAAACCTACTAACTTGAAGCTTCAAAGTTCAACTTTAAGGTTTGAATTAGTTAATCTTGGAACTAAACTTAAACCTAAAAATATTAACTTTGGTGTTGTTTTTACATCCGATGAAATATTAGCCTTTATTCATTTGTTGAAAAAACACAAAAATGTTTTTGCTTGGAATTATTAGTATCTTAAGACCTATGATACTTCCATCATTCAACATACTATTCCTATGATATTCGATGAAAAGACTCTATAGCAGAAGTTGAGAAAGATTCACTCTAATTTAGAGAAACAGATCAAATATGAATTGAATAAACTTCTCAAAGCCAAAATAAATTTTCCTGTTAGGCATTCAAGGCGGGTTTCTAACCTAGTACCTGTCAGGAAAAAGAATGGTGATATCTGAATTTTTATAGACTTTCACAATCTCAAAAAAGCTAGTCATAAGGACAACGTCCCATTGCCTCCTATGGAACATATACTGCAATCAGTTGCAGGCTCGGAGTTAATGTCTTTTTTGGATGGATTTTCAGGTTACAATAAGATTCTTGCACATCTAGATGATCGACTAAAGACTACATTTAGAACTAAATGGGGAACATACACTTACCAAAAGATGCCATTTGGATTAATCAATGTTGGTGCAACATTTCAGAGATCCGTGGATATAGATTTCAAAGGTATACATAAAAAAATGATAATTGATTTAGATGATATAACTGTGTATTAAAAAAAGCACAGTAATCATTTAATGGACTTAAAACAAATCTTTGAACATTGTCAAAGATATGGAATTTCTCTAAATCCAAAGAAATATTTCTTTGATTTAAGTGAAGGTAAGCTTCTTGTATTTATTGTATCTCAATATGGCATTCACATAGATCCTAACAGGATAAGAGAAATTTCTAAAATCCCTTTGCCTCATGACAAAAAATCCATGCAATCTTTCCTAGGATAGATAAATTTGGTCAAAAGATTTGTCCCTGAATTTTCACGAATTGTTTTAACCATCCATTCTATGATCAAGGAAAATTCTATTTTTAAATGGGGCCATATTGAGCATGAATATTTTAATCTTATCAAACAAGCAATAATAAATTCTCCCTCTTTAGTAACTCTGAATTTTTGTAATCATTTTATTTTATATACCTAAGTTGCTTTCAAGACATCATATATAGGTATATTGACACAGGTCAATGATGAGAAAACTGAAGCACCAATTTCTTTCTTCTCAAAACTCACACTAAAGTAATAGTCCCATTGTAATCAGTGAGAAATTTACTAATGCAAAGAGAAGTAGGTGAGAAAAGAAAAAATTGGGTATCACTACAAGAGTGTGACATTGAGATTAGACTAGCTAAAATTATTAGAGGTCAAGGTTTTTGTAGAGCATCCAACTTAATAGCACTAGAAGATTCAAGTGATGATATACAAATATGTGAGGTAAGCCTCAAAGATACTGAATCTAAATGTGTTGATATCATATTTTATTTGAAAAATGGATATGCCCCCATGCAGCTCAGTTACAAAAGAAAAAGGGCTTTGAGATTAAAATCTAATCAATATGAAGTCATTAATGATGTTTTGTTTAGGAAGAATTATGATTCTATTTTACTTCGGTGCCTTGAAAAATCTAAGGTAGAAAAGGTTTTGCAGGAACTCCATGATGGACTAGCTGGTGGACATTTTGGAGGAGACACAACAACACATAAAATCCTACATGTTGGCTATTATTGACCAAACTTATTCAAATATGCACACTAATATGTAAGGAAATGCAAAAAATTTCAAACAGCTACTGGAAGATAGAGGAAACCCGCATTACCATTACAACTGGTCAACATTGAACAACCATTTGAGCAATGGGGATTGGACATAATAGGTGAGATCTTTCCTCACTCTTCAAAGTAGCATAGATATATCCTTATAGTAACTGATTACTTCACTAAGTGGGTGGAAGAAATTCCACTCAAGGTAGCTAATCCTAATAACATCATTGAATTTATTGATCAATTTATTATTACTAGATTTGGCCTACCAACTACCCTCTTTCTTCACAATGCATCCTATTTCATAGGCAATGCTATGAAAAAAATTTCTCTTAAAAGAGGTTTCAAACTTAAATATTTTTCTAACTATTATCCCAAGGGAAATGGTTTAGTCAAATCTACGAATAAAAATCTCATAAGGATCATCAAATGAATTATTGATCAAAGTCAGAAAAACTGGCATAAATCTTTAACATTTGCTCTATGGGCAAATCGAATAACACATAAGGCCTCAATAGGCACTTCTCCTTTTAATTTGGTCTATGGGAAAGAGGTTGTTCTCCCTACAAATGTAGTTATTCCCTCTCTAGCCTTGGTTCAATTTATTGAAGAAACTCCTTCCTCTTCTATGCAATTAAGGGAATTACAAATCCTCAAACTCAAAGAAGAAAGATATAAAGCAAAGATCATACATTCACATCATCAACAATTAGTCAAATATTCATTTGATGCAAATTCTATAAGTCCTAAATCCTTTCAACCAGGAGACCTTGTATCGAAGTGGGATAAAGCACACGAGGAAAAAGGTAAGCATACCAAATTCCAAAGAACGTGGCTTGACCCATTTTAGATTGTGGAACAAATCAGTTGATCAACTTTTCTATTGCAAGATTTATCAGGCAAGAGTGACTCTTTGCTTATTAATGGGCAGATTTCGAAGAAATATTTTTCATAGAAGATAACCTCTTCTATCCCTTTTACAATATTGCCTTACTTTTCCTAGGAAAATAAAAGTTAAATGGTATTTACTTTTGGCCTTCCAATAAAAAATCTCTTTAAATATTTTTATTTTTCACTAATATAAGTAGAGATTGTTAAGAAGATAACTATGACATTTGAAAAATAAGCTAAGTTATATTTCTCTGAAATTTTCTTGTTTTCCACCAAAATCACTTATCCTTTGTGAAACCCCAACTTAATAAAGATACATTTGTTCTATTATCAATCAAGAAAAGTATCTTTAACAACGCAAAGAGCCCTTGTAGATGAGCACCTTTAACTCTATAATTTTCATCCAAAAACTCTTAAGGAGTCAATGATTCTGCCCATCTAGTAAACTTTTCTCTTTTTAGAGTGTAATTCTAAAAAATACTAAAACTTAAAGGATAAGAGTTCTCATTAAGATCCAACTTACCATGTTCATAGGGAAATAATAAACTGACATTACAAATACTTCATATCAAAACATGATAATGACTTGAGAGTATTTTAATCAAAAGACAAGGGGTCTCATCATGAGGCAGCTTGTTCAGGTTAGTTACAACCAGTGAATGACATTGTCACTTTTTGGCCACTAGACCAAGACAATGACCTTTAAGTAGAAAAAAGGAAATTTTTTAGAAGAAAAACAAATTGTTTAAAAAAGAAAGAGAAGAGAATAAGTATATGAGTCTGAATTTATCTCTAAAAATTACACTCTTATTTGGATGGGATACTGAATCATTGATGGTTAAAAGGTAACCTTGTCGAGGCTACGAATGCCTACTGGCAATAGAGGCTCTACCTATGACAAATGAGTACATCTAAAAGCTAATATGCAAGAGACCCCTGATTTATCTTTGAACCAAGTAAACACTGATATAAACAAATGAAATTTCATTTTGAATTGGATATCAAGTGGATGGTAATTAGGTGAGTTTTATTTTCTTATTTAGAGAAATTTTTCTTATCTTAAATTTCATGTAATTCCTATTTTCTAAACTATCTTTACTTTTGAATTTTCAGAAGTTTAAAAAAACTATCAGAGACAACTAGTTCTTCCAGTGAATTGCCAATTGTTGTACTGTTGAACAACCCCCCCCCCCCCCCCCCCCCCCCAATTTATTGATTTAATAGTTAATATTTTATTGATAAATGGGGACCCTTCATAAAAATCCTCCAAAAAAAATTAGCGCATAAGCACTTCCTTTTTGAATTATTAGAATTAAATTTTTAAATAATATAAAATATCAACCCAAACCTCTTTGAGACTAGCTATTCTCGTTTTATCGCATATCGCCAGATCACGTGTGTCAAAGATTAATTAACAAATAAAGATTTGAGAATTGTGATAACATGGATCACCGTAATAAACTTATGGTACCATTAAACATTTTATTTAAAACTAAGGGTTAAAGTATTTCTTGTAGAATAAAGTGCCCATCACAATTGCATATCGACGTTCACGAAAAGCACAACTAACAAAACCTTTGGAATATGCGAATTGTGATATTACAAGATAATAAATTGAACACTCATCGCATCGCAACACCTACATGAAAGCCAATCTTGTGAATTATGAAAAGTTTGTGAAATGTGATATAACCCGGACCTGATGGAAGTATGCGTAAATGTTATAAACTTTGGCTAAGTCCAATGCACAGTAAAAGGTCACTTTATGCAATAAATATTCATTTAAGAAAAATGTGCTTTAAATTATTAAAGGTACACCGCTCTCATGACATCTCACAAAATTCTAAACAACTTCGAAATAACGCATAATCAAAAACACGATATTGCGTTAATCTTTATCGCAATCACATAATCGACATTTCACAATTTAAACTCATCACCTTAAAGTTTTTCATTTCACATTTGTGATGCAATGACTTAAATGGTTATTAAAGGCCATGATAAAAGATCTTAGTGCGTATTTAATGAGTTTTAATGGCATTTATGTTTAAAATGGCTCGATGTGATTTGATATATATCATCTGCATTTTTGAATAAAATATTCTTTCTTGTCACCTTTTGGAATTAACTGTATCATTGAATTTTCACTGTCATTTTCGCTTTGTGTTTATCCGATAATATCCATTGCTCCATTTTAGGGAACCTCTGAAGAAACCATCGTTGGAAAATATGGTGAAGAAGGGAAAAGCTACCGCATATGAGAAATTAGACATGATACCACTTTTCTCCAATACCACTGGAAACAAAGACGAAGGAACCACATCATGGGAAGCTATGTATAACCTACTGGAAGAAGAGCAACCCAAGCCACTGGAAAAAAAGGAAACAATTAATGCTAAAGAATCATCAAACTCTTCCTACTTTGAGGCAACATATTCATTTTTACATAGAATAGCAATAAGACCTAAGATACTACCATACACAGATATGGTAAAATGGGTGATTGATGATGTGGATGTATCAGACAGAACCTTTAGGAATTCAAGACGTGAAGCTACGGAGTATTTCACACCAGACAATCTGTGCTAGATGTACCATCTACCAAAGCGTCAAAAGCTCTATAACAAATATTTCCTTGAGCATTTCGCCAAAAAGAACGAGGACCCATTGGACGTTACACAGACTTGGAGGTCAGGCGAAGGAAAATTCAAATGGGGCAAATCTGGTATCTACCTGATTGCATCCTTCTTTGCCGATGATGTGTAGATTATTTGGTAAAGCTGATAGCACCAAATTTTATATGGAGTGGCTTCCATTAATTAGTGCAATAGATAATGCAACAATTCTGAATTGGAGTCATATTTTATCACATAATTTAGCAATAGCCATTAGGGAATATAGACAGAAAATAAGTGTTTCCTCAAGAATTTTTCCCCCTTTCTTTATGAGTGCTTATGTTATGGATGCCATTTGTTTTTGTTCTCAATTTCCAAACATGGGTTGGAAGTGGACTATACAGAACCGTCTCCACCCATGTATACCATAAAATCTTGTGGGAATCCCAATTAAATCCCCATTTTTACAAAATTTTCTAGGGTATTATGCTTCCTATTCATAAAACCATTTTTGATAGAATGACCCCTAGGTTTTACGAATAATCCAAGGTAGAGATCTTTCCAGTTGCAAGATGGTTCAGTGAAGAAACATTCACCAACATCAAGGTTTTTGGGAGCATTGCTACTCCACATGTCCTCCTGTATTATGTCCCAAACAAGATATTAGCCAGAGAAATAGCTTACCAGGCAGTAGGGGAGGGCGGTTTAACCAAAGGCCTGAGGGAATAGAAGAAATCCATTTGGCCAGCCTTCCCATTACAATGTGGCACTTTCACACTACATGACTATGGGCATGCAGTAAAAGAAGCAGAGATTATTATGTCTATGAAATTGGCCACAGTTCCAGAGAGACAATATGACCCAAATCAAGTTGCTAAAGACTTTACCACTATGGTTAAAGTCAAACAATTTACACATGAAGAGGATCTATTTGATGACCTCTTTCAAGGAGTTGAAACATTTGCACAGGTTCTACATTTAGCATCATTACAGTTAAACCCAAATGATATTATTTATTTTCATGTATATAGGAATAATATTTTATTAAAGGTCCCATTGGACCTATTACAAATTGAACCAATAAGAGAACATACTCCTAGCGTAAGCTTGGAGGGAAGTTCAAAGGAAAATTCTAATGAGGAAACCCAAGAGAAATTGACTCACGAGTTAGATCGCGCACAACAACAATCTCAGAATCAAGAAGGAAATCCTAGTAAAGATTTTGAGAAAAAAACAGGAGGAAATGCAGAGGAAACAACCAAACAACCCTTGGCCAAGAAGCAAATAGATTTTGGTTCCACTTCAACTCAATCAGGGAAGGTTCCAGTCACTAACCTAGAAAAAGAATTGGAGAAATTGAATAAGAATCTCTGAACATGCACAAATCTTGAGGAAACATTTGAATTGCAAACCCCCAAACAAGCCCAACACAAAGAAAATCCAGAGACAACAGAGCAAGGGGATATATACACTTAAGACAATGAGGTTATTCCTGCTTTTCCTACTTCTGAAATTGTCTTAAAAATTGAAGAGATAGCTCCATTAGATATACTCTACAGTCCTACTCATAAGGCTGTAGAAAAGACGAAGAAATAAGAGGAAATTAGACACCGTGGTTGTTGCAACTCTAGAGTAAGAACCAATGGATGTTGTGTGGAAGGACATTCCTGTTGACCCATCAGAAAATATTATGGAGTTGTCACAGTTTGTAGGAGCTTATGCCACAATGACCATCGATAAAGCAACAGAAGTCTGATTGCTACTAAAAGAAAAAGAAAAAGAAATTATTTTCCTTGAACATCCATTAGAACAAGAAAAAACTAATCAGCAAGAAAACAAATAGGTAGTGTAGCTTCAAAGGGAATTCGAGAAAATGAGGTTACAACACCAGGCCAGCTTATCAGAAAATGATTTTCATATTCACCAAATGAAAGTCATTGTGGATAGATTTAAATATAACCCTCAAACTAATGAGCTCATCAAAGAAGAATTCAAGTTAAATTCCCTATTAGTACAGCAAGAAGAAATGTTCTGCCAGAAAATTTCATAGATTAATACTTACTGTGAGACAAATGATAAATTGACAAACCAAGTGATTGATATGAGGTTTGAATATGAAGAAATCCATAAAAATATTGATGAATTTATTACCTGGAAGGAGTATGATGAGGGAAGAAAGGATGACCTATCAAAAATAGAAGAATCCCACAAAGAAACTCTATTTACAGATTGGGATACACGACTAAAATAGGCAGAAAGGTTGACAACAACAGTAGCAAGTGCAACAAGAAGTATAATAGAAGTAGTTAATGAAAACCTCCACAGTGATAACCTTTTCAAAGAGTGCATACGAGGGTTTCTACAAAATATCAAACAACTAGAGCAATAGTGGAAACAGACAACACAGACCAAGGAAGAAGAAATTAATCAACTGACTAAACTGGATTGAGAGACATACTGACAGTTTCTAGCAAAACCACATAGCTAGTGGATGACTATGCGATGTTTAACTACCTATACAAAAAAGATGGTGCCATCTTTGTCAAATGCCATATTTGTTGGACAATTAAAATCCACAATTGGCCAGCCACCTCAACTCAAACCAATGATCAACATTTGCAATCTCAAAGATCAAGTTAGTCGACTAAGATAGTTCAAGTTGAAAGGACCTTGTCATTAGTTTAATTCTATTTTTAGTTTTATTTTTTCTAACTCTGAGGATGGCTGTTTGAAACCTCATCAACTTTTTTTGTAATAATCTATTTTGGAGGCATGTATTTTAGTATTTAAACCCCTCTCATGCATTTACAGAGGGGTCCAGAATTTTATCAAAAACACTTTTCAAGACATTACACTTTTGTATTTTTGGGAAGGTGTTGATGAAATTAATGGAAAATGATCTATTTTTCTTTGAATATCGAGCATGACCTACTGAAAGTACACTTCTATACTCTCAGAGTGTATTTGATTGGATGAAATTGGATCAATATTTCTGAGCCCATGAGCATGACCTTTCATATATGGTACTTTTATCGTATGATTGTGTTTTGTTTATGTAGTAGCAATACTCTTTCTTTTGATTGTCTTATGTATGAAAATCTGAGTTATAGTTATGCATTATTGCACTTTTGTATGATGTTTTAGCTCTGATTCTATTTTGAATACATGAACAATTACTATATGAAATATAGTTTTCTCAATTGTTTTGTCTAACTATTTATCCAAAACAATTATCATTAAACGATTTCATTTCTTTTGGTAGTTGAATGATATTTATTACCAATTGCTTTGAGGCATATTTGTAGATCGCATATCTTAGTTTATCCTCAGCTATATCTATAGTTAGATAATGTTAAATTAATATATATGCATGTACTTATTATTTTAGATTAGATTATTCTTATTTGAATCATTCCCCGTTATATCTTCTATCACCCCAACAAAATTATCAAATTAATCCTCTCTGGGAAACTGGTTCCATTATCCCCAATTGGAGACATTATACCAAATGGAAAAGGAGCTACTTTTAAGTTCCACATTGGATGTTTATTTTCCATGTTGTCACAGTGAATTTCGAGGCTTCAAAACTATGTAGGGGATTGATGGAGACAACTAGGAGAGAATCTAGGGGGTTTTTCCACCTCCTTAACTCCCTAAACTCAGCTTTGGATCACAATATCCTCTCTCACTAGTTCAAATTCATTGGTAGCCGAGAAAATCCTCGTCCAAGTGAAGATCAAGAGGGACAAGATCGACCATTTTCGAGCTCAAGGAGGGAACCAGTCTTACTTTCAAGGGGGTTGCTTCAACTGCCCTTTTATATAAAGAAACTAGAAGAAGAGCACATTAGGATTCAAAGTTTTTGTTCATCTAGGTGTAGTTATTGAGCTTCAAGCTTGACATTGTTACTTTAAACTTTTATGTGATGTCTTAGACCTAAACTTTTTGGTAATGAGAAGTTGGATTTTAAGATGCATCTGAGTTAGTTTCAGAGGGATGAGACCCTTGGGTTTGGGCCCAACCTAGAGGCTTTGGTCCCTATTCTTGTACTTATGTTTCTTCTTGATTCCAAGTAGTTCATATTTTATTTCATTTTAGTAGAGATTAATCTATAAAATCTGGTGGTTGCATTCTCTACATCACCTCTCTTATGGGAGAATGAGTGGAAGGATTCACAACCACAGTCCAAAAAATATTGTGTTTATGATTTCTTGGAAATAGATTAGTGTTAGCTGTCCTATTCTACATTTTATTTCTATAACTTAGAATTCAGTTTAGTGATTAGATCAGTGTTATGGCATAAATTAGATGTTATTTAAATTCAACTCACCTTTTCCATCATAATTTATTTAATTTTGTTAATGATAAATGGATGCATGCATGTGATTGATTGCAGGGCTATTTGATTTGCACAGAAGGGCACCTTTACCTCTTCTACCTTTAGCTCCTTCATCTTCCCCATCCACTTCCAAATTCTATCCCAAAACCTTATTTTATAAGTCATTTAGCCTAGTATAAGAAGAGTACTCATCCTAGTGCAGGACATGCCTATGAGAGGTCCCGATCTTGGATAGGGGCTCAAACCAACCTCCCTCCATTTGATTCAAATTCCATCCACCTCTCCATGCCCTCAAGACATCATTTTCACCTTCAAAAACCACTAGGATTCCCTCTTGTATAATTACATGCCTTCCTGTAACATTACAGGCCTCCTGTAGCAAACCTATAACATCACTTTCTTTCATCAGTTTTGATCCCCACTACAAATTTGACTTAGTCTATATGAATGATGTCCCCCAGCTGTTATTTTATGATTAGGGGAAGCTCCTAGGCCACTCCAACTATTCCTTTTCTCCATTGCAAAAACATAGTAGAGTTAGTTTTTTTTATCACAAGTATGATGCATGTAGGTTAATGATTTGCAAGCAAGTTTAAACTAGGTAGATGGTACATGCAATTTTGATTTATAGTTTGATGAATTATGAAAGACAAAATAGTTTCCTTTCTAAAAGTAAACTTAGTAGTTTTACAAATTTTGCAAGATAAATTATTTCTGCAAGTAGATTAAACTTTGTCTTTTCATGGGTTGATTAGTTATCATTTACAAGTTGAGTTAATGGAATTTCCACTTTCATAGATAGAAGTAATTTCTAATTGTACTTTTCTCAACAAGCTTTCATTCTAATTTAGTAGGAGGAATTATCTTTGAGAACCTTTGATCTAATGTCATAACTAAGGGTGGAATGAGTGGGATCATATTTGTTGTGCATATAGCACCATCACCTCGAAGTTTGTATGAAACCCAAGTTGAAAATTTCAGTTGAGGAGCCCTTGGGAGTTGCAAAATTCTTGGTGTAATACCAAGGCTCACTACTTGGCATCAGGTTGACATCTTGATTATGTGGCTCCATTTCCTCCTCCATGTCTTGGATCTCAAGGAAATCTTCAATTTCTTGAGCGAACTCCTTGTCCTGCATTTGTTCTCTCTCCTCCTCTAGTTGTTGGTTCTACCCTTGTTCTTCATCTTTTCTTCACGTTGTTTCTTATGCTATTACTTTTTTCCTTTATTCTTCTTCCTACTTCTTCCTTTCTTTATCCAATCTCTTGTGTTCTCATTCTTCCCTCTACTTTTTTCTGCTTCCTGCACCCTGTATTTACACTTTTTCTATGTTGCTATGGCCATTATCATAATGATTGGATCTTCTTTCATCTTATGACTTTGCTCTCCCCTTGGACTATGCACAACCTTCCTCTTTCCCTTCTCACACACTAGGTTGTGCTATTTCATTTGTGCTTCCTCTGGAGTGATTTCTTTCTATGGAGTAGCCTATGAATTTACTTCAAAATTGACTGCCTCGCTAGACTTGGAGGCATTGTAATAATTGTTTCATGGTTACTTCTCCAACCAATGAAATTTCTTACTTAGCCATTAGAAATGAATTCTCACATAGTGGTATCTACAAACATTTTGGGGATCGTATGGGCTGAAGTCTAGAGTACCGAATGCAAAATTTTCTATTTCCTTTCCTTCGATATCCACGAATTTCAGATTCTTGACCTCATACAATCTGATTTGCATAGGAAGATTTGGCTAAGGGGCTTTCTTATTCTTGTGCAAAGCTAATCAAAACCCTGTGGAGAGATGATACACAACTTCTTGCATGACTAACTTATTAATGGCATACCTCAACAAAAGGTGCAAAGAATTCTTTCCATCGAACACCCTGAGGAAAGTGCCATCCGGTGAAGCAAACCAATCCACTATCTCTGACACTACTTCAATTGCCCCATGTGACATGCAAGGTGAATTTTCCTCAAATATAAAATTGTATAATGGAATGAGGAAGTGTTGGCTTGAGGGGTCTTGACCCAGGTTTAGAGTTAGTTGCGCCAACCAACAAAGCCCTAAATTGCTATCCCTTTCAGCAACAACCCATGTAGCACAGGTTGAAGTCTCAACCAGAGCTATATTAGAGGATGACAGAAGCAGGTTTCAACATATAGAGGTCTATGTGATGGGTTTCTGTTACTTCTAGGGCTTTAACCTAACCTTCGCAAACCCTAATTCTTAAAATGTAGGAATCACAGTAACGTATAAAAAATAGAATATAACCCTTCACAGAATAATTTAAACATTCATAATATCAAGTGAACATGTAAATATACCACTTTCGTGTATCAATTAAGTGTTTCTTCAGACAAATGTAGAAAACATAGAGAATACACATAAATTGCAAAAGCAAATATAAAGGCATAGATACTCAATTATTGCTCCAAAATAGTATTTATTAGATATAATCATTCTATTACAAACTCTTCTTCTCTACGCACACAGCTGCAGGGGCCCGCACACACAACTTGGAGACTTACCAAGGTCTCCGTGTACACAACTACAGGAACCTTCCCCTTCACCTAAGCACAAGAAAAAAAATTCTTGCCTTAGACTACTTGCCCGTACAATGATCTCCAATTATCTACTTACTTCCTATGACTCGCTATGACTCCTTTATATAGCTTCTTCTTTTACAATACCATGGTTCACGAACCATGGGCGAGTCACAAAAAACCCTATCTTATAACAACTAAGGGACTAAATTCCCTCTAACTCCTATGACCTTCGCGCTTCTCTCCCTCAAAATACAAAGACTTTACATCACTAACAAAATTAGTTACAAACTTTACCCCAGGGGACCTTGTCCCAACATACCCCCAACACAATTCTATGACTCGTCCTCGAGTCACTCTACTGGTGACGCCTCAATATTCACCTACAACTCATTGAAATCAATCTTTAATACCTACAGCTTTGTTGTTCCCTGTGTAGTAGCTTGTTGATGAGCCTCCTCATTGAGTAATTATATGGGACTTAATTGGCCTTAATTCACCTCCTAGCTTAGTCAAACCAACTATTATCACAACTTATTGCCTACTTTTGATTATATTTTGTTTATGAAATGAGTTAGAGTTAGATATTTGGCTTTGTGGTCTAATTTGCATGTAATGTAGGAATGAAAGATAAAAGCAAGGAGAAATGCAGGTATAAAGGATAAAAGTAAGGAACTATGGCAAAGACCTTGGTCAAAACACGAATGGGAAAGGGAGAGTAATTATAGGAGGTAAATACTCCTCATTTACTACCCCTCCATTCAAATATTCCTCCATCATCAAAGTGCAAATAACCATCAGTTTGAAGACTAGAAGACAGTCGAGAAAATAAAAGTGACCGAAAACATTTTGTCAAATGTATAAGTAGAGAGGCTTAGGATCTCATTAGGATTCATACTTCTATTGTAAAACTCTGTTTTATTTCTGAGTTGTAAAGACTTGTGACAGTTTGTTTTGTAATCCATGGTTTTTATAATAAGAATGAGTTCTGTTTAAGCCAACTCTAAGTTAACTCCGAGGGCTAAAGCTCTTGGGTTAGGGCCTGACCAAAGTAGCCAAAGCTCCTCTTTATTGTACATGTATGCTAGCATAGTTTCCTGGTTTTCATTGTTCATTTTTTTAAGTAGCATAGCTTCTTGTTTCTATTCATTTTCTTAAACAGAGTCACGGTTTTATGTTTATTTGTTTAAATAGCTGTATTTCCATTACAGCAGTATAGCGCAGATGATTCATGGTTTTTCTGTTCAGTTGCTTCAGTAGCTGCATTTGCTTTAGTTTACTTTAATTTGTGCCTTATTTCAGTTCATAGGTTAGTTAGAGGAAAAATATCATTATTAGGTTGTGCACAGGTGTCTCGGCCCCATCTCCTCCCTCTAGGACCATGAATTGAGGAAGGGACCCTTTAACAGCCCCAAAAACACAAGTCTCTAGTTCTCACATGGGCTATGGAGTTCGCTGTTTAATGAAATTATTTGTTCACTCACATTGGTTTTCTCTATCATTTTCATTTGAAACTACCTCCAATACTTTCCTCACGCATTGCTTCCTTGTTGTCCGATCACCAACAAACCTTCATAATCATCATCTGATTCACTATTTTCTCTAACTGTTTCCTTGCGTGGAGTCTTCCACTCACTTTATGAGATTTAATCTCCACCGTCGATTTGTCCCTTGATTTGACAACTAGCACTTCACCTGATCACCAACTAGCTTAGCTGATCTCCATCGTTGATCTTCCCTGCCTGGTCTAACGACCATCGCGCAATCTCGCGGGGATTAGTGCGCGAACATTATTCACCCGAGAGCATGCGAGAAAAGTGGTTTTCTCGTGCTATGTGTCATGCAGTAAGGCTAATCATGTGAAATTTAGAAATACTAATTACAGCCTGAATGGCACATGACAAACTACTTACCACCTTAGAAGCCTACTCTCTCATTTCCACACGTTTCTTTTCCCCGCGATATGATCTCCGTCGTCCATCTCTTGACTTCACCTGTGTGATAAGATTTTAGCAGTTCATCGCTCATGTTAGCCTCGTACTTCCATCTCTTGACTTCACCCACACGATTATATCTTGTCCATTCATCTCCTATTAACCTCATTCATCCATCCACTCACCTAATCCCTCATGACACGATCTCCGTCATTCATCTACTTTGTTCCCTTGTTCATCCATCCATTCACTTAATCCTTCGCGATAAGATCTCCATCATTCATCCTGTTAGTTAACCCTATTCTCCCATCTATCCATCGTTCATTTGCCTTTCACCTGACTGATCCAATGGTTCTTATGCGTTGTTTCTCCCTCACGTCCTCCTTTCACTAATTTTGTCCTCTGACTGCTCTTCCACTTGAAAGCCAAGTTAGTTTAGTTCTTTTCTTACACCTCAGTCTAGTTTTGATGCTCTTTACTTCTGTAACTTAGATAATCATCATTAGATTAGTGTTCATTTAGAAATTCTGCTTAGCATAGTTGTTTGATTGGTTAGTTAGGTTATGGTATGGTTTAAGCATCTCATGCTATTTTCTTCATTACTACAGTAGAGTATCTCTCTCTTATAATAGGTTTGCTCTCCTTCCATCAAATAATTAAGCTTCTTATGACCCTATGGAATTCTGGCTTGGAACCCCTAGGATCTCTTGCCAGATGAGCAATGACAATAAGAAGTATCTTCACTTTTACTTGTGCATATAGAATTGTCACCTCCAAGTTTGTATGAACCTCAGGTTGATAAGTAAAGCTGGTAGCCCTGGCAGTTGCAGCATTATTGTTGCAATACCTAGGCTCATCACTTTTTGGCGTCATTGCTAGGGAGGTGTCTAAGTAGAAGTAATTACTGATTTCTTATATTTTCTAGTCTCCAACTTTCTTTTCTTCTACTTCTTATCTTCAATTTTCCTCCATTAGTTTATTTCTACAAAAGTAATATAGCTTCCTTTCTTTCATTTGTCATTAGCTACTTTCCTTTCCATTCTGCAAGTACTTTCTAGCTTTAAAGAAAATCTTTCAAAAACCAACCCAAAAACATTTCCTTTCATGCCTCATAGGAATAGGGACAATTCAAGGAAATTCTTGTCAAATACCCCCACTTCATCCAACAGTCAACCTTCTCTCTTCTTTGATGACTGTGAAGTGGAAGAAACTTTAGGTGAGAAACCTTACATATTTAAAGAGCCTACAAGGGAAGAATAAGGGGAAGAATCCATTCCTACTAAACCAATGGATGGAAACCAAAATGACAGAGGAAATAGAGAGAGAATTGAGGGTGACTTCCCCATCAGCGAGACCAATGGGGACACTAAGATGAAGAATATAAGCCCATCTTCTCTACCTCATTTCCATGGCCTGACCAAAAAGGACCTTGACACTTTCCTATTTGATTTTGCTGTTATATGCTAAACCTATGACTATACAGATGATGAGAAAAAGTTAAAATTGTTTCCATCTACCCTCAAGGATGCAGCATTGCGCTGGTTCATGGGTTTACTTGGAGATAGCATCACAACCTGGGCTCAGATGCAGCAAACTTTCAACAACAAATATAGGGAATACTATAGGTCAAAGGATACTAAAGAAGATATTTTCAGGATGACCATAGGCCAGGACGAATCCTTGGAAGACTATGAAGAAAGATTCTAGCTCAGTTACAAAAGGGCTAGGTGCACACTTGACCCTAAGTCACTAAAGCTAGTCCTGCTTAGAGGAATAAGGGAGGATCTTCTGGATACCTTACATATGATAGCAGGAGGAGTTACCCTATTAGGATATTAATACTATCTTTAGAAACCATTCTAGGGAAGCCAAGAAAAAGGGTAGGGGTAGTCAACCTATGGCCAATACATCATCCTCTAACTTATCCATCAAGGGTGAAATTAGAAATATGCTGGAAGATTTCAAAAGTGATATGCTACAAACCCTTGCCTTGCAATTGGACACCATGAACATCAAAAGGAAGCAAGAGGAAGAAGAGAGAACCTTGGCCATCATTTTTCCTAGATACACCAGGAGACATCTTAGGAATGAATGTCCATTGAACTGTATTAAGATTTGCTCAGGCTGTGAATAAAACCACTCCACAGAAAAGTTCCTTTCTTTACCTAGACTCAAATTTGTATATCAAGGAGCTGAAGGTGCCACTGAGTAGCTTTACTACATAAATCAAAGGAGACCTCCTAGGCCTAGACCATACTAGGAAGGTATGCAAGGGTCATCCCATGCATATTACAAGCCCAACCAAACCACAACTATACCTTCTTTGGAACCCCCTTCTCATCCTTCCTAGTACCCCTTCCTTGGTCCTATGCATCTCAGTATCATTCCTAGCCAGCCAGCCAGTCATTTCAACCTTATGTTCAGCCACAACATTAGTGGAATACCCCACACCAGGAGTGGAGGCCCTAGTTCAACAATGTTCTAGCCCTATTGCCTCCACCACCTACCCAACCACAACTCCTGCACTCTGCTCCACCTAAGCAACCCCAAATTCTTGCCCAACCAAATCCAAACCAAAACAATACGTAGGCTCAGCAAGCATACAATGGAGAGACATCATACCGAGCTTATGCTGTAGAAATCCAGGAGATAAAACTAAGATCTGGGAGGATTCTCCTAGATAACTAACCTCCCTCTCCAATAGGGAGGTTGAGGAAGAAAGAGAGGAAATCAACCTTAAAGTAAATCTACCCTTTCCTGAGAGATTAACCCAACCACTCCAGTGTACCCCAGAAGAAACTGAACTTTTGGGAGAATTGAAAAATCTATGTGTAAAGATTCCCCTTCTCTAGGCAATCAAATATGTTCCTATTTACAATAATTTGATTAAGGAGAAGTTCTTCAAGTATCTAGGAAGAAGAAAAAGGGATGCCCCTACCATTAATGTCATTGGACAGTTGCCTGACTTAATGTTGGGGAAGGTAATCTGTCCAAAATATTTGGACTCTAGAAGCCTTGTAGTAGATGTGCACATTAATGGAATCATTGTCCCACACACTCTGATTGATCTTGGGGCTGCCATTAATGTGATGACTAAGGACACCATGCTCAAGCTCAACCTCCAAGGGTCATTAAGGAAGACCACAACAATTCTGCAACTTGCAGACCATTCCACAGTCACCCCTGAGGGAATTGTGGAGGATGTGATGGTCTCCATTGACTCTTGGGAGTACCCTATAGATTTCCTAGTTCTCCAGCCTAAGGCTAAGCTTATTGATTACCCTCTCATCCTTGGGAGGCCATGGTTGGCCACAATTGATGCTTACACTAGTTGCAAAGCTGGGAATATGACCATCAAGAATGGGCATATGTCCAAATAGTTAGTCCTACACCCTCCTACTCAACCTACTTTAGAGCATGATTTACCTTTATGGTTGGAGGAGGAGGAAGAAGATGAGGCTTATTCTACCCAATTTTATGCCTTGGAAGCAACCATAAGAGGAGGACAATAAGATGAGGATGACTTAATTGAACATATGCCCCAACGTCCAACTCCTAGTCCACTACCATTAGAAGAAGAAGTCAGGTAAACCTAGAACAATCATCCAATTGAATTATGCTTGGCCAATTCCAACCCACTCTGTGTCAAAACCATAGAATTTGGCCCAGAGAAAACTTTGGAAATTAATCCATCTCTTTCTGCTTTAGAAGGGGAAAGCTATGCAACATGTTGAGAGAAAACCTAGAAGCCTTCTCTTCGAGTTATAAGTGTTAGAAAATTATATATTACGGAGCAATGGAACACATAAAATATTGCAGAAATATAAACACAGAGAACGCATAAAACAAGAGAGACACAGATATACATGGTTCACCCAGTTTGGGCTACGTCCACCCCGAACAGCTAGTCCTTCCTTTCTATTATCCAGCAAAACGAAGAGACACAACCTACAGCAAATCCGTTGTAATATCCTCTGTTTTCTCTCACAGTCTCACCTCACAGTTTCTCTCTCACAGAATACACATCTATATCTCAGCCTCAAATACAATGCCCTTATACAAAGAGAGGGGGTTTCCCCCCCGCACCCCCCCACGTGGAGGGGTGTACAAACTTCCTGGGGTATACATCTGGCTGAAACAAAGACCTCTGAACAATCATGCTCCACACACAACAATAAGGAAATGAAGGGAGTACACCCCTCAGTGTGTACTCACCACATATACATCAAAGAAGGTTGCAAGTCAGTCAGGCAACCACAAAGGAGGATGAATCCAGCTCTTAAATACATAGTCAAAGAAGAATTGCAAAAACTGCTAGATGCAAGATTCATTTACCTTATCTCAGATAGTGAGTGGGTCTCTCCTTTCGTGTTACTTCCCAAGAAAAATGGTAAGTGGAGGATTTGTGTTGATTATAGGGAGTTGAACAAAGCCATAAAGAAGGATCATTTTCCCCTACCCTTCATTGACAAAGTGCTAGATGCCCTAGAAGGGAAGAAGTTTTTTTTCCTTCCTAGATGGATTCAGTGGGTAAAACAAATCCAAATCTACCTAGAAGACTAGGATAAGACCACATTCACCTGCCCTTGGGGTAATTTTGCCTATAGGGTCCTTCCTTTTGGCCTATGCAATGCTATTGCCACTTTCCATATAGTAGTCTTGAGTATTTTTGCTAAATTAGTACATGATGTTGTGGAAATCTATATGGATGACTTTACACCTTATGGCTATGATTTTCAAGAAGCCTTGACTAACCTAGGCAAAGTATTGCACAAATGCATTGAAATGAACCTATCTCTCAGTCTAGAAAAATGTGAATTCTTAATGACTGAAGTGACTGTGCTAGGTCATTTAATATCCTAGCAAGGACTGTAGGTGGACTGAAACAAAATAACAATCATCCAAAGGGCCCCACCTCCTTAAAACCAGATAGATGTTAGGAGTTTCTTAGGGTTAGCTGGATACTACCGAAGGTTCATAAAGGACTTCAGCAAGTTGGTCTCTCCCTTGTTTGGGTTGTTGGCCAAAGATTTTTAATTTATATCGTCAAAGAGCTATCAAGAGGCCTTAGGCCTTGTAAAGTGTAAGTTAACCACTGTACCAATCTTTAAAGGTCCAAACTGGGCCCTCCCTTTTCATATTCATGTTATTTCCTCACACAAAGCCATAGGAGCAGCCTTAGGTTAGGAAGAGGAGAAATTGCCATATGCCATCTATTTTATCAGTAAAAACTTCTCAAAGGTTGAGCTAAATTATACTGTGACTGAAGAGGAACTCTTGGCTATTATGCATGCATTAAACAAAATTAGGCATTATATTACATGCTATCAAGAATTTGTGCATGCTAATCATGCTTCAATCAAATATTTAATGAACAAACTGAATGTGAATGCCAGAATTATAAGATGGTTTCTTTTATTATAGCAGTTTCATCTAACAATTGTTGATAAGCCTGGTAAGGAAAATGTTGTTGCTGACTTTCTATCTAGGAAGAATCTACCTGCAGGTGATGAAGGAATGGTGGATGACCAGTTACTAGATGAGAATTTGTTTTCTATTTCAGTTCTCTCCCCATGGTTTGCTGATATAGCAAACTATTTGGTATCAGCATAGTTCCCACCAAACTTGCCCTCCAAGGAAAGAGCAAGATAGTCAGGAAAAGTTCCCCCTTAACCTGGATTGGGGGAAATCTATTCAAACTTGGGCCAGAGAAGGTGTGTAAGGGAAGAGAAAGTCTTTGAAATCCTTCTAACCTGTCATGATGGGCCTTGGGGAGATCACTTTGCAGTAAAGAGGACAACATTCAAACTATTGCAAGCAGGCTATTATTGGCCTACACTTCATCATGATGTGAAAAAGTACATTAGTCAGTGTGATCGGTGCCAGAGGATGGGAAAGCTTACTCCAAGAGATGAAATGCCCCTACAACCTCAAGTGACTTTTGAGGCATTTGAAAAGTGGGGCATGGAATTCATTGGGCCTATCAACCCTCATTCAAAGCAAATACAACACATCATTCTGTGCACTGATTATTTGACTAAATGGGTTGAAACCAAGGCAATTAAGGAAAAAACATAAGAGAAGGTGGTTGAGTTCCTAAGGGAGAATGTATTCTACAAATTTAGGTACCCTAGAGAGCTAGTCACAGACCAAGGCGGCCAGTTTACCTCCAACATGATTGAAGAAGTAATCAGCCATCACAAAATCAAGCATAGGACCTCCACTGCATATCATCCACAAGCTAATGGGCAAGTGGAGGTGATGAATAGGGCACTGGAGGACATCTTAACCAAGGTAGTCAGCAGCAATAGGAAGGATTGGGCAGAGAGACTAGTTGAGGCCACTTGGGCCTATAATACAACATGGAAGACCACCACTGGATTTACACCCTATGAGCTAGTCTATGGGAAAAAGGTTTTGCTGCCAATTGAGTTTGAATATAACACATTGAGGATGGCAGCCCAACTAGATTTGGATCTCAATCATGCACAGAAAGAAAGGTTGTTACATTTAAATGGCTTGGATGAATTCAAAATGCAGGCCCTCCTACATATAGAGATAGTTTAGCTTGAGAGGAATATCTGGCATGACAAACATATCAAGGAGAAGCAATTTTAAGAGGGAGACTAGGAATTGTTATATGATTTAAGGTATAAATACTTCAATGGAAAGTTAAGGAAAAGATGGCTCGGGCCTTATGTGGTGGAAAGATACCATGAAAATGGTTCAGTGCAAATCAGAACTATTGATGAAGAAGCCATGCCATTGCTAGTTAATGGACACTGATTGAAAATGTACAAGAGGACTTTATCAAAACAAGCGTTCATAGACAATATCAATAAGAAAGTGATGATGGTGGAGCAAGTTCCAACTCCTCCCTCACTAGGACACTAAAAAGAAAAAATGATAAGGGTTCAGGTGAAAACCTCCATGAGGCGCTTGAGTCCCACCTTTGGGTTGAAAACCTTGTTAGGAAGCCCAAGGATGAGAAAAAATGAAGAAAAAAAAGAAGATCCCTGGGTGAAAACCTTCCATGAGGCGCCCAGGGTAGATATCTAGGGTGACCTCTCTAAGGTAGCCTAGGTGTTTTTCAAAAATATATATATAATAATAAAAGAAAAAACATAATTGTTATCTATAGGTGGTTGAGAAAGACAACTAAGGAGCAAAGAGAAGATCCAAAGGGAACCTTGCCTCACATATATTTCATCTCCTCCACTCCTTACCATGCATCCCTCCATCAATTCTATTATTTTTCACTTCATTGCTTCAATTCAGGTGAAGATTGTGTTTTCTAACAGAATCACCTCAACTATTTCCATCATCCCTGCATCCACATACACTCCTACTCCCTCTGTCCATGCATTACAATGTCCTCACATCACTAGCTAGCAACATGATCAACAAATTCTAAGGGAGACACCAAACATCGCCAAGTGGTGATCCAAGAGCTCCACAGTAGCAACAACATCAAATCTAGGAGCTCCACAACAGTAACAACATTAGATCCAAGATCTCCACAGCAGCAACAAAAACATGAAATCTTCAGTCAAAAACACCTGTAAAAGCTAATAAACCATCAGCAGACAGCAGAGGAGTAAGAAGAATGACCATCAACAGCACCTCTGATCTTTGACAATTGCAGCATGGCATCAAGACCACAGGTAAGTATACCACTCACTCACTCATATGCATCATTTGATAAAAAGTTGTAAAGGTTAAGAGGTAGTTGGTTTATAAGTGAAAAGGTTGCAAAAAGGAAATTCTTTAATAAGTCAAAAGAGAATGCAAGAGTCCATAGATACAATATTGTTGTGGCAACATTTTGAGAATGCTTGAAGAATTAAGATTTGGGGTAGAAACACCAATTCACCAAAGACTCAACATACCCTATTTCTTAATGCAATCACTCATAGACTCCGATAGCAAAGTAAAGGAAGGGAATTCCCAACAGTTGGCCCACCATGGGGTGATCATAATTCTCATTAAGGATGCCCTATAAAACCTCAAGATCCCTATAAAATGGCTAGTCTTTAGAGACTTACCAATAGAGGATGACATCAAAACCCTCATGTATAATGTTAGTCCTTCTGTTAGTAAGGAGGAGGTGAAACAAGAAGAAGATATAGAGCTAGATGGGATGAGATGGATGAAGAAGAAACTAATATAGAGGAACATGCTAAAACACAAGGACGATGTTGCTAAAACAGAGGAAGAAAGTGATGGAGATGAGAAAGAACAACAAAAGGAAGAAGATAAGAAAATTAGAGAGGACAGCTACAGGAAAAGGAAAACTAGCTAGCATGTATGGCTAGCCTCTCCTTGGAGGCCATCTAGTATAGGATACCCGCGAAATCCTATACTCTTTACCTTAGATAAAAATGGCTGCAATTTTAGATTAAAACACTAGCATAAAGGGGCACCATGCCATTTCAGGACTACAGACAGTTTATTGGTCTTTGCAATCAAATTGCACTAGAGGATAGGGTCAAAATGGTTTAGTTTTACATGAACAACATAGCCCTCACAGACATGAATAACTGGGATCCTAATGCAGAGCTAGGAGATATACAATTAATGGCTTTGGCATAGTCAATGAACCATGAGAAGTCAAGAGCTACAAATATTAAAAGAATATTGGCCAGAGAGAAAAATGAACGTCTTTTTATCAGAGCTAAACAATCAAATCCGATGGCCCTAATGAACACCCATAATCTAATTGCAAATGATCCACAGCTAGAACCTAGAGTTCTTGTTTCCCAAGAGCAATCAATTTCACATTTTGAGGATATGTTTAGGTTGCTAAGAGATGATAACATACATGCCTGCTAAAGGATATGGAAAACACTGCCACATAGCTTGAATATCAGAGAATAGCACTCCCCTCGAAGGTTAAGAGAGGCACTCAATAGGACACCTATGTATAAGCAATTAATGCAAGGGTTGAATGTCAATTGGATAGGACTAAAATTCAGTCCACCACTACTCCTAGAGATAGTAGAACGGAGAAAAGAAGAAGAGAAAAATATGTAGTGGGAAGAAGTAGAAAGGAAAGCAGGCTTCTATAAACAAGAATAAGAGACCACAACAGAAGCATGGGATGTCAGAGAGGCTACCAAAGCCATGAAGGACATGGACATTGACTAAGTTGCTGAGAGGATGAGAAACACATTCAGTAGGGGGGGTGATGATGAGCCTCCTCATTGAGTAATTATATGGGCCTTAATTGGCCTTAATTCACCTCCTAGCTTATTCAAACCAACTATTCTCACAACTTATTGAATACTTTTGATTATATTTTGTTTATGAAATGCGTTAGAATTGGATATTTGGCTTTGTGGTCTAACGTGCATGTAAAGCAGGAATAAATGATAAAAGAAAGGATAAATGCAGGTATAAAGGATAAAATCAAGGAACTGTGACAAAGACCTTGGTCAAAAATCAAATGGGAAAAGGAGAGTAATTATAGGAGGTAAATCCTCCTCATTTACTACCCATCCATTCGAATATTCCTCCATCGTCGGAGTGAAAACAAGCATCACTTTGAAGACTAGAAGACAGTCAAGCAAGTGAAAGTGACAAAAACCAGTTTATCAAATGTATAAGTAGAGAGGCTTAGGACCTAATTAGGATTCAAACTTCTATTGTAAAACTCTATTTTATTTCCGAGATGCAAATACTTGTGACAGTTTGCTCTGTAATCCATGGTTTTTATAATAAGAACGAGTTCTGTTTAAGCCGGCTCTGAGTTAGCTCCGAGGGCTAAAGCTCTTGGGTTAGGGCCCAACCCAAGAAGCCAAAGCTCCTCTTTACTGTACATGTATGCTAGCATAGTTTCCTAGTTTTCATTGTTCATTTTTTAAGTAGCATAGATTCCCATTTCTGTTCATTTTCTTAAATAGATTCATGGTTTTCTGTTTATTTGTTTAAATAGCTACATTTCCATTACAATAGTATAGCACAAATGGTTCATGGTTTTTCTATTCAGTTGCTTCAATAGATGCATTTGCTTCAGTTTACTTTCATTTGTGCCTTCTTTCAGTTCACAGGTTAGTTAGTGGAAAAATATCACTATCAAGTTGTACACAAGTGTGTCATCTTCATCTCCTCCATCTAGGACCATGACTTGAGGAAGGGACCCTTTAGCCGCCCCAAAAGCACAGGTCTCTAGTTCTCACATGGGCTATGGATTTCATTGTTTAATGTAGTTATTTGTTCACCCACAATGGTTTTCTTTGTCATTTTCATTTAAACCCGCCTCCAACACTTTCCTCATGCATCACTTCCTCGCCGTCTGATCACCAAGAAACCTTTGCAATCACCGTCTGATTCACTATTTTTTCCAACTGCTGCCTTGTGTGGAGTCTTCCATTCAATTTATGAGCTTTAATCTCCACCATTGATCTGTCCCTTGATTCGACGGCTAGTGCTTCACTCGGTCGCCAACTAGCTTGGCTAATCTCCACCATTGATCATCCTCGCCTAATATAATGGCCATCGCACAATATCACGCAGATTAGTGCACGAACATTATTTGTGTGAGAGAATGAGAGAAAAGTGGTTTTCTCATGCTACATGTCGTGTAGTAAGGCTAATCATGTGAAATTTTGAAATACTGGTTACAACCTGAAGGGCACGCGAGAAACTACATACTACCTTAGAAACCCGCTCCCTCATTTCCACACGTTTCTTTTCCCTGCGATATGATCTCCACCATCCATCACTTGACTTCACCCGTGCGATAAGATTTTAGCCATTCATCACTCCTGTTAGCCTCGTCCGTCCACATATTGACTTCACCTGCATGATTAGATATCAGTCATTCATCTCCTGTTAACCTCGTTCATCCATCCACTCACCTAATCTATCGTGACACGATCTCCACCATTCATCTTCTTTGTTCCCTTGTTCATCCATCCATTCACTTAAGCCTTTGCAATAAGATCTCCACTGTTTATCCTGTTAGCTAACCCTGTTCACCCATCTATCTACGTAACCTCTTCAGATCCAATCTCCACCATTCATTTTCCTTTCACCTGACTGATCCAAGGGTTCTTATGCACTATTGCTCCCTCACATCCTCCTTTCACTAATTTCGTCCTCCGACTACTCTTCAGCTTGAAAGACGAGTTATTTTAGTTCTTTGCTTACACCTTAGTCTAGTTTTTATTCTCTTTACTTCTGCAACTTAGATAATTAGCATTATATTAGTGTTAATTTAGCAATTCTGCTTAACATAGTTGTTTTATTGGTTAGTTAGGTTATCGTATGGTTTAAGCATCTCATGTTGTTTTCTTCATTATTGCAATAGAGTAGCTCTCTCTTAGAATATATTTTCTCTACTTCCATCAAAGAATTAAGCTTCTTCTGACCCTATAGAAGTCTAGCTTGGAACCCCTGGGTTCTCTTGCTAGTTGAGTAGTCACAACAAGCAGTACCTTCACTTTTACTTATGCATATAGCACTATCACCTCCAATTTTGTATGAACCACAGGTTGATAAGTAAAGTTGGTAGCCCTGGGAGTTGTAGCATTATTTTTGCAATACCAAGGCTCATCACTTGGCATACTTCCTTAACCAGTTTTTCAGTAGTTGGGCCTTCAACTACAAGGCCCATTGTCCTTTATCTCTACAAAATCTGCTTAAGCTTTCTCTACACTAACAAAGTCAAATTACTGGCCTCATCTTCCCACAACTATGTCCTTGAAGATATAATCAGTTCCTTGTGATGAAGCTCATTGATTTCATTTTGGATGAGATTTCCTTCTTTTAATCTAGAAAACCTTTCCATTGGTGCTAAGGTCTGTGCAGTTGGCCTAATTTCCTCAAACTATCTCTGCTTTTCTTTGTTGTCCATGCCAATCTTCTGTAGAGTTGGATCCTCCTAAAACGAGGTCCATAACTCCATGGGCTGCTCAAATAGATAAGTGCAACCATTGAATTCATCTTCCAAGGTGGCCAATCCTTCTTTAATAGCAGCTCTACACTGCTCTCTGACTTCGGGAGGGGTAGTGGGCTAAGAATTTAGTTGTAACTTTGAAATTTGTAGCTGTAGCTCAAACCTGACTTGGCCAATTTCATCCTGAGACTCTTTAATCACATTGGCTAGATTTTGAATCTTCTCCATGGAGGCCGCTTCTGTTGGGATCTTGAGCTCTAGAAGCTCATTCCAGGGCTATGCAATCATTGCTTCTAGCTGCTGGCTTCACACTATGACCTCCTCCTTTTCTTTGAGGGAAAATGCCTTTTCCTCAAAGATCTACTGGTTATTAGTCTTTACCTTATTGATTACGAGTAGTGCGCATTACTTTCGTATCCTAATTTCGTTTGACACCCCTTGGTGTAGCTCGTGCAGAGTTTGAATGGTGAGTGCAATCAAATTTAGACTCAGGTTCTTCATCTGTAGTAGATGTGCCTACTCTTTAGCTAAGTCACTGCACAGGGATCCCTTTGGTAGTTGTACCGTGCAAAGATCCATGGTCATTTCAGTGTCCAATACTGGCATGCTCGCTTGATTCAGGATTGCTTACTTCTTGCTTACCTATCCCGTGCTTGCTTGCAGAAGACCTCTTTGTACTTGTAAGTCCTACAAGACCTATTGTACCTTACTAAGTGATTGCTGGTACTACACTTCGAAGTGGCTCATCATATTCATTGTTGCATCACTAACCACAACCCAAATTTCATCCAAGTCCCCCCCTGTGAGGACCAAAGGCATCACGCCTGCTATTTTTTCAGACTTTTGCTTCTTGTGCTGCCCTGTGGAAGTCCTCTTCTTCCACTTCTTGATAAAGAAGGGAGCCTCCAGCTCTGTGCCCCCTTTTTCTTCCGCCTCTATTTCTTCCTCGACCTATGTTCTCTCGGTGTCTGACTCCTTGATGTTAATGGTAGCCTACAACATAGACATTTCTTGTGCTACTTCTTTTTACTTGGATGCTACTTCTTTCTCCTTTGCAGTAGCTTCTTTCTCCCTCACAACAAATTCTTTCTTTTGCATAGATTTTTCTCGAGCAACCACTTTCTTTTCCTCCTTCTTTTTTTCTGCTACCATGGTCTGTGTTGTTGAACCTTCAGTAGCCGTACTGGTACCTGTGTCGATATCAAAAGGGGTGAGCCGGTAACTTGGCCACTTATTGATAACCCCTAATATATCTTTCTTGGCAACCAAGTAAGGAAAATTGTGCCATATGCCACGGGCATCCTTCTTTGTGTGATGTGCAGATTGTGGAAATATTCCTTGAAATTAGTGATGTTAGTGTACTGCACCTGCAAGCTAGGTGGCAACCTTAGCCATCGGTTGATCACCATCCTTAGTTCAGTCTCAAATAAGAACCATAATAATTTTGCCTCCATTACACAGTTGGGTTCTTTAGTAGCCAATAGCGAAGAAAACTTCGTAACCTCCGGTAGGTCCAAGTGTTGCTGATGGAATTGGCTCTCTTCGGGCACCCTCCATGCCACTAGAGTGATAAATAGCAACAACTAGGCATAATGAAAGGCCTTGTCCTCATCCTGGGCCTCCCTAGAGTCCTCTAGAAAATATTTACATAGATATTGAGCCCAGTTATACTAGACCCCTTTCGCGCACTACACACCCAAAGAGACAACTAGTGCTGTGTTTGAAAATGGCAATAAGAAATGCTAAATATAGCATTGCTATAAATAGTATTTCAGGATAGATTCCAATTTTAGTTAGTCCCTGAACTAAAATTGAGAAGTAAAATTCAAATTTGATATTAGTAGCTGTTTGTAATATAATTAATTAATTCATCTTGAGTTAATTAGTTGTAGAAAATCAAACATGAAGTCTATGTGAGGACATGCAACATTTATCCCATTAATTGAGGAATTTATCCCTTAGTTAAAGAGATAAGGATGAGTTGTAATTTGAGTTGTCATTAGTTGCTCAGTTAACTAAGTTAAGTCTAGTTAGATTAGTTCAAATATTTTGTTAAGATAATTGTGAGTTCAGTTAGTTAATGCATGCATGCATGTAATTTTTGCACTTCATATAATTGAATATTCTCTCATAAATAACTCATCCATGTTAGTTCAGACAGAGACCCAATTGAGATAAGATGATGGGATAGTGTACTATTAGTTGCAGGAATATTCCCTACAGGATATCTCTTGCATGCAGAAGGAATTCATTCGTTAGAGATTGCACAGTTACTTTTGGGTTTAGTGAGTGTGTGATGAGGCCAATTCACATAGGTGGCAGTGTTGGAACCCAAGGAAAACTGTACAAGGAAATAGGAGGCTTGGAGGGCTGAGGGAAGGCATATCTTGTGTCTATTCATTCTGTGAGCTGTGTTGTTCGATTGCAAAGAGAGCAGGATAGCCTGTGAGCTGATTCTTTGTGTAATCTGAACATATTTCCACTTGTATGATAATACGGAGATCGAGGTTTTTAGCTGAGGCTTTCCCTAGAGTATTCTTCTATGTTCATGTGTGATTGATTTCTCTTCATATATTATATGTGTTCTATTTGATCTTGCTCATGTTTGATTAAGCTTCTGCAAGTTTGTTGTAGAAGTAGATCTTGTATTTTTCTTTAGTATATTGCATAATCTGTTGATCTATAGTGGGAATTTCTACATGCTGGTACTTCATCCGTGTGACACTTTCTCATGACCTTACCAACTAATATCTATGCAGAAAACTGAACCATGCCATCTGATATGGAATGAATAGAGTATTCGTGTGACTTCTTGACCATACCAAATTGTCCCTTCATTTGGTTCACCAATTTATTTTCCTATGACTTTCCTACAAAAGCCTCTGCATGGTCCAATCCTTGATATGGAAACAACCTAATGCAGTGGATCAACATATCAGTGATCGGGATGGGTTCTCCCAACCAAAGACACCCATCGTGTACTAGTTTTAGCAATTGGCGCACACTGAGTGTGTTAATAATGGTGTGACTAAAGTACAACACCCACAACATGTTTAGGATCCCCACGCCCCCAACTCCAGCCACCTAGTTCACTGGTTCAAGGTGTGTGACATCTGATTACTCATAGTAGACCTTCATAAGGTACTTGTTCAACACCAATTGTGGAAATTTGTCATGGTCCCCAAGGTCCCAATCCTCCAATTTAAAATTTGGTATTTGAGCCAGCAATGGTCCCTCAAACTGCACACTCTCTGGAAAAAATGGTGTGGAAACCATAAAATTCACGTTATCCAGGTCTTTCGGCACTTTAGTGATGGATTTTCAGGGTGGGATAGACTGCGGCAGTTGAGTTATCAGATCAATCTCCTCTGCATCGGTTTCCTCTATGACTTTGCCTAGTTCTTCCTCATCCAGATCTAGTGGCTTCGTCGACTGTTTGGACTTATCCATTTTTCCATTCTGGGGATTCTTGTCAGGTTTTCTCACGATAATTGCTACATCGATGCTTGCTGAGGCTTGTTTTGCTTCCTATCTCCCACCGTAGCAGTAGATGGATTAGTCCTTGGCAACCTAGGCACAGTAGTAGGCAACCATGTAGGTACAGATGGGGCAACCACTGTCTCATGTGGGACTGGCTCCATCTTAGATCAACTTGTAGACATTCTCTCAAGGAAGTTCTTATGATAGTAATTAAGCAAGTTTGCGAATGTCGACGTGAAATAAGTTCCTCCCGATCTAGATCAGACATACAATCGTTTACTTGGCACAAATCAAGGTGAAAAATATTAAAGACAAAAATCAGGAAGTAAAGTGTTCAAATGGGGAGCGGTATGCCATATCTATAGACCAATTTGAATTCAAATCGAATTGTTCCCTCCAATTCCTGGTCATTAACGCACATTTGATGGTAGATTTCCAAAGATATTCTCCATAATTCTCCCCCCCACTCCCTTCAATGGAAAATTATCCATCCAATCAACTATAGGGATTTCAATGCTCAATATTTGGCCAGGCTATGTGGGGCCCACCCACCTAGCGTAACTCCCCTCGGTGCCATCCTTAGACTTGTCACGCAACCCCTTTACTTTTACTTTCTAACTTTTGGTCAGTGTAGTTTAAAGTCTTGTAATTCCTTGCAGCATCTTGGAGTACTAAGACTATCCTGTAATAATATAGTCATTGAGTAGGGGTGGGATCAACCCTATATAGGTTTAATCGACTTCCATTGACTTTTCCCGGAAATAATTCCCCATTCAGCTTTGTGAGTTGAACTGCACCTCCATATGTAATTTACTTCACAACATATGGCCCCAACCAATGCATCTAAAATTTTCCTTGGAACATTTTGAACTTACTATCATATAGCAACACTAAATCTTCGATCTTGAAGGTGCATTTTTTGATATGGTGATCATGCCATGCCTTTTCATGGTCCTTCTGTACCTGTTGATGAAATTTAGCCAAAATGTGATCCTCCTCCAACTAAACGAGCTACATGAGTTGTTCTTCCATGATATCGAGATTAACCATATCTGTAATTGTTGCAATCCGTAAACTTGGCACTATGTACTCCATGGGCATTACAACATCTTGCCCACATACTAGCCTAAACAGGGTTTGTCTTGTCAATTTTTTGCAGGTAGTCATGTATGCCTATAGGACCGTTCGTATGTGCACATCCCAATCATTCCATTTCACATTGAAAATATTTGTCAAAATGATTTCCATAATTTTGTTGAGGCCTTTATTCTACCATTCACTTAAGGGTGATAAGGTGTACTCTTCTGGTGATATACCTAGAATTCCTTAAGAAATGTAACAATTGTCTCATTCAAGAAATGTGTGTCCCTATCACTCATCAAAATCTTAGGGCATCTAAACTGAGATAATATATATTCAAAAATAAACTTCGTGGCGGTATTAGTGCTACAATCTTTTATAAGTTGTGCCTCCACCCACCTGGTTAAGTTTTCAATCATGGTAATGATATATCTGGCCAATATCTTCTTCCCTATTGGATATATTGGTCCCACAATGTCTACTTCCCACTTATCAAACGACTGCAATGTCACTTGCAGATTTAGTGGAAACTCATCTCTTTGCGATGGTCTCCCCATCCTTTGGCAGACATTGCATGCCCGACAATATATTTTGGAGTCCTTATACACAGTCGACTTCCAAAATCCTGCATGTAGGATCTTCTATGCAGTTGCTCTTCTTGCATAATGTCCTTCTGCTACTCCTCTATGCGCTTATGCAAGGATACTTTGCCTCTCATACTTTGGAACATATTGATGCAATATTTCATTCGATCCCATTTGTTACACTAAAAAATGTCACCATGACTATTTACAGTTAGTATGGCTCAATCAACAGTCATGCTACCCTCTTAGGCAAGTCTTATGCCTCTGCTCTCCATGTCAAACTCCAAAAAAGAGAGAAAGTCTTGTATAAATGTATTTATCTCTGGGGACGCAGATTCTCTCAACCTTACCTGCGGGGACGCTCCCAGTGTTCACAAAAGCTGCGTCCAAAGACGCTCTGTATGTAAAGGGACAGGTGCGTCCCCCTGTAAAGGTTAGAATGCGCAAGTTTCATCTTTAAAAAGTTACTTGTGGTCATTTCTAGAGCATTCTAGAAGGTTGTTCGACGTGTATTGGGCGCCTCCAGATGGTTCATGCACTCATATCAAAAAGGAACTTATCCCATCAATAAGGGAGCTATCCCACCCAAAGAGGGGATTATCCCATTGATGGTGGACCTGATTAACCTCCTCTTGAGCACTATAAATACAGGCATTGGGCCAGAAGGAGGGGGGGTTGAAGCTATACATTTTCTAAGGGTAAATGCTGCAGGAATTAGGACTCCCATTTAGAAGCTTGTGAGGAGAGATTGCCATCTTTGCTTGTTCTATTTGGAAGTGGGTGAGCTTTGTCAAAGTAGAGGAAGACTCTTGTGGACCCTGGAAGGAGCTTGCACAACACGAAAGCTCAGGTTGTAATGGTTCCTTTTGATTACCTTTAATGCAAATTGGTCCATTCTTCTCAATAACTTGTTGTTTATGGGTTATTTCATGTACTCCTTGGTCTATATGTTGAATATGCTTTGTTTTATGTTATAATCAGGTGTTATTTAATTGTTTGACTGTTGGTGATTGCAGGTTTTGGAGAAAAGGAGGAGCTCATCCAGATCAACAAAGCTTGGACTTCTACAACAGCGTTTAGACAAAGGTGAGAACGAAACACTTGATTTCTCATATCATAATGCATGTTTAGAGAAGGATAGCTCCAGTTTGTTTTGTTTGTCATTAGAATGTCTTAGACTTCTAGGAAGGTTGGTTGTGTCCGCACTCTTGACTGATTCCGTGTGACAAATTGGCGACCATACTGGGGAATCCATTGATGAGAAGAGTCGTTTCTTTTGTGTGAACTTTGCTTTGAGAAAATTGGTTTATTTTTCTGGTTTTGGCTCTGTGATTCTGTCTCTGGGTGGGTTAGCTTAGGATTAGTTTTATTTTGCTTTTTCTTGAGTTTTTCAGTAGGACGCACCCTCTGAGTGCTGCACAGTGCGTCCCTGGACGCACTTTTGCTGTGTGCACAGAGCGGGCCCGCACCTGTGCTAACGGGTTGCCTGCGTCCCCTGCCAAAATTTGAGAAAATTCCATTTTTTGCATTTTTGCTCTTAGATTTTGTTTTTTCTTAGTTTTTTCTGCCCAGATTCATTAGTCCCTTGCCAAGAATCTTCACCTGAACTTGTTTTCATAGCATTAAGTGTTTTAGTGGATTTCATTGAAATTTAAGCCTAGGGTTTGATTTTTGAGTAGATCCTGTAGTGACTTTAATGGTGGAAGTTGTCAAGCCTTAGATCTCTCTGGTTTGGTCAACCTTCTTGAGAGTCGGATCTGTCGTAAGTCTACCCGTGTGAGCAACCAACCTGTTGAGTTGTCTCTTTGGTCAAATTTCAAAGTGCTTGTTGATTAAGTCTTGAATTCCATTTTACAAAAAGAACAAAAAGATTTGAGTTTTGTTTTGATCAGCTCTTGATTCTACAATAGCTGGTCCTTGATTTGATTTTGGTAAAGTAAAACAACCTAGAAACATCCTTGTAGGTTTTGGCCTCGTTAAGTTTGCTTAGAGTAAATTTACCTTTTAGTTTGCTTGTGAATGAATTTTCGTAGATTTTAATAGTTGTTAAGATTGATTTTTGTTAAATTAGATTATTTGCTTTATTAAAAGAAAAATACAGAAACATCTTCTTTAAAAGTCTTGTTTCAAGTAGCTTTGAAAGTTTTGAAAGAAAAAGAGTTTTTCGTGCAAGTAAAGAGTGGTCATGTGTGTGTGCTTGAAAAGAAAAAGAGAATTGTTTCTTTGATTGTCTTTTCTAAGGAAGTTGTTTTCTCTAAAATTTGCATTCTCTCAACTCTCTTAGTTAAGAATTTCATTGAAAAAGGAAAGTAGCGTAAATCATCTTAGGTGCATCTTTGTAGTGGTTGGAGTCAAGTCTACACACCATTGGTTTCACTTCCACTACCTTTTGACTTTAAAGAACAACCATAAAAGTAACGCTTAAAGTAAAATTGAAATAGTAACTTTTATTTACTAGGGCTCTGAAGCACCAATTTAGATCAGGCTAGTGTCTTGGAGTAGGTGAGTAATTAACTCTCCAAGACAACAAAACCAAACAAGTAGCTTATCTTGTGATAGAATAAATCCAATTGTCTCACTTGTACTCTGGGAAAGCTCCTCTTAAAGGAGAAGCACGAGCTCGTGTCCGAACCAGTGAGGGGATCATTCCCCCCTCGTTGGGAACGACGCCAGACATGCACGTATTACAAACGGTAAACCTCGGATTAACCATTGTCGAGGAGCCAGGGGTCACTTGTCGGTAAACCTTGGATTATTGTCAAGGAGCCGGCAAGGGGATTGAGCTTGCTACTCTGCCCTTGCGTGCTGTCGGAGTTTAGACTGTTCCCCCAGGTGCATTTGTTGCGGTTGGTAACCTTAGTGACCATTATCTTTAGGATTCTACCGAGGTGACGGTGGAGGGAAGGTCCCACTGTACCTGGAGCAGACGTCGGTTATACTCACTTGGATTTTCTGGGGGGTTCACTTCACTCGAGACGGTTAAAGTGGAGGAACTTGGTCCAGTCTATTCATTAAGCAGGTTGCCGGGGTAACTGTTCCTCCCGCCATTTCTGTACTGAATCCAGCGAGGTTGGGCTTCATCACCAACTAGCGCTTTTGGTCCGGAAGACTACTGTTTGTGTTTGGTTTGACGCCCTAGATTCTTTAGGCGCGTGATTCAAATTTGTTTGGTTCTTTAGAGACTTTAGGTGGTTTGATTTGAAATTTTATTTTGTTTTCGTGTGTGGTAGTTAAAAGTTTTTAGCTGTGGCGGAATTACCGAGACAGTCCCGTAGACTGCGGGGCCAGTCTCCTGAACTTGTTTCTGTGGCCGAATTGTTGAGAAGATCCCGTAGACTTAGGAGTGAACCTCCTCAAGACGAGTCCAGTCATTTAGAAGGTTTAAAGGTCCTTGTAACTCCTCCTAGTGGCAATAGAGTAGGTTCACCTGAAGAAGGAGAATCTTCCTTGGTGGTCCATCCAGATTACCAAAGTTTAGAGACAGGTTATAATCCCGAAGCTGTTACAGTTTCTGAGCTTGTTGGTAGTTTTTTGTCTGCTAGTGATACAGGCGAAGAACCAGAAATATCCGAACCTGTTACTCCGATTCCTAGTGTTCCTGATTCACCGAGAATAGAAAGAATTATCACCAAAAATCTTCCTGTTGGTTTGATTGCTATTGAAGAACTTGTTCCAGAGGAAGAAATAGGCGTCTCTGATCCTGAAGATCAAATTACCCTTGATCTAAGGGAGCGTGAATCTATCTTTTACAGTCCTCCTAGAAGTACTACTTGGTACCTTTCGTTAACCAATTATCTAGACAACTTTGGGCTAGGTTTTTCTACACCTCGTACTCCTTTTCCACCTGGAGGTATTCATACTCCTGTAAATATGTCTGGTCAGTCGTCCGTGTTTACACAAAGTCCTGAATCTTTTTTACATGGCGGTCCTTCTGTTCCTACTGGGTATCAATCTCTTTCTGGTACCTTTGCGGGAGCATCTCCTCAACCCGTTGATCATGGGTTATTAGTTGGAAACAGTGGTAATATACCATTGGGTGTAGGAGACATTTACATGATGTCAGGTTCAGTTCCTGTTTCCCAACCTCAAGGTGGCCAATTACCGCCTGGGGGGCAGCCTCCATTAATGCCTGGGGGGCAACCTCAAGGTAATTCATTCGTGTCTGGGGGGCAACCTCAAGGTCAGTACGCTCCTATGGGGCAATACATACCTCAAGGTCAACCCCAGCCTCAATATGTACCCCAAGGTCAACCTCAGTATCAATATCAACCTCAAGGTTGGCAACCTCAAGGATGGCAACCCCAAGGGTATCAACCCCAAGGGTATCAACCTCAAGGGTACCAACCTCAAGGTCAAGGGCAACCCCAGTATCCATATTTACCTCAAGGTTATCAACCTCAAGGTCAATACTCAAATCAAGGTTATCAACCACCTCAAGGTCAATCATATGGTCAAGGTATGGGAACTGCACCTTACAATTATCAATCCTATCCTCAATCCGGCTATGGATCTCAGTATCCTCAACCTGTTATGGGTCAATACCCTGGAATGTTAGTGTGGGATCCTTCACAGGGTCAACAGATGTTGCAGCCAAGTATGCAGTCGGTACCTCAAGCCGGACAACCTGTAGTTTCTGGTCAACCCCAGCAACCGCAACCTGTCCAGTAAAGTGTTCAAACCTCTGTAACTTCGGTAGTTACTCAGCCGCCAATTGCACCTAGTACTCCATCTCAAACGGCTGCTGCAACTACCGCCACATCTACCGTACTTACTTCTGGAGTATCGACGGCTCCGGTTTCTACTATCTCTGTAACCACTCCTCAGACATCTGTACCGTTGTCCGGATCTACGATTCAAACCACGGTCCAGATGCCTGTAGGCCAACCTGGTATAAGTACGGTTGTCACTACTCAACCTCAATTTGTTCAACCTCCGTACCAGGGATAGTATCAACCTGGGCAAGCTGTCCAACAACCGGTTTACCAGTATCAACCGTATCCTGGGTACACTTATCAACAACCTCAGCAACCCCAGTACGGTCCGGTTAATCCTGGTTTTCTAGGAGGATATAATATCCCAAATGCAACTCCTGTTCCTAGTTATCCTGGATATCCTCCTCCTGGGGCCGGTATTGTGACCCAGAGTTTTAGAGATCCTAACCGGCAGTTACCGTTTATCGTAACTTTGGATTTACCAGACTTGACGCGCCTAACGAACGATCCAATTCAATATCTTCCGTTCTGGCCGCCAATGCCAAATAAGTTGCCCAGCGATATACCCAAGTTCGAAGGTAAGTCTGGAGAGGATCCGTCCAATCACGTGATGACTTACCACCTCTGGTGTGCTTCAAATTCTATCTCGGATGATTCGATCCGCCTACGTCTTTTCCAGCGTACACTCATTGGTCTCACGGCCAAGTGGTACATTGAGTTACCACGGGCCTCTTTTTACAATTTTAGCCAGTTAGCTACCTCGTTCTTAACTCACTTTCAGTTACCGGTCAGATACGATAACGGTACGGAGTTATTAACTTCACTAAAACAATCAACCTCCACGTATATTTCTGATCACATTCATGAGTGGAGACGTCGAAGAAGACTAGTGAAAGTTTTTATCCCAGACCAAATCTTAGCTGAATGGTTTGTTAAATCATTATTACCAAGGATTACTGAAGATGTAGCTAAGGCCGGAGTAGTTACTGAGGAGCAAGTCATTGCTCAGGCGCAATACCTTGAATTAGTTTACACTCAGTCGGGTACATTACACGAGAAGATTCCAGATCTTCCAAAGTCGAATCAAATCGCTGCTGCTCCTTCGGGATCTCATGCCGCTGATGGTATGATTGGCATCGTGAATACAAAGAGCAAGAAGAAGTCTTCCAAGGCTTCAACTACTCCTATTATCACTTTGCCCGATTCCCCGACAGGAGAGTCTTCTCCTGAACTTACCGCCGATATTCACACTGTAGAGTCATCTACGGCCAAATCAAAAAACGGCGGAAAGAAGAAAGGAAAGAAGAAGGCTAAAGCAGACAAGGCTCCGAAGGAGAAAACAGAAAAGTCAGAAACTAATGACAAAAAGCGCAAACCTCGATATCCTTGTCTTATTTGTGAAGAGGATCATTTTATGAGAGATTGCCCTCATCGGGCCGAGGTAGTGAAAATAGTCAAAGGTTCTCCCACTCCTGCTGTATTAAAAAATCCATTTCCGGAGCAGGAGAATAAGATGATAGGTTCTTCCTCGAATGCCAGTGAAGAACCCATTTTGATGATGTCTCATGTGAGGATTGCGACTCGATCGCAAGATTATGGTAGTAAGAATCCTGTTGACGGTAAGGAAGCAGAATCTTCTCATTCTAATCCATCAACCTCAGCACCTGGTTCCGATCCACTACAGATCGAGAAACCTAACCCAGACTTAGTAATTAAACCGCCCACGTACTTCGAAGGTCTGCTTTCAATCCACATGCGAGAGCAGCCCAGAATTACAACATTGTTGAGGACTTAGCTGTTTCACCCTCAGCAATGTCGGCGTTAGAAGTGCTGCAATCATGTCCAGCACAATGAAAATTGCTTTTGTCGGCTATAGGAGCTGTTGATGTTCAGGATCCGAATCTAATGATCTTCGATCTAGAAAATAGTACGCCGTGTCTCCCCCATCAAATGGCTTTCCAAATTCCAGTGATAGTCAAAAACAGGCCTATTCATAGGACTGTGATTGATGAGGGAGCTTCTACGTGTATTATGTCGATTCAATGTTGGAGATCCCTTGGTTCTCCTTCGTTGAACCAATCCCCCACCATCCTTAAGGCCTTTGATGGCCATGGGTTCTGTCCGTTTGGTATTCTACAGGAATTGCCTATAGGGGTAGAAGGTAAAACCGTTAGTCTAGATGTGGAAGTGGTTGATGCCCCTCTAGACTACAACCTTCTTTTGGGTCGAAGTTGGTCATATGCTATGACAGCGGTCGTTTCATCGGTCTTCAGAGTAATTAAATTTCCACATAACGGTAAGATCGTGAATATTGATCAGCTGACATACTTTTCATCCGACCCAGCCTCTTCAGAGAGTATCCAGCATGTCGGTAAGACGACAATCCCTTATAGGGACGTTGGTGTAGGTTTAGTTAAGGATTCCGGTTTACTGGGAACTTTTCCTCTCCCTCCACTCAGCGTAGAACCTTCGTTTGCAACAATTCATATGATTACATCAGAAAACATTATTTATGATGATCCTTTGTTTGTCCCATCTGACTCTGAGATAGACTCATTCGGTAATGCTATGCCCTTGAGTCCATATGAAATTGCTTATGAAGTTCTCATGTCTTTTACCGACTTTCATTCGACCGAGGTCGACCAAATGAATGTGGTCGGTGAAGAGTCACTTTTCACCTCACCCTTAGAATGGATAGCGTTTCCCGAAGTCGTGTCATCTGACGAACAACTTCGCGAAATCCTAAGTGTAGACGATCTACCATGGGACGATCTCCATCACAGATCTTCGTTTTTACCTAAGGATGATGCATTTGAAAATGATTTTTCATCTATCTTTACCACTGAATATGTCAAAGACGCTCAGGATCCAACGAAACATTCTGATTTAGAGTTGAATTTAGGGAATATTTCTCGTACTATTCCCATTGATATTTCAGTAAAGCCCGGAATTGAGGAAAACATTCATATAGGTGCCGCTTGTACAGAAGAAGAAATCCAAACTTACAAGGCCCTATTCCAAGAATTCCACGATGTGTTTGCCTAGTCTTACGAGGAAATGTCGGGAATCGATCCTGCCATTGTTGTTCATGAAATAAAGACCTACCCGGATGCTAAACCCGTCCGGCAACGGTTGCGTCAGATTCACCCTCGAAAAGCGACTGCGATTAAAGCAGAAGTCGAAAAGCTGTTGAAAGCAGGTTTCATTTATCCAATCCCGTTAACGGATTGGGTATCGAATATTGTTCCGGTCAACAAGAAACAAGGAACAATAAGAATCTGTATCGACTATAGGGATATAAATCGAGCTTGTCCAAAAGACAACTATCCTACGCCTTATATCGATCAAATTATTGATGATTGTGCCGGAAGTGAAATGTTTTCCTTTATGGATGGTTTTTCGGGCTATAATCAAATCAATATTCTACCTGCCGACCAACCAAAAACGACATTCATTTGTCCATGGGGGACATTTGCTTATTGCAAATTACCTTTTGGGCTTAAGAATGTTGGGGCCACTTTTCAACGGGCGATGTCTTATGCATTTCACGACATCAAGCACATTGTGAAACCGTATCTCGATGATTTGCCTGCTCATTCTTTACATCGAGCTGATCACCTTGTCCACCTACGAGCAATCTTTATGAGGTGTAGGCATTATCGAATTCGTTTGAATCCCCACAAGTGTGTTTTCTGTATAGAAACAGGTCGATTGCTGGGATTTGTTGTTTCAAAAGCTGGCATTCGCATCGATCCCTCGAAAGTCGAGGCTATCATCAAATTGCCTCCTCCTTCGAGTTTGCGCCAACTCCAAAGTTTGCAAGGGAAAGCGAACTTTTTACGCCGATTCATCCCAAACTACGCCGAGGTCACTAAAGGTTTTACAAGGTTGTTGAAACAGAACGCACAATTCTTTTGGGACGAGATTGCTCAACAATCTTTTGATGCACTTAAACACGCGTTGACCCATGCACCGTTGTTGCATCCTCCCAACTACAACCAGGACTACTTCTTATACCTCGCAGCTTCGCATTCCACCATTGGAATGGTGTTAGTTCAAGAAGATGAATTCGAAGCAGAGCATGTGATATATTATCTTAGTAGGACCTTAAATCCCACTAAGCTAAAATATTCGCATGTGGAGAAATTGGCCCTGGCAGCCGTTCAAGCTGTCCAGCGTTTTCGTCACTACATTCTTCTCCGTAAAACTACAGTTATTTCGGATTGCAACCCTATGATTTATATTTTGACAAAACAACTGCTAGGGGGCAAGTACTCTAAATGGATCATCATCCTGCAAGAGTTCGACTTGGAGTTCGAGAAGTCCAAGTCTAAGAAATCCTTAGTTTTGCGGAATTGATGTGTGATTTCCCGAGTACTGACACAGAGACTGTGGCAGAAGAGTCCATTGCAGACGAATCTTTGTTTCTTATCAGTACTGTAGATCCGTGGTACGGGGATATAATCATCTATCTCCAAACCCAAACCTTTCAGCCTGAAGCTTCAAAGGCGGAACGTCGAAAAATTCGGTTTCAATCCCAGCCATACAAAATTATTGGAGATACACTTTATCGCCGGGGGGCAGACTTAGTTTTTCGACGTTGTCTAACTCACGAAGAGGCTGAGAGAGTTTTGAATGACTGTCACTCTGGAGCATGTGGCGGTCATATGTCTGGGTATGCCACAGCTCAGAAGGTGTTGCGCGCTGGTTACTTCTGGCCATCTATGTTTAAAGATTGTATCATTGCAGTCCAGAAGTGCCACAACTGCCAAGTGTTTGATCGAAAGATGCGCGCACCACCTGCTCCTCTCCACCCTATAATTGCCGTTGGTCCATTCGCCAAATGGGGTATCGACTTTATTACTTGTAACCCTCACTCGGTCGGGGGGCATGCGTATATCATCCTCGCGGTTGATTATTTCACTAAATGGGCCGAGGCGATGCCTACATTCGACGCAAGCGGAAAAACAGTTGCAGTTTTCATATTCAATCATATAATAACTAGGTTTGGTGTCCCACAAGCAATCATTACTGACCATGGGAGCCATTTTCGAAACACCATGATGACTGAACTTACAAGCCAGCTTGGTTTGCGCCACGACAGCTCTACTCCTTATTATCCGCAAGCCAACGGTTTGGTTGAGTCTATCAACAAAGTTCTGGTTATCATGATCCGACGAACCATTGGTATTCATCGGTCGAATTGGCACAACATGTTATTTTCGGCGCTATGGGCATACCGAACCTCAGTGAAAACCTCAACAGGGTTCACTCCTTTCCAGCTAGTTTATGGCTTGGAAGCAGTGTTACCCATTGAATGTGAAATCCCATCACTTCAAATGGCTGTCGAATTACTCCCAGCTACTTCCGAAGAGGAGAAACGTTTATTGTACTTAGCTAAATTAGATGAGACTCGACGTGACGCTGCATTGGCAATCGAGACTCACACGAAGCGAATGAAAGCTCAGTATGATAGAAATGTGACCCCTCGAAGTTTTTCGGAGGGAGATCTAGTGCTTTTATATGATCAAGCTAACGATAAGCTAGGTGCTGGAAAATTCGTTCCTATGTGGCATGGACCCTATATTGTAAAGCGAAAGCTAGCAAAAGGGGCTTATGAGCTGGTAGATTTTGATGGGGACTCTTTGGGTAAACCCAGAAATGGACTTTACCTAAAGAGGTATTATGCTTAAATGGTGGGTATGGAGAATTTTTAGTTAGGTTAGGTTTTCTTTCTAGCTAGTATGATTGTTAGTTAGTCAGTGTGCTTAGCTTAGTGAGTGTGTTTTTCGTCGTTATTCTGGCTTATCTTGGTTTTACTCTTGATATTACAGATGTCGACGCCTCTCCAAACATACATTGGATTTGCTGATGGTGCTTGTCGTAGTACACGGAATATCTCTTCCGCAGCTTGGGTTATCTGTTCGCCCTCTGACGAGTTAGTTTCTATGCATGGGGTAAGCCTCGGTCAAACAACGAACAACATTGCAGAATACAGTGCAGTGGTTGAATTATTATCCGAATCTATTTCATTTGGAATTCGACGTTTGATAGTGAGGTTAGATTCTGAACTTGTTGTATTACAGCTTAATAGAGTTTATGCCATTAGAAATCCTGTGTTATTAAGGTTGTTTTTGAGAGTGCGTCTCTTGGAACGTGAATTTGATTACATTGAATATCAGCATATTCCAAGGTCCTTAAATACATTAGCAGATGCAATTGCTTCTCGAGTGTTGGACAGACATTTACGATAATCATGCAAGTAAATTTAAAAACATTTCATCATACATGTTAAACAAGATAAGCCGGTAATAGTGATATATATATAGATAGGAGTGTGTCAAAAAATATACACCGTCTTCGATCATAGGTTGAAAAACACCTTATGATCGGCAAAAATGATAGAGTACAAAAAGTCAAAAATGTCACATGTGTCTACAAAGTGACTAGCCAATCACTGGTGGTGCTCCCTATACGACACCACTGCACGGGCTACCTTACGCAAAAATCTCCTAAACGGTCCAGGGACTGCGACTACAAAGCACTGAAGCCTGATAGGAATGTCATCCATAGTAGTCTCAGGCATATCTACCGTCAGACGCTCTAGATCATGCTCCAACTCAGCTAGTACTTCTGCAGCCGCGTCCTGTGGGGCCGGTACCGGTGCAGCTGGATGTCTCCTCTCAAAAGGCCGGAGGTTGGCTGGATGCTGTGGACCAACATCTGCATTTTGAAAATTTTACTATCAGTTTTGAGACGATATATATAAAAAACAAAAAAAATACATAATTTGAAAACTTGTGAAAAATAAAGTACCTCTGTCATCCCATTGTTCTCCTTGTGGAAGAACCATGTCCGGATCATGTCGAAAATCTACTCTGGCGTACGGAAAGTCCTGGATCGAGAAAACCTGGTCCTCCAACCAGTGAAAGTAACTATCAGAAAATCGAACAACTGCCGCGCCCTCGTCAGGATGCCGGGCCATCACCGCAACCCATCGTACCAGCTTTGGCTCCCGAGGACCCAAGATATCAACAGTGAGTTGCTGAGGGATCAGCATCGGAACTCTCTCTAAGGCAAAGCTCACGACTAAAGGCCCATATCCAAAAGTTTTCAGTCGTCCGTTCTTTGCCTTAGTCAGTTGGCTCTTCATATTAGCCGACACAGCATCACACCAGTTGAAAATGGTGCCTTGGTAACAGTCAATTGCCATCCGCATTTGGGACCCGGAAGCAATGTGCAAAGCGGCCGCGCCACAAATTTTGGTAACCGTGAAAGCAATAACTTTGAGTTCACGCAGAGAGATGTGTTTGATCTCCACGCCTTTCGAATGGTGTGCCCCAGGAGTGCACCAATCTTCCCGGAGACTAACAAGGGATTGGCCACCCGGCCTAGTCCCGGCTAGATTGAGTTGCTCGCCTCTGTTTGGCAAGCCAGTGAGAAAGTATACATCCGAGGGCTCTATCTCGAGCTGGTGCCCTCCTATGTAAAAGCATTGCTCTTGAACGTTCCATCTCTCAACCAGCCATTCTAAGAATCTTACCTGAGCCCTCATGCCCGGTATGGCCCAGTATTTGTATAACCCGCATGCTTTTAGGGCATCCAGGGAAGGTTGGTGTTCTATTGCAGCTTCATCAACCTCTTCGTGCTCTCTTTCTCTCCAATCCAACATGGTGAGTGCCGTACACACCAAGAAATGATGATTAGAATTAATTTGGGGAATTTTGAATGGTTATTTGTGAGGATTGGGGTTTCAATTTCCGCGTTCCATGGAGGATGCACCCCGCGTTTGGAACACAGGGCGTCGGGACGCAGCTGGCCTGAAGGTGGGCTGCGTCCCCCGATCATTTTCCTGTATAGGAAAAAGTCGGGGGACACAGGTCACCCGAAGGGCACCTGCGTCCACCGAGGAGCGCATTTTGAAACCTAAACCCTCCCAAAAAAACAAAACTAAAACCTAAAAAACAATTTTAATCGGATAGAAATGAAGAGTAGGATGTTGTAAAATACCTGGAAGAGACGGCGTTCGATTCTGATGGTCGGATTTTCCGCAGCGACCACGGGAAGTTTCTTGTCAAAAGCTCCTTTTTCAACCTCAACAGCCAAACGGTAAAAATGACATGGTAAAAAGTCTTTTTATAGGTTTTTTGGATGAATTTGTTCATTTTTCACCATGGAAAGATATTTTTCGATGTATTTTTGCCTATCTTAAACAGGTATGAGTAATGTGTCGCTTTTGTGCAGGACAAAGGGACTTAGAGGGAAAATTGTCATTTTTTCACGAACAAAATATCAGAGTCATCTTTTAAGCCATTTTCTGACTCCTAAAATATGAAAAGATTGCCGAGCGTTTCTTTTACACTCGTTAAAACGGAATTAAAAGATGGTCCCCTTATAGCTCTTTTCTGACCGTAAAATCAGGAAAAGATTGCCGGGTTTTTGTCGTTTCAAACTCGATACGGAAATAAAACGACGTGTCCTTGATCGCTTTTTACTTTTCAGGTCAGTGGCACTAATTATGAAAGTACTCCTTGGTCGCAAGATCAAGCGGTTCCCCCGGGTATTATTTTATACTTTTTCGGGCTTGAGGGACACAAATCTACGAAAAAGTTCAACTTGGAGTCTTCTTAAGTTTTTCAGACTCTCTAAAATTGAAAAACACCGAGTTTCTCCTATACTGGGCTCGTTACACATTTCACAGTAAAGGACCTATTCAATTACAAACAGGAACGAACCTCTCCTTCCTAGGGTTCGAATCAAAACTAGGTTGGACTCATCCGAAGGATGAGCTTATAATCAAGCACATGTTATCCTCCTCAAGCTTGTTAAAAATAAAGAGGTACTTGCCAGAAATGGTGGGGGAAAAGAGAGAAGAATGAACCTGTTTGTTACCTTTTGTCTCAAAAGAAACTTTATTACCACTCTTGAACACGACACTTTTCATTCACCTGGGTTGGGAAATCTTTTACCTCACAGTTGATCAAACCACTTTGAAAGTCTTTAACCGGGTTCCGGGGATTAATTTTGAGTTATTCGTCACCAAGCCATCTGTTGTGTCGTTATGTGTTCAAGAGGTCTGCAAGCAAAACTTTCATCTGCAAAATACTTGTCATCCATTTGACCATCCCTGAGTCAGTCCTTACAGCAACATTTCTTCAACTTGAACAATGATTTCGTGTTGCGGGCTTGCCTGCAACGGGTCGCTTTCTATCGACATCAGCACATTACCTAGAGAGATGACTTAGAAATCGTCAGTACCTTGAAGTCTGCATGCATCAATGGCAGGTTTCTCGCCTTTGACGTCAGTTTACATCATTGACTTTCGATCGGAGGATTCCGTGAAATGTTCGACATCAACTCATTCATTCACATCTCATGGATTGTACTGGGTACTTTGAGAACCATTGACATTACTGGCGGTCTCTCTCACGCTTGTTAACAGTTTACATCATTGACTGGTAATCAAGTGGTTTCTACCATGTTCGACATCAACTCATTTATTCGCATGGCAAGAATCGTACCAATTCGGGAAGTAGAAATGAAGACCCTGGATCTAGTTTCCACCATCCAGGCTGCGAGGAGTTTTGTATTCATTATCTAAGTAGACTAATCATAAACAGATGGCTACGTCCATACTGTGTCTACAAAAGTCTATGATTGTGATGTACTGCAAAATCATTCCTGTATCAGAGTAGTTAGTCTGTTAGTTAAAGTTTTGATCTGAGTATGGGAATGCCTACCTCAGTGATGATATAATCTTATACATGTATTTTGTGTTGAAAATTGCAGGTTCTGACCAGGCTCTCCACGGGATAATCCTTGAAATGATAAAGCGCTTCACCCTTCCTAGATATTACAAACCCTAATCTATTCCAGGCTTCGCACTTTAGGGGGCAATCTGTTACACTAAAAAATGTCACCATGACTATTTACAGTTAGTATGGCTCAATCAACAGTCATGCTACCATCTTAGGCAAGTCTTATGCCTCTGCTCTCCATGTCAAACTCCAAAAAAGAGAGAAAGTCTTGTATAAATGTATTTATCTCTGGGGACGCAGGTTCTCTCAACCTTACCTGCGGGGACGCTCCCAGTGTTCACAAAAGCTACGTCCAAAGACGCTCTGTATGTAAAGGGACAGGTGCGTCCCCCTGTAAAGGTTAGAATGCGCAAGTTTCATCTTTAAAAAGTTACTTGTGGTCATTTCTAGAGCATTCTAGAAGGTTGTTCGACGTGTATTGGGCGCCTCCAGATGGTTCATGCACTCCTATCAAAGAGGAACTTATCCCATCAATAAGGGAGCTATCCCACCCAAAGAGGGGATTATCCCATTGATGGTGGACCTGATTAACCTCCTCTTGAGCACTATAAATACAGGCATTGGGCCAGAAGGAGGGGGGGTTGAAGCTATACATTTTCTAAGGGTAAATGCTGCAGGAATTAGGACTCCCATTTAGAAGCTTGTGAGGAGAGATTGCCATATTTGCTTGTTCTATTTGGAAGTGGGTGAGCTTTGTCAAAGTAGAGGAAGACTCTTGTGGACCCTGGAAGGAGCTTGCACAACACGAAGGCTCAGGTTGTAATGGTTCCTTTTGATTACCTTTAATGCAAATTGGTCCATTCTTCTCAATAACTTGTTGTTTATGGGTTATTTCATGTACTCCTTGGTCTATATGTTGAATATGCTTTGTTTTATGTTATAATCAGGTGCTATTTAATTATTTGACTGTTGGTGATTGCAGGTTTTGGAGAAAAGGAGGAGCTCATCCAGATCAACAAAGCTTGGACTTCTACAACAACGTTTGGACAAAGGTAAGAACGAAACACTTGATTTCTCATATCATAATGCATGTTTAGAGAAGGATAGCTCCAGTTTGTTTTGTTTGTCATTAGAATGTCTTAGACTTCTAGGAAGGTCGGTTGTGTCCGCACTCTTGACTGATTCCGTGTGACACCATTTCATATAGATGTCCAGCGACAAAAGAGAAATATATAGCTTGAACCACTGATTCCTTCTTCTGTTGTGTCAAATATCCTTCAGGAGTTGTACCTGTAGACAAAAAATTTGTTATGCTCTTAACCTGCAAGATGATACCACAATACAGAATATGTGAAGAAATATACCCAGAACATAGAATAGTGAGAAACAATAGCAAGTATTTTATTATTTAGAAAGCAATGTTCACTTGCCTCTTCGAGGGGGCAACCTCTAATAGAGCAGAGCTCGATTACAAAATAAGACACGATGCTCCTCGTAGGGATTCTCTATCCTTTATATATGACTCATACATGCAATACCATGGATCAATACCATGGTTCTTATTAATACCATCTATCTAATACCATGGCCCATTTGCAACTAACTGTGGTCCCGTCATTAATTGTGGGTTAACCACTTACAATTATTAATATGGGCTTTATTGACTCCTTACTTAACTATAACTATGACTCGATCCTACTACATAAATAAGGGGGTTAGGGTGGGACCCTAACATGCCCTCCCCCTTAAGAATAGCCTTGTCCTCAAGGCTGAAGCTATAGAAACTACTGAAGAATAGTGGTTGGTTCCTAGGTTGTATCTTCTAGAGTGGTGTCTTTCCACTTGACGAGGACTTCCCTGATCATGCGGCCACGCAGGTGTTGTTCTCGTGTGTCTAGGACTGTTCAGGTTGGAGCCAGATTGACCCGTCTTCATCCAATTTAGGTAGACTGGTTTGAATTCTGCAATTGCTCCCAATCACTTTCTTAAGGCATGAGACATGGAAAACTGGATGGATTTTTGTAGTGGGTGGCAAAGCTAGCTTGTAGGCCACTTCTCCAATGCACTGAAGTACTTGATATGGTCTGTAGATTTTTGGAGATAGTTTATGACAACCCTTGTCTTTGAGTGAAGCTTGCTTATATGGTTGTATCCTCAAAAATACCCGATCCCCTTCTTGAAATTAGCGCTCTGAGCAATGCTAATCTACCTGTTTCTTCATGCGGTTTTGAGCTTGATGAACATTCTCTCTAAAATGGGCGAGCATGGTTGTGTGGTTTTGTAGGATTTGATCCACTGCTTGTATCTTGGAGCACCCCTTGATATAAGAAGTAGGGGAAGGAGGGAGTTGACCATAAACTACTTCATAGGGAGTCACTTTGGTGGTGGCATGATAGTTGGTGTTATACCACCATTCAGCTAGAGGCAACCACTGTACCCATAGATGTTGCTTTTCTGAAGTGAAACACCTAAGGTAGGGTTCCAGACATTTGTTGACGGCTTCAGTTTGACCATCCGTTTGTGGATGATAGGAAGTACTGAGTTTTAGTTGGGTACCTTGTAGCCTAAAGAGTTCCTTCCAAAAATTACTGGTGAAGATCGGGTCACGATCAAACACAATAGAAGTGGGCATGCCATGCAATTTGAATATTTGATCCATGAAGGATTAAGAAACTAAAGTTGGTGTAAACGGGTGGGGTAGGGCACAGAAATGAGCATACTTAGAAATTTGGTCCACAACCACCATGATGACTGACTTGTTTCCTGACTTTGGAAGACCTGTAATGAAATCCATACAAACCTCCGTCCATATAGATGTTGGGATGGGCAACGGTTGTGATGTGCCTGGTGCTTTGACTGTCTCCCCTTTGTGGCATTGACAGACATCACATTCCGCTACAAAAGTAAGGATGTCCTTTTTCATGCCTGTCCAAAAAAATGATCTTCTAGTGCGAGCATATGTCTTCTGAAAGCCTGAATGTCCTGCAATGGGGGATGAGTGCAATTCTGCCAAAATGCGGCTTTTGAGGGTGGATGTTGGTGATATTATGACTCTTTCCTTGTAGCGAAGAATCTCATCCTGCCATGAGTAGCCCTTGGTGGAATTTGGATCCGCCTGTAATTGAGTAATGAGTTGGGAGAGCCAGGGATGTGAAAACCATTCTTTGCAAGCCTCTTCAATCCATTCTGGAATGGGAAGGGAAATTGCGAGTAGGGTACTTTCCTCCTCAAATTGGTGAGATAAGGCATCTGCTACAATATTTTCATGCCCTTTCTTGTAAATGATCTCATAATCATATCCCAACATTTTGGCGAGCCATTTATTTTGTTGTGGGGAGGATAGGCATTGCTCCAAAAAATATTTAAGATTGTGATGGTCTGTGTGGATTTGGAAACGTCGCCCCAGTAAGTAAGGTCTCTAGGTATCTACTGCATGTAAGATGACCATCATTTCCTTCTCATAGGTAGATTTTCCTAGATTCCTCCCACTTAGTTGTTTGCTTGTGAAGGCCAAGGGTCGACCTTCTTGCATTAAGACCACCCCAATACCCATACCCGAAGCATCACATTCAATGACAAAAGATTTGGTGAAATCAGGGAGTGCTAAGACTGGAGTGGAACACATGGCATATTTTAGAGCTGTAAGTGCCTGTTGTGCATCATCATTCCAGAAGAATGAATTTTTCTTGAGGAGTTGAGTAAGGGGCTTCGCAATGCGACCATAATTGCAGACAAATTTGCGATAATAGCGTGTGAGACCCAAAAATCCTCTCAGGCTCTTCAAGGTCTTAGGTTGAGGCTAATCCTGCATTGCCTGGATCTTTTTGGGGTCCACCTTGACACCTTCACTCCCCACAATTTGGCCCAAATACTCAACTTCCTCCATGTCAAAAGAACATTTGTACATCTTAACAAATAATTGATGCTTGCGGAGCAGTTGCAAGAGTAGATCTACATGCTGAAGATGTGCGGCCCAAGTGCAACTATAGATGAGGATGTCATCAAAGAAGACAAGGAAAAATTTCCTGAGATATGGTTTGAGAAGGTGGTTCATAAGGCTCTGAAAAGTAGATGGGGCATTAAAAAGACCGAATGGCATGACCAAGAACTCATAATGGCCTTCATGAGTTCTGAAAGCGGTCTTTGGAATGTCATCTTCCTTCACGCGAATTTGGTGGTAGCCTGAGCGAAGATCAAACTTAGTGAAGAATTGAGCCCCATTGAGTTCATGCAGCAAATCATCAACTACCGGGATGGGAAATTTATCTTTGACTGTCAACTAATTGAGGGCCCTGAAGTCTAGACACATCCACCATTACCCATCTTTCTTGAGCACCATGAACACGGTGATGAATAAGGAATAATCCTGGGACGAATGACACCTGCTTCCAAAAGTTCCTTGATTATTTTTTATATTTCATTCTTTTGGGTGAACAGATGTATGTATGGCGCACATTTGGTGGTTGGGCCCCTGGAACCAAGGTGATGCTATGATCATGTTCCCCTCGCGAGGGTGGAAGCTCATGAGGCTTGTCAAAGACTGGCAGATGGTTATTTAAAATCTGTTGCATCTCAGGATGAATCGGCAGAGAATTGGGTTCAACAGCTTGGATGGCATTAAATTGAGCTATAACTCCATGATGGCCCTTTTTTAGCAATTTTTCCATCCTATGTGAGCTGATGATAGAGGGAGCTCCTGCCTGGAGTCCACGGAGGGTATGTGTGAGTTGTTCTACTTAAAGCTCCTATATAACTCTTGGAAATCCATTATGATTGGCCCAAGAGTGCGAAGCCATTCAGAACTGAGGAAAATGTCACACCCTCCATGTGTATGGAAAACATGTGGGTCTTCAACTAATAATCCCCCATTTGAAGTTTGACATTTTCACAGCGACCTTCACATTTCATTGTTCCCCCATCCGCAATTTGGACTTGGAAGTTAGAAACTGCTCATACAAAACAATGCACTGCTTCCGCGACTTTTTGATGGATGAAATTATGTGTACTTCCACTATCAATCAAGACTACTACTGGGCGATGTTTAATAAAACCTCTGATTTTGAGAGTTTGAGGTGAAGAAATCCCTGCCAAAGCATGCAACGACATAACTAGTTTGTCAGCGACATTGTCCTTCTGGTTGTCCTCTTCTACCTCCTCTGTTTCCTCAAGTGGTGGGGCTTCCTCCGATGAGTTGTAATCAGTGGCATCAATTTGAAAAAATTTAGGCTCCTTGCATTTATGACTTGGGGAGTATTTTTTATCATAGTAGTAACATAATCCCTGATTTCTTCTTTCGTCCATTTCTACAGGTGACACCTTTTGAACCTTAAGTGTTTGAGTCGTGTTGTGAGCCTGTGGGGGGCGACCCTTGGCGGTGAAATTTGGGCGAATGGACTGGGCTGCTAATGCACGTTCCACGTTACGAGCTACCTTGCAAGCCTCCGACCATGTGGGAGGGTGGTGTAGTTGAACATTGGCTTGTATGGCCTCATTAAGACCGCTGATAAAACATTCTATATAGAACGCATCTAAGAGATCCCTAGTGTGGAAAGCTAAGGCTTCAAACGCTGTAACATATTTATCCACTGTGTCAGTCTGTCAAAGCTTAGTGAGATGATCCAAAAAAGAAGATTCCTGGTCAAAGCACTCTGTAAGAGATTTTTTTAAGGTGGCCCAAGTCAGAAAACTTCCATTACAACGTTGATGCCATTCCCACCATTGCCATATTGCATTTTCCAAGTACATGCTCCCCACCATAAGCTGAGTCTCATTATCTTAGATGTTATTTAGATTGAAATACTACTCCATTTGTGAGAACCATCAAATTTATGCATATCCAGCTTGGGAGGTCACAGACGGGATTATTGGTGGGTGCCCCAAAGGTGAAGAGAACGGCTAGACTCACCCTCACTGTGTCCATTACCAATATACGCCTCCTCACGGGCTTCCTCCTTGCCCTTAAAGAGTGCATCAGTTAGATTGTCAAGCTGAGATTGGATGGTTTGCAAGGATTGTTCAAGTTTGTCGATCTTCTCATTGGCCATAGCTTGCGCTCTAGTTTCTACCATGCACCGATCTGATGTTCTTCAAATTTGGGACTGCCCAAATTTTTTTTAACTAACAATTGAATGGTACCACCTTGCTCAGCTCGTCATCCTGATTCTTATGGGCTAGATCACTAATAAGTGCCCCGGGGATTTTTGTTTTTTGTTTTTTTTTTTCTCTCAAAACTCCTAACGGATTTTTACTCCTTGCTTAGGAATATTGTAGTATCTGAATCCCCAAAATTTCAATGCTGCCAAAAGTCCTGCGAAAATCACGCCCCGGTATAGGAACCCCACACAACTACTCAGATCTGGTGGATCTGAGAGATCTGAATGCCTGATCGGATAGCTCTGAGCGGTGGCACCAATTACTGCTGTGGATCTGATGGATCAGAAAGGTTGGTCTACTAAATCGGAACTGCGGGACTGATGTCTGCTACTGCTGCAACCCCACTTGTGAGATCTGATCTGGTAGAGATTATGCGTGATCCCAAGATAGAAAAGGGAACTATGGTCACGAGGAGTGTCAGGTGCTACAGATCACAATTACATAAGGGTCTGATAGTAGTACTCGGCCCAATGTTTCAGGGCTCTAACTAAGGAGGATCGACCGTACCCTTAGCCGTACAAACCGACTACCCTATCGTACGGGCGAGTAATCTCTCCGAGTGCTATTCTCGGTGTACTGTAGTAGCATGGCGGCCGACGATTTATCTATGGCGAGGTTTCAAAGGAGCTAGGGGGCTCCCGATATACCTAGAGGGTACTTGGAAGACAATCTATGCGCGGTTATGTCTAATGCGCTACTACTTGAAGGGGTTCCCACAGGGGTTATGTTGTGGGGAAAAGTATCCGATGCGGATGACCCTATCCCTACTCTAAAGGTGACAGTCTTTAGCAACAACTGAAAGTAAAGTTTTGATGATTTCCTTTATGAAAGTACAGAGAGAATGAAGAAAGATTAACCAACCTGGTGTCTTTCGCTTAGTCGATCCTTGTCCTCTCTCTTTGTCTCTTGTTCCCAGCTCCTTGCTCTCTTTGTCGGTCCAGCTACACACAGATCCTGCACAAACAAGAGAGGAAACTACAAGATACAAGTACTCATAACTGATGCATGGATTAGAGTGAATCAAATATACATGTAAATACAATACATCAATGTAATACAAGTATATAGGAGAACATGCAAAACTTTATTGATAGAAGTAACAGGGTTCTGAGAAGGTTACAACCAATGATGGCTCCAATCCAGCAGCACCTCCCCAGCAGCAAGAACTCTCCTCTTCACCTCTAGTAAAACAATCACCCAATAGCTCTAACTGTAAACCAACAGCACCTCCTTGCTTTACACCAAATTCCAGCCCCCCATAGACCTCATAGAAGAGCTCTATATATAGGAGAGAAGAAGAGAGGATGAGTCAGCTTGAGACTGACATGAAGCTGCCTTGTGTCCTCTCCCTCTTCAGTTAATCTTCAGTTCTTGAGTCCACTTGGAGATCCTTGCTTACACATGGTGATCAAGTACCTCTTACTCATCACAGGGCGAATCTCATGAACCAAGTGTCAGTTTGGAAGCTTCCTGGGCAGTTGACACCTTGCAGAATGACTGTGCCACTTGGCCAATCTCGCCCAGCGCAGGTAGCCTTCATTAGATTTGACTTCCAGCGCAGGTACAAGGAGGAGCAGTTGCATTCCAGCGCAGATGCTCAGTGGAGCAGCTGACATGATCCAAAATTAGCCTGTTTTGAAGTGTTTTTAGGTGGAGAACTGATTGGAAGTGCTGTTGTTTGATGACCTTGTTCTTTTAGGGGTAAGAACAACATGTTTAGGGACTGAGGATCCCTGTAATTATTGACATTTCATGCTCCATGTCGCGAGGCACAAAAATGTCTATAACAGGTTACAAGGGAGTCCAACAAGCGTGACCACCTCTTGTATTTCCTGTGTGTATGCCTCCCCAAATCCACAGGTTTATGCGCTTAATGATAGATCCCGTGGTTTAAAGACGCCGGAACACGTCTCTAGCCAAAAAAAAGAAATTCTAAGAAATGGAGATCCCACCGGCCCTGGAAAGAGCTCTGATACCACTTGTTATGCTCTTAACTTGCAAGACGATACCATAATATAGAATATGCGAAGAAATATACCCAGAACATAGAATAGTGAGAAACAACAACAAGTATTTTATTATTTAGAAAGCAATATTCACTTGACTCTTCGAGGGGGCAACCTCCAATAGAGAAGAGCTGGATTACAAAATAAGACACAATGCTCCTCGCAGGGAGTCTGTATCCTTTATATATGACTCATACATGCAATACCATGGATCAATACCATGGTTCTTATTAATACCATCTACCTAATACCATGGCCCATTTGCAACTAACTGTGGTCCCGTCATTACTTGCAGGTTAACCACTTACAATTATTAATATGGGCTTTATTGACTCCTTACTTAGCTATAACTATGACTCGATCCTACTACATAAATAAGGGGGTTAGGGTGGGACCCTAACAAATTCAATTATATCTACAAAATGATCATATGCGGTGCGAACAATGAAGAGATGGAAATCAGGAAACCCTTCCTCTAGACTCATAGGCTCATCCCCATCCTCAATTCACGATAGGGGAAGTGGACCAACATTCAGGCGACCTTGCTTCACAATTACTTCGAAATCATATTCATGGAAATGCAGCAACCATATGCAAATATTCCCCCCCAACATAGGATTTTTGACCAAGTATTTTAGAGCAAAATGATCTGTATACATATTAAAGTGCACACCCAATAGATAGTGCGTGAATTTCTATAGCACATACACCATTGCTAAACCTTCGCGCTCTGTGGTTGAATAGTTCTTTTCCACCTTTGACAACTTTCTACTTGCAAATGCTATTGGATGGTCAATATCTCCTTTCCTTGGTTGGGTTAGCATGACTCTTAACTCTATGAAGGACGCATCTACCTATACATGGAACTCCTTCTTCCAGTCGGGGAACACTAAAATGGGTGCGGTGACCTTTTTCTCCTTCAAAACATCCAAACTCTTCTGGCAGTCCTTGTCCTAGAAAAATGTTGTATCCTTTTTCAATAATATTTCCATGGGTGCAGTGATTTGCGCATATGCTTTGATGAACTTCGTATAATATCTTGTAAGGCCCAATGTTGTGCGCAATTGTTTAACATTCTTTGGGGCTTCCAAATTAACGATTATTACAATTTTGGCAATGTCTACCATCAATCCTTGCTTGCAAACAACATGGCCCAAGAGTATCTCGTAGGGTACACAAAATATGCATTTCTTCAAATTAAGGGTTATCTAATGCTTTCGATAAGTATCGAACATGAGGTGCAAACTAGCAACATGCCACTTTACTAACCCAAACACTGTCCAGTCATTGAAGTATACCTCCAAAATTTTATGGATAAATTCATTAAAGGCCACAATTACCACCCTAGAGAAAATTGCAGGGGCATTCTTAAGCCCAAAAGGCATCACTGTAAACTGAAAACAACCCTATTCAGTTGTGAAGGTGGTCTTACTTTGGTCTTCCAATGCAATCTTGATCTGATGGTAACCTGAGAATCTATTCATCAACGAATAGGATTCCTTTCCTCCAACATTCTCCAGTACCTCATCCGTGAAAACCATAGGGAATGGATCGTGGACACACACGTCATTCAACTTTGTTAAGTCTACGCATATCCAAATTTCACCTTGCATTTTCTTTTCTTGAACCACCATGGGACTAACCTAGTCTGATTCCTCGATAGGTTCAATGATCCCAACTTCAAGCATTTTATCCAATTCCTTGCACACTTTTTCCTTATACATAAGATTTAATTAGTAGGGGAATGTTGTAGTGGCTACAACCACGCTCCAAAATTTTGGCTCACATGCAAATTTTGAAGCATACCTCAAATCCTACGATCGATTATCGTTGGTTTCTTGTTGGTGAGATGATTATTTCTAGCGCCCCTTATTGATCTTAAGAGTTGTCCGTGTTCTCATCTTCATGTAGCATGTGTTATATTTGGGCATAGGGCTTGTTTTTTGTCATACGAAGGAAATGTTGTCTTTCTTCAAGGGAATTGTATGCGTATGAGTGGTTTTCATCACATAAACATGTTTCACACTCACCTTATGCACTCACATCACGAAGGTTGTTGCATCAAGGAAAGTATGTCTTATGTATTCTAGATGTTCTACGTTGTGTCACATCCTATCAATGTTTGCATATGTTTGACTGATCTCACACTTAGCCATTTTCCCAAGAAACCTACCCTCATCCAGCTTCTCAGAAATATGTGCTTTGCTTCCACAACCATCAAGCTTCCTCCCTTGCCTACTAAAAACCCGCAATATGTAGAGACACAAGCCTACCTTTCCTGTTGAAACCCCATAGCCCACAGAAGCCCCAACTAGCACTTCTCTCCAAAAATGTGTAGAGAAGTCCAGCTGCACTGCACTCAGAAATTGTGTATAGGTGTCCTCCAAGGACCCCTATCCTGCAGTAGTTCTTTGAGCCTCAAAACTGTGCAGTGGTGTCCAAGTTGTCTTGTTGGTCTTGCATGCAGAAACTATGTAGATGGGCCTCCCAAGGCTTCATTCCAGTAGCAGTCACTCTCAGCTAAAATTGCGTAGATCTACATCTCAGTGACTACAGGAAAAGGTGACATGTTGAAATCACTTCCAAAGAATTGAGGAGAAGGACCAAGTAACCAATTAATGGAAAAGATCAGGACCGCATGCAAATTCTGTAAAATGCATAATCATCTTGAGGGTAAGTATGGTAAGTAAAGAACATCTTCCAAAGTAAACCTCTTAGTTGAGTTTGCAAGACTATTTGTCATTGTCATATAATCCTATCCTTAGTAACATGCATGTGCGTAAACACGTAAAGTCCTCTCATGTGTTTCCTCTACATGTCTTCCTTCTTTTTCACTTGTTTGACCAGCTGTCATCTTCTGCATGCTGATTTCTATGTCATGCTTGTGACCTCATTCTGGTAATGTTGAAGGTTGTGTTCACCATGTACACATCTATCACACTCACACACAATGTTTTATGCATTATCATGCAAGCGTTGTCACAGTAGTTCAATGATCCATCACAAGCACCACGCTTGTTGCTCACACCATTGGTCAGTCATGTTGAGTATATGTTGTCTTGATGGTTTGAGTCGTCTTTTTGTTACGTCATGTTGAGTGTGTGTTCACAAGGTCACATATTGTTTTGGACAATTTGGTATCTATGGATAAATACTAATTCCCTAGATAAGTAGCCATATCTAGAACAACAGTTTAAAGCACTTTAGCCATTTCCTATAAGCAATAGATAAGACAAAGAAGATGAGAAGACCTACTCATGTTCCACTTTCCTCTTGCCTCCTTTGTATCGATCCTGTCGCTCCTTCCCATACTTAACACACTTGAGAAGTACTTGTAGACACAAATAGAAGACAAAGAACCAATCAAAGAAAAATATATATTCAATACAAGTGAATGGAATCAGATACATTTCACACATATAAGCATCATATAACAATACAAACATATGGGAAAATGGTTCAAATACTTTATTGAATAGAAGAAGGAAGTACAACCATCGTGTTTGATTCAAAGTCATTCCTCTAGCTTGGATCCCATCTACATCACATCAAAAGCATGAAAAACTTATAGAATTACAATATTTGCTTCAAAGACAATTCTCATAGCAACATTATCTCCTTACAATTCAACATAGTCCAGCCCCTGATCACTTAGATGAGTGGTCAATTTATAGGGAGATGGAGGAGGTTATGTCATAAATGGTGGTATTGAATGGCCTTCCATACTTAGAATTAGTTCCATAGAGGAAGGGATGAGAGTATAGGATGCATCTTAACTCAATCCTCATCCATTTTCGAGCTGATAGGAGTTGATAAGTGAGGGAACCTTCTAGATGACTCCAAAAGATAAGAATATTCCCCAAACCCTATGTGAATTTCACTCAATCTCTCTCAAAGCAAGTGAATGAAGGCCTAAGTGCTCTACAGAGCACCCTAGCATGAACTTAAATTCTCTGCACCACACCCTTACATGGCCTACCTGCACTGCTCCCTCTAGAGGTCATTTTAGGATGCCTTCAAGTCATGAAATTGTCTGGGAAGGAGGCATTCAAAAAGGTGACTTATTTAGGGCATGTAGCAACTGGAATTAGGGTTTGATGAGCCCTAAAAAAACTAATCTAGATGATGGAAGTGATGTTCCCAAATGGATCTATAATAGCTTCCCCCTAAAGCATGAAGTTGAAAAATGCAAATGTCGAATGAAATTATTTACGATGTGATGAGGAGGTTTCGAAGTGGAAGGTGACCTGCATCAATTACAATACATATATCATGATATTTGATTTTTACATGAATTTCTAAGGGAAGGCATACCCATGCTCAACATATAAACTTTCATTACATGTACATAGACAGTCGTCTACAGATATAGACTCATGATCAGAATGGCCATCAATGTAAATCCATTGTACATATGATTTAGTACTCTAAAATTGCAACCTAGATGGATCAAACTAGATCCGGGGTCTTCTATCTCGTTCAATCGTTCACTCAAGTACGAGTCTAACCATGTGAATATGTGATCTGGAGTCGAACAGGGGAAGACACATTTTGATTACTAACCAATGATGTAAGCTATTAACAGATGCGAGAGAAATCACTGATATTGATAATGATCCTCAAGGTATTGCAGTAAATTCTGCATATTTGAATCGATGATTTGATGTTGAACACCAGACAAAGTCTTTCGGTCAAAGGCCATTGGTGTCAACATATCGCCGGAAGTGAGAAACCTGCCATTGATGTATGCAATCCTCAAGGTACTGGAAGGGTGTTTCTAAGTCAACTCCTTGGATAATCAATCAGGTGATGTCAACAAGAAGCGACTCGTTGCAAGAGGGCTTGGATGTATCCCACATCAATGACACAAAATGAGTGTAGTTATTTTGGAGATGGAATTTGACTGATGACACAAGGTTCAGGAATGGCGGTCATGAAAATGAAGGTTTATGGTATTGCAAAGGATGAGTTTTTACCGAATGACTTCTCTTGAACATGTCAGTGACACTAAAATGAATTGGTAGCATTGAACCAAAACAAAGTGATAGATGGTATGATAACCATCAAGCTGATAACACAACCCAAATAGTCATGGTGATGGAGTGAAAGTGTCATGTTCAAGAGTGACCTGCTACCATAAAGAGGTTTTCCCCTTTTCCCATTTTCCCCATCATTGCTAACTAGTACCTCTTTATTTCTTATCAAGCTTGAGGAGGATAACATATTCTTGTTTTATAATTCTACTCTTTGGGTGAATCCATCACTATTTGATGTTTTAATGAGTCTAACAAAGGTGAAACTTCGTCCTTTTCATGTTTAGAGAGTTTGAAAAGGGACAAAAAGAGAACTCCACAAGTTCTTTTTCATAGATTTGTCTCTCACGCCTGAAAAAACGTAAAACAATACGAGAGAGAACTTATTGAACATGTTTGGTCAGTGTATTCCTTTTTCGTAAATAATCTATCTCAACCCCAAAAAAGGTTAAAATTATACTGAGTAGATGTCATTTCCAATCCATTAACGAGTTGAAAGGGACAAGTGCTCAACCATCTTTTCATGTTTAGAAAGTTTGAAAAGAGCTTAAAGAGGACTCCAAGGGGGTTCCTTTTTCATTTTTAACAGAGCTCAAAAAAGAGATAAAAGTATTCCCTGTGGTCAAAGGTAAAAGTTACAATCGAGCACATCAAATTCTATAAGTCAGCTATAAAACCTGCTCAAACCAACACCAAATGTATTAAAAATACCTGTTTCATAGGCAAATACTAATGTTTACTCGATTAATGAACATGAAATAAACATAAAATGAGTTTTTACCATGACATTTTTACCATTTGGAACTTACCATTCAGTTTTGTCTCTGGGCTAGCCTTTTACCTCAAACTTCATCAGCTAATTGCAAGAGATTTTGTGGACCATTTCTTGTGTTGTCCAGACCAGGTAGGAGATCTACCTATCCTCTTTCTTTTCAGGTCATTCTTTTGTCATTTCTTGCAAGTTTTAGGGTTTTTTTGGGCCTCTTGGGTTTCATTTTCTCGCCTTGGGATCAACGAAGGCTTTCACATTGAAAACTGCACTGAAGAGCACCCAGATAGAAGGCTGCCTAATCTACAGTGCACTGTCTTTGTGCCTGAGCTACGCTGGGCGAGTTTCCCAAATTTTATTTAGTTGTTTGCTCCAAAATTTGACATGTTTTGTGCATGGAAAGGATCCTAATTTAGCTTATGATTGGAGTTCAGGCTTTCATTAGATTAGAATGTCAATTACATGGCGAGAAAGAGAGCATGAAGAAAAAGACATGGTTGCCCTAAAAAATCCAGGTATAGTTGAGGCCCTCAAAAACTATGGGTTACTCAAATACTTCAAGTTGTCCGAAATGAGGCAACAAATAAAACTATTACAGTTCCTTGTTCATGCATGGGATCTGATAGATCAAACTTTTCACATAAGGGACAAGATGCTTCCTATTGCCATTGATGATATTTAATTTCTTACCGGACTATCTAGGCGAAGTGCCCCCATCTCACTTTCTGGATTTTCCTGTGGAGGTGAATCAGTGAGAGATTACATTTGACAGTTTTGTCGGCTAGGTACATAGCCTAGCAAGGATGGGAAAATAAACATCAGGGATGTAGGTGATTTTCCATTGAGAATGATCCTCTTCACAATCACAAATTTGGCTGGTAGTGTGACACTACATCTGGCGAATAGATCATATATGCAATATGCACTTGAGTCTCTGAGCCAAAAGTATTCAACTGGTGCGAGGTCGCGCTTTCTTCATTGAAATAAAAACTGACCAAGGTAAAAAGTGGTAAGATGAAGAATTTCTTCTATGGTTCGATCTTAATCGCTTTTACCTTAGAGAGAATCCCATTGATGCAACCACATCATGTATCACTGGGTGTGGCTGGTCCTAGATATCCATGTATGCAAAGGTGGGTCAAATTGATGGCTCGACATGCGGGTCAATCAACAATCATTTTTTCCACTGCATTTTCTAGTCGGCTTAATAGACAACATCTCATCATTGAGGAGCATCCATACTCATGCATGGACTGCCGTGGAGATCCAGATTTGATTCTACCTGTTGTGGTCACCAACAACCCCCCTCTTTGTTTGGTATTAGCAATAACATCAAGCAAAGGGGGACCCTTAACAAAAATCCCAAAAATATTTTTATCAAAATTTTTGTATTTAACTCCCTAAAAGCTATATCCCATCACAAAGAGAGAGTGAAGCGTTTTCCTATGCGCATAAATAAGCTGCAAAGAAGTGACGCGAAATTCATCGCATCGCATATTTTGAAAGCGCCCTTAAAAGAAAACCTAAGGAATCGCCGACGGCCGATATGCGACGTCGCATATCGCAACGTCGCATAAGCAGCGCACAGTGATCAAATGAAAAATGCGATCTTGCGATTTGCGATCTTAAAAACTGCGATCTTGCGATTTGCGATCTGCGATGAATGAGACTATCAATTGCTGCGATGACACCTCTCAACGTCGCAATCCTCGATGCTGCGATGCGAATTGCAGAAACCAGTCATCGCAAAGTTTCATCGGCATGATCTGTAAGCCCAAAATTGAGCGCGCACCTTAAGGGAAATTAATGATTGCACGCCTGAGTATCCAAGGATGATCTTGTTGCTTTTTTCGAAGAGTCAAGTCATTATGAGTGTCATGATTATGCATTCATTAGAACTTAAAGCTTTCATGTCAATCTTTTCGTCATTTCTCCTTTCCTTTGCGTAAACTATAAGGCAGAAACTAATATAAATCTATATGCAGGAAACATCTAAGGAAAAGGGGAAAGCACCAATACTAGAAGAACAGAGAGGAGATGCCTTCGCAAATGGATGCCGCATGCAGCAGGGCCGCAGATTCCAAAGTACCACTCAACAGACATTGATGAAAATAGAGTATCCAAGACTCAGAGTCAAAGGCGCACAAAAGTAGCATGTTTGCAAAAGATCCTGAAGCTCAGACTGGGTAAAGCAAAAAGAAAAATGCTAAAGAGGGAGGACGCTCCAGAAAAGCCTGGAACAAAGAACGGAAGATTGTTCAGGCAACGAAATCCCTAACTCATTGAGTCATTCGCACGGCCGGAAACCAAAATAGCAACAGCACAATCAGTTTGAAAGAAATCTGGGTTATACTAAGTATACACACAACAAATACACCCAGCCAGAGGAAGATTTTCGAAAATATCTTCTAGTTTGTCAGAAAGAGGTGACAACTTTGGTTATTTCTACTTTTATCGCTTGAACAAAAGAAAAAGACAACCAGTCGACTCTTTCCAGGCGAACCTTGCATTGCTTACAGCACTAAGGAGCAGATACAGAAACGGTTAGAAATTAGATTCAATTTTTAGAAATAAATTTGTTTTAGTAAAAGGGTGGTCATTTGAAGCCGTTTCCTAAATTTTTGTAATTAAGATTAGTTAGTTAGTAGTATTTAACCCTTCTCATGGCATTTGGAGAAGGGTCCGGAAATTTGTCAAAAGACTTGTCCTCAGAACATGCACTTTTTCACCCTCGGAGGGGGTTTTTGATGAATGGATGGATCGAGATTTATTTATGTTTGCATTTTAATGTCTGCTACTGATGTTGCACTTCTGTACTCTTAGTAGATGTTAGAAGTAAGTAGAGATAAATCGTTATTGCTTGAAGTTTGTGAGTGAAATCAGTCATAAATGGTACTTTTATCTCTTGACGAATTTCTGCTCATATTCTTAGAGTGATATACAACTGAGTTGTTTATATGTTAATGTATGAATGTGTGGGTTACCATTTGGAACTTTTGTACGGTGGAGTCATTTATTTGTGCTTGACATATGAATAATTTATTATGCGATATGTTGTTCACAACTGTTTTGCCTAACTTCTTATGCAGAATGGTTTATCTTAATTGATTTATATTCTTATGATAGCTGAATGATCTTTATTACCAGTTATTGTATGAAATCTTTTTAGATCGCATAATAGAATAATTCTACCGCGGGTTAGTATAGATTAGATGTGATGTTTTTGTTAGATTACAGCAGCAGAGAGTCAGTTTAGAGTTTAGAATTAAATTAGCTTAAAATTACCTCTAGATTAGCATCATCAAAATCTACACACACACACACATCCTTTAGATTGGGAAGCTGGTCCCATTATCCCCAGTCGGACCCGCTACACCAAACGGGCAAGGAGCCGCCAACCAGGTTCCGGACCGGGTGGGTATCCCCCTTGTTGTTGACCCGATTTTAGGGCCATCAACATATTTGGCGCTAGAAGGAGGGCACGAACTATGAATGGCGACTAAGTCAAAATCAAAATACCATTCTGAGAGTAAATCACCCTCATCAACTCCCCTGACTTCTCCAGTATGGTTAAACCCGGAGTTAGAAGTCGCTCGAGTATCCACCGCTGCTACCTACCCTAATATATCAGACCAACTCATCATTGAACCCCCTGAAATTCAAACTTTGATTCGTAAACTCCAGGGATTCTCTATTTTTTCTCAGAGGTCTGATAAATCTCATAGCAACGTGACTTCGCAGTACAACCCTGATCATCCCCTGACCAGATTGAAGAGTGAAAAATTTGGTATTCAACCAAGTGAACTCCCTCTCCCTACTAGGAAAAGAGCAAGGAAAACACCACCAGAGTCTGACAGTGAGACTCTTTCATCTACTTCGTCCATTTCAACCCCCTCACCGCGAAGTCAACCACCCACATCCTCATCCCAAATCACTCATCCATCTTCCACAACCCTTCCTCTTCAATCATCAAAGATCATAATATCTTCATCTTCTCAGCATCAAGGATCATCCTCTGCACTTTCATTAACTAGCGGCTCAACGATGGCCCAGTCTCCATGGAACAATCCTGGGGCGGTTTCAATGCCTCCACCCCTCAGCCCAATACAGGCCCATCCTGAGAAATGGCTACCTAAATTCAATCCAGAAATAGGCATGCTAGCTGAAGAGCATATCAATAATTTCATGCTTTCTGTTAATCTCAATGGAGTTACCAACGAGGATGCTGTTGTCCGGCTTTTTCCTTATACAATGCAAGGAACAGCCAGGTCATGGTACTTTTCATTACCTTCTGGGTCCATCACAAGTTGGGACATTTTTCAAAGTCAATTCCTCACCAAGTTTGGCGACGACAGATCAATAGCGACATTGATCAATGACCTATCTAATCTTAAAGCTGAGGCTAGAGAACCCATTAAAGATTTTAATTTACGGTTCAATAAGATCCTCAACAAAATTCCCGCTGCTTCTCAACCCAGCGAGGAAGTAAGATGTGAATGGTATATCACGGCCTTACCATCAAACTTGGCTATCTTCATAGATAGGGCAAACAAGACGACCTTAGTTGAAAACTTGACAGAGGCGTTAGCAGTAGAAAAGCGCGTAGTTGCCCTAGAAAAGAGATCTGCAATAGAAGAACGCAAATCTAAGAAAATCTCTTTCAAAGAAGACACCAAGAAGAAGAAAACGAGAGATCCTTTCGATATGGAAGGATTACAAAAAGTGTTAAAGGCCATGTCCAACGAGATGATTGACATAAGAAAACAAGTAGCAGAAACTTCTTCAAAAAATCCCTACAGATCTTTTAAAAGAAATCCTCCCATGGAGGTGAAACCACCCAATGCTGTCTCAAACGTCGAATCTGAAGAAGAAGAAGAAGAAGAGAATACCACTGAAGGGCAGACCGATGATGAAGAAGTTGTGGAACTACAAGGAATGTGGGATTTCATCCTCCCACAAGAAGAATATCAAGAAGCATTTCCAGTTAGCACACGAAGAAAAAATCAACTTGATCCTCCCCAAACTACCCCTAAACAGAAGGGCGCAAGCCCTGCAACAAAAGATAAGGTCGCAACAAAGAAAACAACTGCTAGAGTGACTCAATTTAGCCCAGTCCAATCAGATCAAGCACCTCCATCAAGAACACTGATAGTGTCGGATGAAATGGAGTATAACATTATCTATGACATGAAAAAGACTAGGGCTAATATCACTCTTTACGAATTGAGCAAATTGAAACATCAACAAAAAATAATGATGAAAGAATTACATGCCGTGCCTACTACATCTTTACCTACAGCTGTAGCTTCCCACAACATGGGAAGACCTCCAACCAACATGATCAATGAGATTGATCCAAATGACATTGCCTTGATTGGAGGAAGATCAAGATCCCATACTCCTTCTTTTCTTCTCACTTATGAAATTTTCAATAAAAACGTGCACAATTGCTTGGTTGATTTTGGTGCTTCAACGAATATTTTACCCAGATCAATATGTGCCAAATTGAATGTTCAGCCACAAAAATCCACAGTGCGCATAGTTCAACTTGATCGATCTCAAGTCGAAGTGATTGGTGAACTTAACCAGGTGACCATAAGATTGTCGTCTAACCCGAAAGTATGCCAGGTTATCGACATTCTAGTAGCTGATATCCCTGAATTCTATGGTTTAATTCTTAGCATGGATTGGTCCGAAAAACTCCACAGATATTTCTCAACCGACTGGTCGCACATGTGGTTACCCTACAACGGTAAACCGAATCAAATAAAGGTTGAACGAGAGTTGCACCAAAAGTACATAGTGAAAGAATTGGAAGGAGAGATTGAAGCAATAGCATACAATAGCAGTATCATAGGCAATTACTCGGTAGATTCTTTCCTCGGCAATTTCAATGCTCACACCTCACCTTACTTAGAAAATTCAGTTTTGTCCCAAGTTGAAATTTTTTCCCAAACTGATGATTCAAAGTGTTTTAAAGTTTTAGATAACTCTGTAAATACATCTTTGTTTTGGAAATTATATTTTGATGGCTCTAAATCTAATGAGGGAGCAGGAGTACGATGCGTTCTGATTAGCCCAGACGGAAACAAGATCATGCTTACATGCAGACTTGAGTTCGATTGCACAAACAATACAGCGGAGTACGAAGCCTTGGTGCAAGGCCTATACAAAGCAATCGGGTTGAATGTTAAGTATCTTCAAGTCTTTGGAGATTCTGAAATTGTCGTCAAACAGGTACGTAATACCATACATTGCCTGTCAAGTCATTTAAAGCACTATCAATCTTTAGTACAAGATCTGACTTTACATTTCATAGCATTCAATATTTCGTCAATCCCAAGACTCCAAAATGCAAGCGCAGACCTGTTAGCTAACGTAGCCTCTAGACTTATTCCCTCTGAAGATTTTAGTCCAGATAGGTTCTCAATAGAATTAATCTTTAAACCATCCATTCCTGACAACATCACCAACTGGAGAGTATTCAACGACGATCCTGACATTGTAAATTTCCTCACTTCTGAAGGATCCTACTCAAATCAAATAATTGACGAAGACCATCATGATCACCAAATACAACAAAATAGCACTGATAATGCTATACCTAAATCGATGGTGAAGTTAGAAGATTTATATGATTTAAAAAGTCAGTTTAAAAGGTCTGCCAATTCTAAACTCTATAGTTCAACTCTAAATTATGAATTAGTGAACCTAGGAACCGATCAGAAGCCGGAAAACGTTAATCTGGGCCATGGCCTAGCCCCTGAAGAAAAATCAGCATATATCCGTCTTATGAGACAATACAAAAACGTTTTTGCATGGAATTACGATGAGATGAAGACATACAACACTTCTATCATTCAACACACTATCTCTATGATTGATAATGAAAAACCTGTCCAGCAGAAGCTCAGAAAAATCCACCCCAACTTAGAAAATCAGATAAAGACTGAGCTAAATAAGTTGTTGAGAGCCAGAATAATTTTCCCCGTCATACATTCCAAATGGGTATCCAATATGGTGCCCGTTAGAAATAAAAACGGAGATATCAGGATCTGTATTGATTTCTGGAACCTCAACAAATCCTGTCAGAAAGATAATTTTCCCCTCCCACCTATGGAACAAATACTACAGGCAGTAGCGGGCTCAGAATTAATGTCTTTCTTGGATGGATTTTCAGGATACAATCAAGTGATGGTACATCCCGATGATCAGTTGAAAACCACATTTCGAACCAAATGGGGCACATACGCATATCAGGAGATGCCATTTCGTCTGATCAATGCCGGCGCTACCTTTCGGAGGGCCATGGACATCGCGTTTAAAGGTTTAGTCAATAAATCGGTAGTGATTTACCTGGATGATATAACAATGTGCTCCAAGAAGCGAAGCGACCATCTCAAAGATTTGAAACAAATCTTTCAAAGATGTTTAAGGTATGGGATTTCACTTAACCCAAAGAAATCTTTTTTCGCATTAAGTGAAGGGAAATTGCTAGGATTCATAGTGTCGAAATCTGGTATTCACATTGAACCTGATAGAATCAAAGAAATTTCTGAAATATCCATGCCCCATAACAAAAAGGCCATGCAATCTTTCCTTGGACAAATCAATTTTGTGAAAAGGTTTGTCCTGGATTTTTCACGTATTATTTCTCCTTTACAAAATATGATAAAAAAGAATTCAAATTTTAAATGGGGTCAAGATGAGCACGAAGCATTCAACTTGATCAAACAAGCTATCATCAATGCTCCATCTTTAGCTACCCCAAATTTTTCAGAATCTTTTATCTTATACACTTTTGCCTCAGAGAAATCTTATGCCGCGATTTTAACTCAAGTAAATCAAGAGAAGGCGGAAGCTCCAATCGCATTCTTTAGCTCGAACTTACAAGGTGTTGAGCTCAATTATTCAGACGTGGAGAAACAGGCATATGATGTTTTCAAAGCAATCAAATATTTCAGACCTTTCTTACTTAAAGCCCATACCAAAGTCGTAGTGTCGTTTCCAGTGGTAAGAAACCTTCTGGTACAGAAGGATGTGGGCGAAAAAAGAGCAAATTGGATTACCACTTTACAAGAATACGATCTTGAGATCAAGCCAGCAAACATCGTAAGAGGTCAAGGCTTCTGCACGATGTTAGCTGGAGCATCGCAAATTCCTGAGAACTCATCTGAAGAGGTACATACGTATGAGGTAAGCCTAAACAACGCAGAATCATTATATGCGGACACCATTTATTATCTTAAGAACGGGTATGCTCCATCACACCTGGACCACACCAAGAAAAGAGCTCTGAGATTGAAAGCTAAACAATACCAGCTCATAAATGATGTTCTGTTTAAAAAGAATTACGATTCTGTACTTCTTAGGTGTCTTGAGAAAACTAAAGCCGAAAAGGTTTTGTAGGAACTCCACGATGGACCAGCAGGTGGACACTATGCTGGAGAAGCTACTGCACATAAGATATTACGTGAAGGATATTATTGGCCCACACTTTTCAAAGACTCATACAATTACGTAAGGAAATGCCAAATCTGCCAGACTGCTGCGGGGAAACAAAAGAAATCGTCCATGCCACTACAGTCGGTTAACATCGAGCAACCATTCAGCCAATGGGGCTTGGACATAATAGGTGAGATCGTTCCTCACTCTTCTAAGCAGCATAGGTATATCCTCACGGCAACAGATTATTTTACTAAATGGGTAGAAGCATTTCCTCTCAAGACAGTTAATTCTGAAAACATTATTGAATTCATAGATCAATTTATCATCACTAGGTTTGGATTGCCAATGGCCTTAATGTTTGATAATGCATCATACTTTTCTGGAAATAAAATGACTGAGTTTGCACTTAAAAGAGGGTTCAAACTGAAATATTCTGCCAATTACTATCCGCAAGGTAATGGGTTGGCTGAATAAACAAACAAAAACCTAATCAGGATTATTAAAAGAACAGTCGACCAAAACCAAAAGAATTGGCACAAAGCGCTGGTAAATGCTTTATGGGCAGATAGAATTACGAAGAAAGCTTCAATCGACACTTCTCCCTTTAATTTAGTTTATGGGAAAGAAGTGGTTCTTCCAACTCACTTAGTCATTCCCTCTTTGTCTTTAGTACAACACATAGATGAAGTATCTACTTCCTCCTTACAATTGAGACAAATGGAGATAATCAAACTAGAAGAATGACGAGAACAAGCTAAGAAAACCCATGCTCACCACCAAGCGCTAATAAAATCCTCTTTTGGCTCAAGCATAATGACCAAAAAAAGCTTTCAGATGGGAGATTTAGTTTTGAAATGGGATAAGGCTCATGAAGAAAAGGGCAAACATACGAAATTTCAGAAGCTGTGGCTTGGTCCTTTTCAAATTGTAGAATTCATAGGCCCATCGACGTTTGTGTTGCAAGATTTGGCAGGTAGAAGAGATTCTTTGCCTGTGAATGGACAGATTCTTAAAATGTATTTTCCATAGAAGATCATTCTTCTATTTTTGTAGGATAGTTTTAGTTTTTTTTATTTATTTGTTTTTCTCTTTCTTATAAATAAAACCGGTTGTAAATGATCATAAAAAAGGATTCATGAAAGAGCATACCAGCTCTCTATCAGACTTTGATTTCACTTGAACAAATAGAAAAAAATTTCGAAAAATCTGATTTTTATTATTGACAAATAGAGTTAACTTTAACCTGAATATGATATTAGTTTCAACCTCTCAATAAACTTTGATAAAAACAACCTTTGGTAAAAAATTGTTTTATGTCAGCACAATGAAAGGTATCATCAATAATAAAATAAATATTCTCTGTAAAGCTGTTGTTTTCAAACTCTATTATTGTTGTCCAGAGCTTTCTTAAGGAAAAACAATGACTTCCTCCCTGCTAAAGGAAACCGCAGCATTCAGAGAAACAATCCAAGAAAACACTATATCTCAAAGAATAAGAGGTCTCATCACGAGCCGGCTTATCATGATCACAAATATTATAACTTGCTGACTTTGCCAATACTGTCTATCAAAATAGGGCAACGACTCAAGATTGTTGCAATCAAAAGACAAGGGGTCTCATCACGAGCTAGCTTGTTCAGCAAAAGTGTAAATCAAGTGAATGACTGTGTCATAATTTGGTCACCAAACCAAGACATTGTTCTTTAGAGAATAAAAAAGGAAAAAGTGTCGAAAAGGATTTTTCTCTGAAATGTTGTAAATAACCTCAAGCAGGAAAAATGATCATTGCTGGATAACATGGTAACCCTATCGAGGCTATGGATGCTTGCGGGCAGCAGAGGCTCTACCTACGACAAATGAGCATATTTTAAAGCCAGTACGCAGAGAAGACCTTATTTTATCTTTTAAAAAGGACTGAGTAATGTCTGGTGTGAATACAAGAACTAAGCCTAAGGAAGCAGACAATTGTAATAAAAGAAAGGTTGAGATAAAGTATCATTGACAGGATAAGGGGTAATCTACTCTATCTATCCATAACAAAATTTAGACATATGAAAATTTTTCTGTTTCGGAAGTGGAAATGTCAATAGAAAAGCAGAGATAACTGATTCTTCACAGTGAATCGCCATTGTTGTGGTCACCAACAACCCCCCTCTTTGTTTGGTATTAGCAATAACATCAAGCAAAGGGGGACCCTTAACAAAAATCCCAAAAATATTTTTATCAAAATTTTTGTATTTAACTCCCTAAAAGCTATATCGCATCACAAAGAGAGAGTGAAGCGTTTTCCTATCCGCATAAATAAGCTGCAAAGAAGCGATGCAAAATTCATCACATCGCATATTTTGAAAGCGCCCTTAAAAGAAAACCTAAGGAATCACCGACGGCCGATATGCGACGTCGCATATCGAAACGTCGCATAAGCAGCGCACAGTGATCAAATGAAAAATGCGATCTTGCGATTTGCGATCTTAAAAACTGTGATCTTGTGATTTGCGATCTGCGATGAATGAGACTATCAATTGCTGCGATGACACCTCTCGACGTCGCAATCCTCGATGCTGCAATGCGAATCGCAGAAACCACTCATCGCAAAGTTTCATCGGCATGATCTGTAAGCCGAAAATTGAGCGCGCACCTTAAGGGAAATTAATGATTGCATGCCTGAGTATCCAAGGATGATCTTGTTGTGCTTTTCGAAGAGTCAAGTCATTATGAGTGTCATGATTATGCATTCATTAGAACTTAAAGCTTTCATGTCAATCTTTTCGTCATTTCTCCTTTCCTTTGCGTAAACTGTAAGGCAGAAACTAATATAAATCTATATGCAGGAAACATCTAAGGAAAAGGGGAAAGCGCCAATACTAGAAGAACAGAGAGGAGATGCCTTCGCAAATGGATGCCGCATACAGTAGGGCCGCAGATTCTAGAGTATCACTCAACAGACACTGATGAAAATAGACTATCCAAGACTCAGAGTCAAAGGCGCACAAAAGTAGCATGTTTGCAAAAGATCCTGAAGCTCAGACTGGGTAAAGCAAAAATAAAAACGCTAAAGAGGGAGGATGCTCCAGAAAAGCCTGGAACAAAGAACGGAAGATTGTTCAGGCAACGAAATACCTAACTCATTTAGTCATTCGCACGGCCGGAAACCGAAATAGCAACAACACAATCAGTTTGAAAGAAATCCAGGTTATACTAAGTATACACACAGCAAATACACCCAGCCAGAGGAAGATTTTCGAAAATATCTTCTAGTTTGTCAGAAAGAGGTGCCATCTTTTGTTATTTCTACTTTTATCGCTCGAACAAAATAAAAAGACAACTAGCCGACTCTTTCCAGGCGAACCTTGCATTGCTTACAGCACTAAGGAGCAGATACAGAAACGGTTAGAAATTAGATTCAATTTTTAGAAATAAATTTGTTTTAGTAAAAGGGCGGTCATTTGAAGCCGTTTCCTAAATTTGTGTAATTAAGATTAGTTAGTTAGTAGTATTTAACCCTTCTCATGGCATTTGGAGAAGGGTCCAGAAATTTGTCAAAAAACTTGTCCTTAGAACATGCACTTTTGCACCCTCAGAGGGGGTTTTTGATGAATGGATGGATCGAGATTTATTTATGTTTGCATTTTAATGTCTGCTACTGATGTTGCACTTTTGTACTCTTAGTAGATGTTAGAAGTAAGTAGAGATAAATCGTTATTGCTTGAAGTTTGTGAGTGAGATCAGTCATAAATGGTACTTTTATCTCTTGACGAATTTCTGCTCATATTCTTAGAGTGATATACAACTGAGTTGTTTATATGTTAATGTATGAATGTGTGGGTTACCATTTGGCACTTTTGTACGATGGAGTCATTTATTTGTGCTTGACATATGAATAATTTATTATGCGATATGTTGTTCACAACTGTTTTGCCTAACTTCTTATGCAGAATGGTTTATCTTAATTGATTTATATTCTTATGATAGCTGAATGATCTTTATTACTAGTTATTGTATGAAATCTTTTTAGATCGCATAATAGAAGAATTCTACCCCGGGTTAGTATAGATTAGATGTGTTGTTTTTGTTAAATTACAGTAGCATAGAGTCAGTTTAGAGTTTAGAATTAAATTAGCTTAAAATTACCTCTAGATTAGCATCATCAAAATCTACACACACACACACGTCCTTTAGATTGGGAAGCTGGTCCCATTATCCCAAGTCGGACCCACTACACCAAATGGGCAAGGAGCCTCCAACCAGGTTCCGGACTAGGTGGGTATCCCCCTTGTTGTTGACCCGATTTTAGGGCCATCAACACTACCATTTGGAGCACAAAGGGGTGCTATACATAAATTGTTCGACGAAAGTGTTTTTTATTTTTTAAGTTTCTACATGTTTTTTGTGTTTTTTGTTTGACTAAACTAAAATCATTCTCATGCATGGAAATGTGGGTATTGTTCAACCTGTGGGACACCAACAGGGTGTAGGTGGGCCAGAGCAGTTCTCTAGGACTTGGATTTGGTGGAGACCTTGGCAGAGTTGCAGGATCACATAGAGGGATTAACCCTTGGTATTCTAGATGTACAAATCGAGGAGTTACCTATGAGGCTACAACGCAACACTATTGGTTTTTCTAGCTACTGGATGAGGATTTTGCACATGATAGCATAGGCTATGACCTGTTATCATGAGCACCACTAGATATACTTTGGATGTTTTTTCATGCCTTTTGAGTTTTTGGTTTAGATGACCAAACGTCTTGGACACAGATTTTGTAAAACGTTTTAAAACACCTATCTATTTTACTTTCATAGTTTTCTATGGTTATGTGCAATCCTATTCAATTGATGATATGAATTGAAAATATTACTTTTACAAATGTCGCAAATGTTTATTTAACACATAATTCGATAGAGAATCAGTGAATGTGTTAAAATTTCTGGAAATATGTTGATATTGAATGTATTCAAAATACCTTTCCAAAATATGAACTCTAAGGAACATACAAAGAATTGTTGGGTTCCAGACAGTATACACACTTGTAAGTTGTAGTACAAGGAGTTGTGAGTCCAACCTAATGATGATTCGTTGAATTCCAAGTGCAATCGAATCAGAGAGAAGTTTGATCAATGTGCTATACTCAACGATGTTGTTCGCCAATCGACCAATACAAATCCCCTGAAAACTCACTAACTCACCACTTGGAGTGAAAATGGCACATGTTGCAGAAGATAGGTTTTGCGTACAATGAATATAACCATCGACGTAACCAAAAAATGGTTCTGAAGACTTCGACATCTACAACAAATGCAAAGCGTATTACTAACTAGATAAAAACTCTAAAAGACACACACTGACACATACACATGCAATGAAAGTATATATATATAGTGAGTTTTACTATACTTAATCAAGCATAGTAACGTTTGAGGTACAACCCGTTTTGGGGGCTGTGACAATGGAATCCCATCATAATCTACTAACTCATAAGGACCTTTTTCCAAAACATGCTTGACAATATAAGGACCCATCCACATTGGTTCAAATTTCCCTTGTCCAAGTTTATCAACTTCCTGATCGTAAAGCAAGATCAAGTGTCCTGCTGAGAAGATACGAGGTGTTAGGGTCAGTCTTTCCAGCCTTCCTCCAGTGATCAAATATGCTCTTAAAAAGTGATTTTGAAGTGTCAAGATCAAATTTTGTCATTTCAGTGAGTCTTCAAGCAAAATTTGGTCACTAGGCATTAGGTCTAGGGTTTGCTTTCACACTTTTCAAATTTGTCCAAATGTCAGTCCATGTCATCATTACACTGAGCCTATAATCATTCAGAGGGTTGCTATCATCATATTAGGTTCCATTGGGTCATGTTACACCTTATTCATGCTTCAGTTGTGCCTAGGCAAGGTCATTTCCCTCTCCTAGGGTTTTGAAGGCAATTTCTCTTGGATGGTCAAATCACCGGAAAAACTTGTTTCCTGATATTCATACACCTTTCCCTATCCTTAAAGTACCTTATCAAACACTTCCCATCCCTTAGATCCGCCAAATTCCTCATTTTTGCACAAACCCTAGTTTCTAGCTACAACTTGGCAATTTTCTAGGTTTGGCCTGTGTTTTTCCCTTTTCGACCCCTTCCCCTCACTCAATCTCTGAGATTACACTTTCCCCTGCTTCCTAACATCTCTCCCCACTCCCAAAAATTTCCCCAAGAATTTAGAAGCCCCCTATCCCCTTCATTTCGCTCCATTTCGACAAAAATCCCTTGTTTCACACATCGGGACAAGTTGCACTCAAATGATGTTTCAGAGCAATAAAAGATGAATTTTGGAAAACTGAGAGAGGTTTTTTTCCATAACATAACAAAGAAGAAAAACCTCCTTCACTTTTTGCACATGTGTCATGGTTTTAGAGAAATGCCAAAATTACAATCGCTGGATCCAAGGCGTTTGGCCAAGGCACAAAAAGGAGAAAGAGGCCAAATCCCCTCCGTATCTTGGCTGAGGCTTCACTCAAATATCATGGCACTCAATAGCCTAGCCACAACTCAAATCCCAAAAAATTTTGAGAATTTTGGGTAATTTTGGCATTTTTGGGTAATTTACAGGTTTTGGCTCTTTAACGGGTCTCACCCTCGGTGAGACCCTTTGTCATGGCAACTCCTTTTCACAAAAACTCAGCATTTCCTGATTTTTTATGCAAATTTACATATTCCCATGGATGGACTTGAGTTTTTATGGAGTTTTGGGCCTCCAGAAGGTCAAAATACATGAAAAATTTGACTTTCTGCCACTTTTTTGAACTGCAGAAAGATGTCTTGGGAGATTTGATTTTTGACAGGGAAAATGAACTCCACATTGAAAAATTCTAGTTGGGTTGGAACGTAGAGTCAAAGACCTTTCCAACGAGCTATCCTGCACCCAATTCTGACACCTGTATGTGCCCCAAAAGTGGTCCCAAAGGGGCGCGACCCGTCAGGCAGACTTTGCCAGATTTCACTGTACAGCTCGGAAAAGCACAGTTTGACTTAGTTTGACTTTTTGGGATGAATTGTGATCCTCTCTGATGTAATTTTTGTATTTGATAGACACTTTTATTCTTATGTAACACTTCTAGAAGATTCATTCATGAAAAGGGTAGATATTAAATGAATGAATTGGTTTCCAAGTTTATAGAGGCAAGTTGTTTTGACTGCCTAGTTTGTAGTGCTTAGTTTAGAAGTGGTTGAAACAGCTCCTAGGATAGTGAGCTCGACCCATGGAGGCAGGGAAAGAGGTTAGATCATCTATATTATGTACTTTCTTGCTCATTTTCATGGTTGGACTCTTGAGGGAGAAGCTACCATTGTATTATTTCACTTGTATCTCTGCAATTTTTGGCTAAGGAAGACCAGGGTTTTGCAGTCATCTTTGGGATTCTTGTGGACTCATATGTTGATGGTGTGTTTCTAAATGTTCTTTTAAGTGTGTTTATGTGATCATCTCCTTTCTTTCCTTCTGCATATTAAACAAATGAAGTGTTAAAGTAAGAATTCATGCTTGCCATGCTCTACTTTTAAATTTGTTTAATTTCTATGTTTTCTGCTGTTTAAGGAGAATTCAAAGTATTATTTTCTCTCCTCAGCTCGTCACCGGTCTTTTCCATCCACTCACCTCAATCAAAAGCATCAATACGGTCTCCTATCTCGCCCCAGAGAACCCCCTGCAGAAACTGTGTCAAATCCCCGCACCCAAAATTGCAATTCCTCAATTTGCCACCAAAAACTCAAAAAACCCCAAATCAACCTTTTAAATCAGTTTACTAGCCTAATATCAGTGTTACCTTGTTGGTCATCTCATCCCATTGAAGATCTGCCGAGATTGACAGGAGAGAGCCTTCTCCTGCCCCGTAGGGCTAGCTACGAGGCTAAATGGTTTGATGTAGCCTTGAGGTTTACCTTTCTCAGCCTGAGGTGAAATTTCAAGCGCTAACACGAGGCTTGACATTTCTATCATATTGCACCTTGATTCATTTATTATGCGCTTTGTTAGCCAATGCAGCATCACAATGGGTTTCATCCAGATGGATTAATTATAAGAAACACACTTCTTCTTCAAAATTGTTGAGTAACAGCTCAATCGCAAGTTTGAGAGATCAAATTTCACATTGTATCAGTAAGACTGCTTCTAAACCATACACTAATTGAAAGGGTGTGAATCCAGTTGCATTTCTCATCGAGGTTAGATATTCCCATAAGGCAGAGTATAGGATTAAATGCCAGTTTTGTTTATGAACCCCTATCATTCTTTGCAACATCTACTTCAGGACTTTGTTGATAGCCTCAACTTGTCCATTCGCTTGCAGGTAATAAAGGGTAGAACTATCATGTGACAGTCATAACTTAGCAGTCAACTCAACCATCATGTGATTGCGAAAATGTGACCCATGATCTGTAATTATGGCTTGTGGTACACCAAACCAGGCAACCACATGGTTAAAAAAGAAAAGAGCAGCCATTTTGCCACTGTTGTTTAATGTTGGCATTGCCTCGACCCATTTAGTAAAATAGTCAACGACAACCATAATATAACCATGCCCCCCGGCTGAGGTGGGGTTACATGTCATGAAGTCAATGCCCCATTTGGAAAATTTTCCAATAGAAATGACTAGATACAATGGTGCAAGTGGTAATCTAGTTTTTCGGTCATAAATCTGGCATGCATGACAGCTTCTGACGACAATAATACAATCTTTCAATATAGTTGGCCAGAAGTAGCCAGCATGGAGAATTCTTTGTGTGGTATCATATCTAGATAAGTGTCCACCACAAGCACCTAAATGGAAATCATTCAATTCTTTCTTGGCTTCCTCATGTGTGAGGAACCTCCTTAACATCGTATCAATACCACGACGATAAATGGTGTCGCCAATGATTAGATAATATTTGGCTTGGTATCGAATATGTCGTTGTTGCGAGTGAGAGGTATCAGGCCATAAATTTTAGGTTTGGAGATATAGTAGTATATCTCCATACCATGGGTCAGATGATGATATTAGAAATAGAGACTCATCCAAAATCAATGGTTCAGATGTTGAATCAATGTAGGTCGAGGGAAGGTCGCAATGTATCTAGGTGAAAATGAGAGATTTATTTGATTTGGACTTGATGAATTCTAGATCAAACTCATGCAAAATGACTATCCATTTTGAGTATTTTCCCCCTAGCAATTGACGTGACAAAATGTATGTCATAAGGTTGCAATCCAAAATGACAGTGGTCTTCCGAAGCAGGATGTAATGGCGAAATATCTGAACATCTTGCATAGCTGCCAAAGCTAGTTTCTCGACGTAAGAGTACTTACTTTCTGTATCATTGAGATTGTGGCTCAAATAATAAATCATATGTTCAATCCCATTTTCCTCTTGGACTAAAACCATGTAAATGGTTGTATCTACAACAACGAGATACAAGTAATAGTAATTTTGATAATTTAGAGAATACATTAACGACGCTCTAATCAAGGTATCTTTAAGAGCATCAAAGGAAGCTTGTGTATCTTGATCCTAATGGAAGGGTATCCCCTTTTTCAGAAGACATGTAAAACCTTTAGCCATCTCAGCATAATTGGGAATGAACCTCCTCAGAAAGTTAGCTTTCCCTTAGAGTCTCTGTAGCTGTAAAAGATTTGAAGGTGGAGGCAAATCAAAAATTGCCTAAACCTTTAATGGATCGAGTCAAATTCCATCTCTAGACACTACGAATCCAAGAAAATGACTAGAACCAACACAAAACACACATTTGTGCGAATTCTGTTGTATCTTGTAGTGTCGGCACCAGAAAAATATTGCTCTCAAATGTTGTTAGTGATCAGTCCACTTCGTGAATGTGCAGGTAAATCGTCAAGGTAAGGTTGAAAAATGTGCTTGATTTCGTGGAAGGCATAGTTCATTTCCATCTAAAATGTGGCCCTTGCATTCTTCAAACCAAATGGGAGTTTCCTATATGTGAATGTGCCCCATGGACAAATAAAAGTTGTTTTAGATTGTTCCTGTGGGCATATATTGATTTGATTGTAGCCGGAAAAACCATCCATAAATGAGAATATGTCGCATTCGGAACATTCATCAATAATTTGGTCAATAAATGGAGTAGGATGATTGTCTTTTGGACATTCTTGATTTACATCCCTATAATCGACACACACTCAAATTTTCCCTTGTTTCTTCATGACAAGAACAATGTTGGAAACCAAGTCAGTAAGAGGTATAGGGTAAATGAAATCAACACGCAAAATCTTTTCAAATTTTGCTTTAATGGAAACAACTTTCTTTGGATGAATAGGTCGAAGTCGCTGTTGTATTGGTTTGACATCAGGATACATTTTGATTTCATGTTCAACAATACTAGAGTCATTGCCTGGCATCTCCTCGTATGACCATGCAAATATATCTCGAAATTCATGAAAGAGAGTATGGTAACTATCAAGTTATGATGGAGAACATGACTTGCTGACATGAATTTTTTCTCCAATATTAGGTTCGGTCAAAATATTAATAGAAATCGTTTCTTCAATATTTGACAAGTTTCGCTCGAAATCTATTGTGTCTATAAAAACAAAATTTGAAAAGAAATCAACAACTAAATGGTGGTTTAGTTCATTTGAATAATCTTCGATGTCATCTGGAAGATGGCAATGATGATGATAATATTCCCAAGGTTCTTCTCCTATCATCATTGATTGGAGGATTCCTTCATCCGTAGAAAATATACATGAAAAGGGATCTAAAGAAGTACCATATTCTAATGAACGGTCTACCCATACAATTGGTGAAAGTGGATTTGGTTTTGCTGCAAAAGCCAAAAAAATTGATTGTTATGCAAGGTCAATGGGACTTAGTGGCATAACTTCAATATAACTATCATCTTCAGAATTGTTGGTAATCCTCCTTAAATTAGATGAGGTGGAGGAAATCATGTTGCAAGTATCTACTCTTGCCACTTCCGCCAAATCAGATGGTGATGGTAGCGTACAAATACCCATTAGGGAAGGATCTTTAAAGAGACCTAAACCAACACTTTGAAGCGATAGCAGGGGTTTGTGTACCAATGAAATGCTCCCGTAGCCTGAGAACTAGATGCAAAGAAGGCAAGCTGATTGATAACTGTGATTCCACCCTTATGAGGGAAAGTAATAGTACAAAAGTATGTGGAAACCACAACAGACACTGCATATACCCATGGCCTTCCCAGCAAAATGTTGTAGTCGAGGGGTCCGTCAACTACCTCAACTTCAAAAATAATTTTTTTTCCCCCTAGTTCATTTTGCAGGTTACTCAAAATCCCACAAGGTGTATATGTTCATCCGTCGAAATATTTTAACGTGGTTGGTGATTGTGAAAACGATGATGAACCAAGTGTTTTCAAAAATCACATTGACATAATACAAGTAGATTCCCCCTCGTCAATAATAATTTAGTTAACATTCTTATTGAGAGCATTTACTTGAATTAGGAAATATAGTTGCGCCGACAACTGTGGTGTATATCTCGCATGGTTAAAAACCACAAGATTGGAATCTGTAGGGTCTATTCCACCAATTGTTGACAGTAAAACCTATTTCTGGGAGGGACAATTTCATAACACCTCAAGTGTCGACATAGCAGAAGGTGATTGAGCAAGATCTTCTACTATGTTATAATTCTGAGCTGCTCGAGCTCGAGGGTTAAATGTCGATTTATGAACAACTCCCTTTGGTGGTTTTATAGTCAATTCTGGTGCAATAGGTGGTGGAATATTTTTATATGAACCCGAAGTCGAAGGATTAGGTTGATCAGTGGCTTGATTATTTAACAATGACGGTGGATTTCCATAATATTTATTTATCGTTGACACCAAAACTTCATTTTTAGGCTTTGAAACGGATAGCATAAATACTTGGGATGTGGAAGCATGGTCTATCGCAACCAAATGTGTCTCTAGGTTTGGAAATGGATCAGTCAACACTGCAGATGTGTTAGAAGTCTTTAGAAGCTTAGGGACTTCTGAGCGGTGTGGACAATCTCTTGTAAAATGCCCGTCATTACATATTAGGCATGGATAATGAGGTTTCCTTGCCGAGGTAGAGGAATCATATGATTTCTCTTGAGGAGGATTACCCCGTTTATTCTTTTTTTCCCCTTCTTCTTGCCTCCTGGTTGCTTTTGATTTTTACCTTTGTCAGATGACACAAAATTGACTTCGGAATCAAGAGTGTTTTCTGATGCATTGTAAGTTTGATTGGTAATGGCAAGAGTTTGACTAGATGGTCTACCTGCCATTTGCGTGCTCGAAGAACCAATCACATCATCGCCAACATGAGAGTCCTTACTCGATTGTGGAGGAGGAGGAATAGTGAAAGCTTATCGGGATGCATTGGGAATCTTGTCGTAGAGCATGTCGAAATGTGGATAAATCAAATTCAAATATTGGGCACAAGCAATTACTAGATCTTATGTGACAACTCCACCTTTTTCCATATCCTTGGTGATTGAGGGTAACAAGGATTTTGTGAACCACTCAGCCAAAAGCTAATCAGGAACATAGGTCTTAACCATTCGACGATGACCCTGCCACTCATGAATATTATCTAATATATGAGTAGCAGTAGTTTGTTTAGAGTTGTTTAGGAGTTCCATTCCAGTCTTGTATTTGATAGGTAACTAGAAGTGGGTCAGAAATGTGGTGGCTAAAGTTGTAATGTTTTCGAGAGAAGCTCATGGTAACTCAATGTATCACTTCACAACTAGACCAGTGAGCATTCTTGACTAAGTCCAACCGTGTCATCATTTAAGGACTTTGATGAACACCACAAATGAAAGGTCATGACATGATTTGATGGGTCTTCTCTGGGATTTCCATTGAATTTTGGAATGTCAGAAGGTAATTTATGTGGAATTACCATCCACCAAGGTGAATATAAGATTGGATCATTAGTGAGCTGAATTAAATCTAGTAATTCTAGAGTTTCTAAAAATGGAAACTATTGATTCAAGTCAGGTTGAACATCCCTAGAATATGATGGAATTTCCTGAGAAATAGGTCTTTGCATGCCAACATAGGGCATCTGCACTTGGTAACTTCGATAAGGTGGTTGTTGAACAAATCCGGCATAAGGTGGTTGTTGATAACCAGGTTGAATTTGTGGTTGTCCATAACCAGCAAAGCCTTGCTGAATGGGACCTTGGTAAGCTTGATATTGTCTAAACCCAGGTTGAGCCTGTTGGGTAAGTCCAAATTGGGGTTGGAATTGTTGGAATTTAGGCTATTGAAATTGGGGCTACCATGGTTGTTGAATCAACTGTTGTTGTTGTTGGTACAATTTTTGTTGATTTAATCGTTGTTGTTGCCTAGCAATGAAAGGTTGGCCAGGTTTTGAATAAACTATACTAGTGTAAGCTTGAGTCACTCTGGATAAAGGTATACTAACCTAAGGTTGTTAGACCCAAAACACAAGCGATTGTTGTATAATAGCTTGAGAAACTTGAACTTCTTGACCTAAAACTTGTTGTTGTGAGGTAGAAGGACTAGTTTGTACAGGCTGAGATACAACTGTTTAAACTTGTGAATGCAGTACAGTGGTAACAACAGGTGTAGTAGGAATAAATGACATAGTTTGCACTAGCTGTGTTGGATACACAAGCCTTGGTTGAACTAGCATTATTGGTTGCCATTAACAGACTTGAATTCCAGGTTGACTTGAATACTATGGGATACTACCATATGATGGTCCTCTAGGATATGGAGGATAAGGTGAATAAGCATATTACTCTCCATATGGTGGAAATCCAGTATGTAATGGATATATAGGTCGTTGTTGACTAGATTTCCCAGTTAGATACTAATATGCAAGATCAAACTATTGAGTTCCATTAAAGAAGAACCAGGTAGAATTCTGGTTGATGACATGGGTGATGACCATGGTGTAGAAGCAACCCCTGAGTGGGTTCCAGATAAAGATTGGTAACAAACTGGGATGGAAAATTCACCATACAGGTGTGAATCAGGAATAGTAGAAAATATCAAAGAAGTTACGATAGAAGATTCTTCCGCAGCTGCATCACATGATACTGTCTGGGATGTTGACGGTTCTTCAGCCATAGTTAACTGACCCAAAAGTTGTCCTAAAGAATCGACAATTACTTGAAAAGAAGCGGGAACAAAAGGAGCAATAAAATGAGGAGTACAAGGATAAATACTAAGCCTAGTTTAAAAATGGAATGGGGTTCCAGGTCCAGTATCTTCTTCAAATTCTTCCTTAACAACAATTAAACTACGTGGAAGAACTTCACCGTCTGGTTCATAATAGACTTCTGGTGTTGATAAAGTGGAAGTTTTAGTAGTTACTAATGTCCAAGGGTTAACTGGTTGATTGTCTTCTGGTAAAGTAACAACTTCTTAATGTTCAAATTCGAAGTCGAGATGTTACAGTAAAAGAACAAAAGTTTCAGAGAGAGGTTCCTGAACAACTTCAAGTTAAGAAGAAAATTTTGTTTGAACTGTGATAGGTTCTGGACTGTTGGACACCTAATCCTAAATGGGTTAGTGTGGAAGCTGAATAGACTAAGTAGTCCAAGAGACCTTGGGATGTGGAACCCAATGGTCACATATTGTACTATAAATGTAAATCATTTGTTAATAAAAATTGTACTCTCATGATTTATCTTTCATATTGTTCTTGCTACCCATGTGTGTTTAACATGGTATCAGAGCGGGCGTACTCCTGCCCTACATAATTTCTTTGAACCATTTGTTTTATGAAAGTGTTGGATTTGAGTTATGAGCCTCAACTTGGTCGATTCGTCTATGGGTCAATTTTTATATTAAGAGTTGAAATGATGAATTTTATAGTATTTAATTCGCTGGTTTATAAGAGAAGAATTATAATGTATGCTCTTCAAATGTTAGCAACAATTTTTTGTGTGTGCCTATGAGAGGAATTTTGTAATCGAAGTATGTTTTGTTTTCTTGGATGATGAGCGATATTTGTATTAAAAGATTGTAAGCTCTACTTGTAAATGAGTATCGATTCATATCGACTTTGTTTGCACATGTTGAGGAAAGGCATTTGCAGCTGGTTGAATTGCATGAAATGGGAAATCACAAGTAAACTAAATGACAACATTATTGAGGTTAATAAATTGATTTTTGTGCAATCGAATTTCATAACAGGAAGACAAGATTTGTTGGGTCGATTTCTGTTTGTGAGCATTATGCAGTGAATTCACACCTGGAGTTGCTTGGTAAAGTCGACTGCTGAAGAATTACATCTGAAAAAGTCATGAATTAAAGCAATTTAATTTGTTTTAGCACTGATTAATCGACGTGCAAAGGTTGATCTAGATGCAGAATTTGTCAAGATTCTGTCTGTCCTGAATCAATGAAACAATTCACGTGAAGGAATCGATTGAATGTTTTAATGAAGAATGCTTGGCATTTCCTACTGTTACACTGCCCATTGGTGTCAGAACCGTTTGATGAATACCCAGAAGAACGTTTTGATGTCAGAACTGTTTGATGAATGCCCAAAAGAATGTTTTGATGTCAGAACCATTTGATGAACGCCCAGAAGAACGTTTTGATGTCAGAACTGTTTGATGAACGCCGAGCTCCCAATATTTGATGAACGCTTGGTATTTCCTACTGTTACACTACCTAACATGGAATCAAAGTAAAGCAGATATCATTGAATCTGCTTTGAATGTTGAGTGGTAGATACGCCACCATCGATGAAGGTCCGAAGTTTTCCAGCTCTTGGTATGTGGTATTGAATCATATTAACATTGTGTTATTGAATGGTATTAATGTTGTTAAATGAATCTGCTTTGAATGCGTTATTGAATGGTATTAACACTGTGGGTTTATACATATGCCTGTATTGCTTTATCGAGAAGCAACTCAACCATCCTGTGGGTTTATACATATGCCTGTCAAAAATCTGTATATGCGTTGAACTATACAGCGCTCTGCGGTTTTTTAAAAATCATTTAAAATCATTTGAATGGTAAGATTTGGCGGTTTTTAGGCACTCATTGGTATTCTTTTGATTTGGCTGAGAAGAGTTTTGGTGAATACAAAAGTGGTGTATGCATTGAACTGATTTGGTGTATACATCGCTTGCATTCACTTGGTATATGCGTTGTTCAAATTTTATATGTCATGTTGAATGGGTTTGAATAATAACATTTGAATGGTATCTCTGCATGGGAGACAGCTCCTGGTATCGACATTTATATGGTTTCCATTTGAATGTGTTATTGAATGGTATTTGAATGTGGTATTGAATGGTATTAACATTGTTGGTATTTCGGAGAAGTTAAAGTGTTCCATCGATGCTAGCACTTCTATTCGGTAATCGTAGTACTGAAAACACCATGGAAGGAAGCACTAGTTTAGCTGTGTCCACGATCATGTAGAGGCTTTGCAGTCACAGTGGTATTACAGCACTGGAACTCCATCCCTCCACATGCGCACCTGGGGTTCAAGCCATATAATTATTGTTGGAGAGGTAAATCCCCTCTACGGATAGAGGCGATCCCTACTAGCCCAGGATGGGTCTAGCAACAATCAATCAATGCTACTGTGCAAGTTCCTAATTGCAAATAAAAGAGAGGCAATGAACACCTACTTGGATTCCAATGCTATTGTTTGATTAAGAGATGCCACTCTCGCTCCTTCGCTCTGGCCGGTCACGATCCTCCACGATCTCCGTGAATAGATACCTGCACACATGAAGAGAAATGCAAACGCAAGCGTGAAATCTAATAAATGCAATTATACATCAGTCAGAAAGGATGTAATTCACATTAACCATTACAAAGACAAACGAGAATGGAACCATAACAGTAGTCATCTATTATTAATCAATAACAGAGAAAGGTACAACCAAATTTCTGACGCTGTTGTGGGGAAAAATGCCTATGCAGGACGATCCTATCCACCTAAGGTGTGACAGCACCTTAGCAACAAACGAATACAGCTATTATGATTTCTTCCTTTATGAAATGTGAAAGAGGAGAGATCGGTAGACTTACCGTTGTCTTCCAGTTGTCCCTCGAACTAGATCCTCTTCTCTTTGTGTGTCCACAGCTACTTGTCTCCTCGCTTGGTCAAGAGAACAGCTACTTGAATCCCACGAGATCACAAGGGAACAGCTACCTGTGACAAGAGAACAGCTACTTGCGACAAGAGAAGAACACAATGCAAAGGCAAATATACATATTCATAAATGATTCGGGAGTAGAAGTAAATCAAATACACTAATGCAATCATACAAAATACACCAGCATATAGGAAAGAATCAAGATAGCTTTATTGATAAGTAACAGGGTTCAGGAAGAGATACAACCCATAGGGCTCCAATCCAGCATCTCCTTCCCAGCAGAATGGAATTCCTTCTTCAGCTCCCTTCAAAGCATTAAGCACCCAATGTTTCCAGCCACAAACCAACAGCAATTCTTTGCAATCACAAAATTCCAGCCTCTAGATCCCATGGAGGAGAGATCCATATATAGATGTTTGGAGAGAGGATGAGTCAGCTTGAGATGTCACTAGTGCCCTCTCCCTCTCTCAGTTCTTGAGTCCACTTGGAGGTTCTTGCTTCCACTTGGAGATTTGGAACCTCTTACTCATCACCAGTCGAATTCCTTGATGCAAGTGTCATTTTGGAAGCTTCCTGGGCATTGACACCTTGAGGAATGACTCTGCCACATGTCAAAACTCGCTCAGCGCAGGTAGCTAGTGTTGGAGTTGACATTCAACACAGGTAGCCAGTGTAGCAGTTGACATTCAGCGCAGATGCTCAGTGGAGCAGTTGACATGATCCAGAATTGGCTTGTTTTTGAGTGTTTTCAGGTGGAGAACTTCTGTGAATTGTTGTGGTTAGTTGGCCTTGTTCCTCTAGGGGTAGGAACAACATGTTTAGGGACTTTGGATCCCTTAGATTATGGACATTACATGCTCAATACTGTAAGTCACAAAAATGTCTATAACAGTTGCCCCCTAAAGTATGAGGTTGTTTATCGGGTGAAATGCTTTATCCAGGAGGGTCCGAAGTTCATCCATCTGCTGGGAGGAGACCTGTAATAAAATACAATACAATACATTATGATTCATACTGCTTTCATGATCTAGCTGAGGCGGGCATTCCCATGCTCAGCTTTATAAATTCATTTTTTGTACATAGAACAGACGATCGTCTGATGGTAGACTGATAATTTTGGCGAAATTATCATCCTTTGAGTAGGATGATCATCTGCTGTAATGATGTACATGTCAAATGTCTTTATTTTTCCTGAATATATATCGCAGCCCAGATGGATGAAACTAGATCCGGGGCCTTCAAACTCGTTCGATCTTCACTCTAAGTACAAGTCGATCCATGTGAGAATTGCGCTGAAGTCGAACATGGAAAGACATCGCTTGATTACCGGTCAATGATGTAAACTGTTAACAAGCGTGAGAGGAATCACTGATAATGATAATGACCCTCAAGGTACTGCAGTACAATTCACGTGGTGTGAATAAAGGACTTGGCGTCGAACACCACGCAAAATCTTCTGGGCGAAGGTCATTGATGTATACCTGTCGCCGGAAGTGAGAAACTTGCCATTGAGGCATGCAAGTTTCAAAGTACTGAAGGGGTTGTTCCTAGATCAACTTCTTGGATAATGAGCTGACGTCGACAAGAAGCGATCCATCAAAGGAGGGCCTTGATGAATCCCACATCAGTGACACGGAACAGAGCTAGTGATTTTAATGGAGGTGAAAACGATTTGTGATATATGATTCAGGGTGGCGGTCATGAATGGATGAAGGATAATGTATGGCAGTGGATGGGACCCGGTTGACTCTTTCTGAATGACTTCTCTTGAACATATGGCGACACTGATCCGATGGATCGGTAGCATTACCCCAAATATGGATGGTATGGCGAGACCATGGTGATGTGACCAGTGAATGAAACAACCCAACCCAATTGTGATACGGAGGAAAAGTGTCATGTTCAAGAGCGACCTGCTACCATCAAAGTTTTCTTGATTTTTCCCAATTTTTCCCCAGTCATTGCTGACCAGTACCTCTTTATTTTTGTCAAGCTTGAGGAGGATAACATATGCTTGTTCTATAACCTACCCTTCGGGCAAGCCCATCGCTATGTTTTAACGAGCCTAGCGATAGGGAAACTCGTTCTCGTCTAAAGACAAGTTTGTCGTTATTTAACAATTTTAACGAGTCTAATGACAAGGATAACTCGGTCCTTTTCATTTTTAGAGAGTCTGAAAAGGTACATAAAGTTAACTCCAAAATTCCTTTTTCGTCATCTAATCCCTTAAGTCCGAAAAAGTATAAAACAATACAGAAGGGATGAGTTTTCGATAATTTTAACGAGCCGAATAAAACAAGCGCTCGACCTTTTTGTGCAATAATCCCTCAGGTCCAAAAAGATTAAAATCTAGAGGAGGGATAGCTCTTCCTATCCTTTAACGAGCTGGAAGGCCAAAACTCGGCAATCTTTTCATATTTTACGAGTCAATTGAAAAGAGCTTAAAGAAGACTCGTCTTTTGAGGAACGAGTGATAAACAGGGATAGCAGCTGATTCCAGGTACAGGTTGGAATTTTCCAATCACGGCAGTGTCACAAGGATGGCTAGGTGAAATCACTATTCGTAGCTGTTCCTCAAAATGGGTAAACAATCATATGGAGGTGAACGATCAGCCAAATGAAAAGTGGAGGTGGCAGGTGCAAACACGACCAAGGCTTTAATGGCTGATAAATTTACGATCACTGTGGTTATTTACCGAGATAGGTTCATTTTTTAGATAAAAATGAGCTTAAACACTGGAGGAAACTCTGCTCACTGCTTATATTTATTTTTTAACGAGCATGAAGACCGCGTTAAAACTGCTCAGATCTTGCGTTTAGTTTTTAACGAGCATGAACTTTATGCTAAAACTGCTCGAATCTTGCGTTTATTTTTTAACGAGCATGAACTTTATGCTAAAACTGCTCGATGATAAGTTTGCATGCCCCCAGCATAATAACGCAAATCGAGATGCATGCCCCCCAAGCTTCATTGCATTCAACTCGGTGGTTGGAATGAAGGTTTACCTTTGAGAAAGGGGATTTGTTTCATTTTTTAATGAGGTTGACACAAGATAAGAACCGTCCTCTGCATCCAAATCCATTAGATGTAGAAGGTTTCATATTCCACTGTGGCCACTTCCGCCAGATTACTCAGAGGCGGTAGGGCAAAAGTACCCATTAAGGCAGGGTCTTTTAGGAGACCTACTCCGATATTTTGGAGCGAATGATTCCTTTAGTACTGCTTTGATACAGACAACATAAGCACTTGGGATCGGGAAGCATTTTGATTAGAAACCAGTTCGGTTCTTGGGCTTGGAAATGGATCAGTCAACACAGCTGAGGTTTTCGAACTCTTAAAGAATCTTTTAAGCTCAGCTTTGTATGGACAATCTGGTGTCTAATGATCCTCATCGCATATATGACACCCCGTAGGGGGTTTCCTTTTTCTCCCTTTATTTTTCTTCTTGCCCCCTGGTTGTTTCAGTCGTTTGCCCTTGTCGTCCGACACGACACTTACTTCCGAGGCAAGAAGTTCCTCATTTGCATTTTGACCGGAAATCATACGGGCCTTTTTAGATATAGCCTTTGTCAATTTCATGTCTGTTGTGCCAATCACGCCATCGCTGGCATGAGAGTCACTATTTGATTTAGGAGGAGGAGGAATTGAAAATTCTGGTCTAGGGGCGTCAGGTATTTTATCATAGAGCGTGTTGGACTGAGTATATACTAAGTCTAGATATTGTGCACGAGCAATAACTTGCTCCTCCGTTACGACTCCCCCCTTGGCCACATCTTCCGTTATGGCAGGAAGTAACGACTTTATAAACCATTCAGCTAACAGCTGATCTGGAACGTAAGTCTTCACCATCCTGCGACGACTACGCCACGCATGTATATGATCGGATAGATGTGTGGCCGTCGTCTGCTTGAAGTTGGTTAAGGTTTCCGTTCCAGTTTCATACCTTATCGATAATTGAAAATGGGTTAAGAAAGTCGTGGCTAGGGAACTGAAATTGTCGAAAGAGGCTCTAGGTAATTCAATATACCATTTAGCCGCTGGACCCGTCAATGTCCTCTGAAAAAGGCGAAGCCTTATAGAATCATCGTTCAGGGTGTTCGACGAACACCACAGATGAAAAGTCATTACGTGATTCGATGGGTCTTCACCTAGATTTCCATTGAATTTAGGAATGTCCGATGGAAGTTTATGCGGAATCGCTGGCCACCAAGGGGCATAAGCAATTGGATCATTCGTCAGCTGGTTTAGATCTGTTAATTCTAGAGTTGCTAAAGAGGGCAACTGTTGATTCAGGTTAGGCGGAGCATACCCAGGATAAGATGGAATCGCCTGAGCAGTGGGTCTTTGCATACCAGCATAATGTATTTGATGCTGGCAACTTTGACAAGTTTGATGGGCATAACTATTATTATACGGTTGCCCATTACTTACAAAGACTTGTTGCTCGGGTCCTTGATATGATTGTTGGAATTGCGGTTGTTGAGTTTGAACCAGCTCCGGTTGTTGGACCATTTGCTGTCGTCCAATACTGGATGATTGACCAAGATGAGGAGTCATAGTACTTGTTTGAGCCTGAGTCGCTCCAGATAAGGAGGCACTAACCGGAGGTTGTGATTGAGTTGTCGAGACAAGAGGCTGTTGTATGGCAACCTGAGAAACTTGGGGTTGACATACAACAGGTAGCGCTTGTACTTGCGACGCAATCAACATACCAGGTATAGTGGCAACATTCGACACAGGGTGGACTGGTTGCATTGAATATGCAACCCTTGGTTGCTGAGGCAGTATTGGTACCCAACCGCTGGATGTAATTCCAGTTTGACCTGAACTTTGTTGTAAACTCCCATATGGTTGTTCTCCGGTAGAGAACAATGAAAAGGCATACTGCCCTCCATATGGTGGCAGTCCAGTACTTAAAGGACAAATTGGCCTTTGAAGACACATTGGATCAATTTGTTGAGTTTCAACATAAGAAATACCAGATGATAATCCGGATGAAGAGATAGGAACTAACCATGTCGCCGAAGCAGTCCCTGATGGGACTCCGGCTTGTTGTTGATAACTTGACGGGACAGATGGTATACCATCGAACATCGTTGGGGTAGCAGCAGGAGGCTGTGTCACTGCTGTGTCGGATGACACAGTCCTAGATGTCGATGGTTGTTCAGACATATTTAGTCTATCCAAAATATTTCCTAGCGATTCTACAAGAACTTTGTGATGAAGGTAGACTAACTTCAAAGATCAACGCAGGAATAAAGGGTGATTATTCCGTTTAAAATAAATTGTTAACGACGCTTTAGACACAACTTTCTTTTTCAGTTTTAAAGAGTCGAGAAAAAGCTAAAGATGACTCTAGTCTCCTTCGATGTTTTAACGAGCCTGAAGTGACAAATGCTCGAATGGACTTTTTCTGTTATAGAGTCTGAAAAAGGCCAAAAGAAACTGCTCTGGAGATCTAGGCAGAGGGTGTGCCAAACTTTTCGCAAAACCACAGAATACTTTTTACGGTACGGGTGGTCGATCTTCGTGAATGTTGTGTTCACTGCATTGCGATCAGTAGGGCGGCCGACACGGCTTCCTAAGGATAAAAGATATATGCCTATAGGGGTCTCCCAATATATACGCGAAGGTACGTGGGAGCACAATCCGTATGAGTGCTATCGTCTCTTAGGAGGAATCACCCACCTTCTTCGAGATCGACAGTCACTATGCTTAACGACGCCAGAACACGTCTCTAGCCTAGACCTCTATGTTGTGCGTTATGTTACAAAGCGTTGTTAGGTTCATTCAGTTTATTTTAGGTTGATCTTTTTAAAGTTTTCCTTTCAAGGTTCACCACGAGATGTATGATACAAATTCCTAAATGCAGTCTAAGATGATAAGCAAGCTTTATTATCTTTCAACTTTGAAAATCCTAGCTACTAATGGAAAAGAATAACACTATCTTTTCTCAAAGAGCAATCAGCACACTCTAATGCACTTTCCCTAAATCCAACATGCAAACTATCAAATGTAAAATGAACAATGTAGGTGTTTGTTTTCCACTTTCTTAGTATAAATGCCTACAAAGAAAGCCTTTTGCACAACTTTGAACTTGCTTTTAAAATGATTAATACAAACAAGTACACTTTTTCGAAATCAACAAGGGTAGAAGAGATTACAATCACTTTGATATTTTCGAAATAAAGACTTGTTTTGACACTTAAAAGACACAAATTCAAACCAATAAGCAAAAGTAAATCTATGATCAATCTGCAAACAGCCAATGAACTCTCTTCTAAGACCCCAATCAATCAGATCTGAATCAAAGGCTACAGGATGACCACTTTACTCATGCAAAGGAAGACTGTAAATGACACCACAAACACATAAAAACATTCACAATCTTTTTGTACAAAAAAGAGGCGGAATCTAAGAAAAGAAAAGACTTATCAGACTGGTACCTATGCTGGTTAAAGGCTGCAAAAACAGAGATCAAAACAGGGCAACAGAGGACAAAAAACCCCAGCTGCACAAGGCAAAACTGGTTCAGCGCAAGTCTAACACTGTCAGTTTGACATTCAGCGCAGGTAGCCCCTTCGGGACCTGCGTTGAAATGCAGACTGCCTTCACAGTGTCTGCGCTGAAAGGAGAAACTCTCGTTTCCCTTGGGTTCTGGGTCATAAAATGCTCAAAAATCAACTGTTTCAGGCCAAATCAGAAACACAAGCAAGGTATAAACAGAGGGATGCTTTGATAGGGTACTAAAGACTATCACAAGGATCATCAAATCATTTGTGGATCTAGTTTAGATCATAGACAAGTCCAACAACTGGATCAAAGCAGCAACTTTTACTTTGCATCCGGGAAAGATGCAGTTCAATAGTTGTTGTCAAGTCTATGAAGTAAACAAATGACGGAAACACAAATGAAATGAATAAACAAGTTCTTCCCCAGTGGAGTCGCCAATTTGTTGTAGGGAAAAATGCCTATGCAAGACAATCCTATCCACCTAAGGTGTGACAGCACCTTAGCAACAAACGAATACAGCTATTATGATTTCTTCCTTTATCAAATGTGAAAGAGGAGAGATCGGTAGACTTACCATTGTCTTCCGGTTGTCCCTCGAACTAGATCCTCTTCTCTTTGTGTGTCCACAACTACTTGTCTCCTCGCTTGCTCAAGAGAACAGCTACTTGAATCCCACGAGATCACAAGGGAACAGCTACCTGTGACAAGCGAACAGCTACTTGCGACAAGAGAAGAACACAATGCAAAGGCAAATATACATATTCATAAATGATTCAGGAGTAGAAGTAAATCAAATACACTAATGCAATCATACAAAATACACCAGCATATAGGAAAGAATCAAGATAGCTTTATTGATAAGTAACAGGGTTCAGGAAGAGATACAACCCATAGGGCTCCAATCCAGCATCTCCTTCCCAGCAGAATGGAATTCCTTCTTCAGCTCCCTTCAAAGCATTAAGCACCCAATGTTTCCAGCCACAAACCAACAGTAATTCTTTGCAATCACAAAATTCCAGCCTCTAGATCCCATGGAGGAGAGATCCATATATAGATGTTTGGAGAGAGGATGAGTCAGCTTGAGATGTGACTAGTGTCCTCTCCCTCTCTCAGTTCTTGAGTCCACTTGGAGGTTCTTGCTTCCACTTGGAGATTTGGAACCTCTTACTCATCACCAGTCGAATTCCTTGATGCAAGTGTCATTTTGGAAGCTTCCTGGGCATTGACACCTTGAGGAATGACTCTGCCACATGTCAAAACTCGCTCAGCGCAGGTAGCTAGTGTTGGAGTTGACATTCAATGCAAGTAGCCAATGTAGCAGTTGACATTCAGCGCAGATGCTTAGTGGAGCAGTTGACATGATCCAGAATTGGCTTGTTTTTGAGTGTTTTCAGGTGGAGAACTTCTGTGAATTGCTGTGGTTAGTTGGCCTTGTTCCTCTAGGGGTAGGAACAACATGTTTAGGGACTTTGGATCCCTTAGATTATGGACATTTCATGCTCAATACTGTAAGGCAAAAAAATGTCTATAACAGACGCTGAGTCCTTCTCTAGAGGGTCCAGCCAGCAAGTCTCTTAAGCATTCACCCTTGGAGGTAGATTCTCCCAAAACAAATCTCTCTCTCACACAAGCAATACTCACAACCTTCCCTAAGCTTCCTATAGCAAATCCACACTTGTCACACCAACTACCTACTAGCAGCAGCAGTCTAAGCACTATGAATTCCACACTATCCAAAACTAGCTGCTCATGGCAATAGGTTTAAATAGGAGAAGGGGTCTCCATGAATGGTGGGAGGATGAGCTTATCTTCAAGGAAGGTGGTTTCAAATGATGAATAGACATGCCATAGAAGGGAGGGCGATACCCACAAGGCAAACAACCAAGTCTGGAGTCATCTAGAAGGCTAGCTGTTGGAACAAATTCGCCCAAACTGGATCAGCGCGGGTATATAACTGGACTGTAGCACTGACAGCGCATCTTAATAACGGAGTTGGCTGTGTCAGCGCGGTTTAATACTTTCATAGGATGTGCTGGCTCATGAAATTCGACCAGCGCGGAAAACCCGTGTGCTTCCGCGCTGGCAGCGCATCAGTTGCACTATCATCCTCCAGTCAGTGCGGTTATTTTAATAACAATCGCGCTGATGAAATAAACTTTGGCAAAGTGGGTCATTTGGCCAGTTTAGAGAGCATGAGCATGGTGCATTTGATTTCATGACACAATATGGAGACTGACAGGGAGACAGTGACAAATTACTGCGTAACAATTATCATGGTATAGGAAATCATGAATTGAAGTAATAGGAGATTGCAGAAATCTGTGGGTGTTTTCATGAATTGTCTTGCAGAGTAGAACTGCTCTCGAATGCAGATGGAATGAAATTTCCAGCATTGGTAAGAATAATCGTACTTGACAGAGAGTCTGGAAACGGAGTACATGACATACAATGTTTTTAGGATTGATAAAAGATTGTCGGTTGATGTAATAAATCTGAATTCGATAGTGTAGATTGAGAAGTGTTTAAAAAGAACCAGCGACACTGAAAGTTGATGTATTTTGGTGATAGGCATCAAATATTTCATCTTTGATGCAAGCAGTGGTATATATTTGTTGGAAAGTCTGTTGAACTTTTGAGGGCTATATTGATAATGAGTTGTAGTGATTCTCGGTCACTGGAGTGTTGCCTTCGATGTAAAATTTGCAGTGAAAAAGTGGCATATATGCAATAGTATGGTGAATACAGTGTCTTAACAATTTCTGTTGGATTGTGGTACTAGACAGTGTATGCTTTGCGTTTGTTAGAAGACTTCTTGGTATTATATGAAAATAATATACGTTGTAGGTCGATATATTATTAAAATCAAATGTTTTAAAAGCATCTTCAAATCAAGTTTTTTCAGTTTGTGTTTGAGTTGTCCTTTGTGGGCAGATTTTATCACTATCAAAGAGTCAAATCTCCTTAATAATTGGTTGCATATACATCTGAAGCAGGGGCGAGTATTCTCTAATCTCCTGGAGGTTTTCTTGAAACTGTGCACAGTTGGAAGGCTTTTGAAAGGTCATTGTAAAATGCTATGGTATATATGACTAGCACTATACAGTTTTCTAAGTATTTGGATATGTAAGGAGGTCTATCACTACTTTTTCAGCATGCTAGAGATTCATTCCAATGCCCATGACATGGTGTTATAATTATTGAAGTTTTGATAGCCATCATTTCTGATTTGAAAGTGAAGGAGTACTTGAAGGATCCAAGCAAGTTTGCAGTTGTTGTTGCCCCAATTGTGGCATTGTATTTAAAACCCATTATAGTTTCTATCTACATATATATGCATTGATTCCCTGACTCATTTGCTGCACATTTATACAAGATATTGTTGTGTACTATGAGTGGATATTAATTTTCTGCATTAAGTAATAATTGTGATCAGTTTTTAAGGTGTAAATCTGACATTGAAGAAAAATGGCTAGAATCAGTGAAGTATTAGAGTTCATGAAAGCTCTTATACAATCTACTGTTGATGAAACATTACAAATCAGCATAGGATCTCTCTCAAAAATTCAGACATGTATACAAAATGCACAGGAAAAGATTGATTTTTTGCAGCCTGAATCTCAGCTACAACAAGAAGAATTACAGCAGTGGAGTCATCATTCTGAAATTGTTTCTATTCAGAACATTGAGACGACTGCCCATCAACAACAAGTCAATAATGTTACCGTTCATTCAAATAAAGCAGCAGTTGTACATGCAGATGCAGAAACTCAGTCTGCACTTCCCAAGCTCGTTATCAGACCTTGGGAATAGCTTGTCCACAACAAGCACAGAACTGGTCTTGGATATGACAAGGACTTGTCCTTTCATATTCCAAACTACTCAAAGCCCATTAAGTTTCAGAGTGCTGGATTCATTCATGACAGTTCACCTGCTCCTCATGACAGTTCACCTCCAGCTGTTCCAGACTCTGCCTCTCTTCCACAACAACAACAACAACAACAACAACAACAACAATAGATTGTGAAATTCTAACACAGTGACCCACTTGGCCATTTGAAAGATCACTGTTTTGATCTTCATCCATGTAAGCACTGTCATAAAACCAGTCATTCTTCACACAGATGCTTCAGAAACAAACATCGCGCAAGAACAAAGATTCATCTTGGATGGATCGCTTCTTGGCAATGGGCATCAATAGCCAAGAAGATATTCCAAACACATGTTAGAACTTGTTCCAGAGTATTGAACAATCTTGCAGTTGAGTTTTCTCCATCATCTCACCTTGTATCTGAGCAGGGGGGAAATGATGGTCATCTACAAGCTTCAAAGTCACATCAAGCGAGCCTGAGCCACAACCTGCCACACCGGTTTCAGAGTTGTAGCCAGAGACAAAGATGCCCCTGAACATGCCTTTAGTTGGCAATCTGGGACACTTCCTTTAGCAGAAGACTTCAGCTTCTTGCCAGTTTTGGATGAATTCCAGGAACAAAATTGAGAACACTTCCTCTAGCAGAAGACACCAGCTTCTTGCCAGATTTGGAAGAGTTCCGGGAATTGCATTAAGCATTCTAGAGTTGTTGGTTATCCTTAAACCATCACAGGTTGAGACTTCCCTTTTCAGGTTGAAGTTCAACCTTTTATGCGAGGTGAGGCCTCCCTTTCATGGTTGAAGGTTTCCGTCTTTAAAACAATAGGATCACTTGCTCTAGCAGAAGACTTCAATTTCTTGCCAGTTTTGGAAGAGTTCCAGGAACTACACTAAGCGTTCGAGTGTTGGTGGTCATCCTTAAACCACCGCCTTTTATACCAACATTTTAGAGAGAACATTCAACCTAGTGTTGCCATGCATTTTTTCACATTTTGTATTACAGCTCTCTTCTTGGACTCATACATAACGCTTTAGATTAAGGGGGGGAATGTTGGACACCTAATCCTAAATGGGTTAGTGTGGAATCTGAATAGACTAAGTAGTCCAAGAGACCTTGGGATGTGGAACCCAACGGTCACATATTGTACTATAAATATAAATCATTTGTTAATAAAAATTGTACTCTCATGATTTATCTTTCATATTGTTCTTGCTACCCATGTGCGTTTAACATGGACTAACTTCTGGTTGAATTGATTCAAGTTCAGAAGTAATTTCTTGTTGAGAAACTTCAAGTTGAGGATCAAATTGTTGTTGAACAACTTTGGTTACTATTTCACTAATATCAGTGATAACGCCATCAGGTAATTGTGAAACTTCTTCTTTAGAAATAGATGTACCAGAAATAGTTGGAGTAACTGGAGTCTCGATACTTATCAAAATGGATGATTTTGGTAATTAAGATGAAGAACCAAGAGTTCTTGATGTACTTGACTCAGTTAAGTGAGACCGCTTTGACCAAATAGGTGTAGCTTCAAGTGGAAAAGGTGGTTAACTCGTTGTTCTCTGTGAACGACGGGGTAAGGTTTGATGTTCCTCGACGATTTTTGATTAATTTTATTATCAAAAAAGAAATAAACAAAAAGGGGTAAGCTAGGAAAAAGGTTTACCAAGAAAATGTGAACTGCAAAATACCTCCTAGCGAACCAAGAAGTACGAGTAGGCAATCTCCCTAAATGTTGTGTTTAGTGTATCAAAGTGTACAAGGCATCCACTCAGTTACCTAAGGATGGATAGAAACATAGTGTTGTCCTCCCATTAACCCAAAGGTATGTGGAGGCCCAATTCATATAAGCGTTGTCTAATGAAAAACCGCACGGTGAGAGCATTCCCATATACTTTACGTACTGTAACACCGCCCTATATACCTGAAGGTATGTCAATGAGCTACAATATACTCACGTATGTGGAATGAGGTATCACACTTGGGATGTATTGCAGACAAGTTAGAGACAACTGCTTTGTTTTACAACGCCGGAACACGTCTCTAGCCTAGAACAACTAAATGTTTTTCATTAATGACAATCCTCCATTAGGTAAATTGATGTTAATTTTAAGTTGATCTTGCTTAGGAATTTTCCTTTCAAGTCCACCACATGATGTATTATGAAATTGCTAGGAATGCAACTATTATGACAAGCATTCTTTCCATTCAATGTAACAATGAAATTCCAAGCTACTATGGATAGAGAAATTAGATTTCTTTTCATCAAAGAGAAAAGAGCACAATCTAATTCAATTTCCCTAAACTATTCCTATGAGCACACACAAAATTTTTCAGTGCAACATGTATGTATTTGTTTTCAATTTCATTAATGTGAATGTAAACAAAAAGGAAAATAATGCACATACAATCAATCAATATTTATCAAGAACGAAGACTTTACGACAGTTCTATTTCGAAGGAAAAGAAGAATTTTACGACACTTTCTTTCGAACAAAGATTAATCAACTACATTCTAACTTTGAATATGGATCGATAATGACAAAGAAAACATTTAAAAAACATTAATCAATCAAGTCAAATTAGGGCTAGCAAAGGATATAGAAACTTTTTCTCTGAGACATGACATTCATTGATCAATCAGCAAGCAAACAAACAAATAAAAGTTGGCAAAACTCATTCCAAAGGTGGGAAATTGACCCTAAGAGGATCAACGTAGCCTTGAATGGGAGACAATGCACTTTAGAGCACTGTCCCTAAGCCAAGGGTGCTTTGCAGCACATTGTGTCCCTCACAAGCCTACGCTAGTGACAGTGAGTCATTTCAAAAGGAAATTTGACATAGTTTTGACCAAAATTTCAATGCAAAAGAGCTAAAATACAATCAATGAACACAAGTAGGGTTTGCAAGAGTGTCCTAGGAGGTGGATAAGCTACTAGGAAACATGATCTTCCCTAGTCGAGTCGCCAATTTTTTTTGGAGAATTTGGTATCTACAAATAAATACTAATTCCCTAGATAAGTAGCCATATCTAGAACAACAGTTTAAAGCACTTTATTCTTTTCCTATAAGAAATATATAAGACAAAGAAGATGAGAATAACTACTTGTAGTTCCACTTTCCTCTTGTCTCCTTTGTATCGATCCTGTCACTCCTTCCCATACTTAAAACACTTGAGACGTACCTGTAAACACAAACAGAAGACAAAGAACCGATCAAAGCAAAAGATCTATTGGATACAAGTGAATGGAATCAGATACATTTCACACATATAAGCATCATATAACAATACAAACATATGGGAAAATGGTTCAAATACTATATTGAATAGAAGAAGGAATTACAACCATCGTATCTGATTCAAAGTCATTCCTCCAGCTTGGATCCCATCCACATCACATCAAAAGCATGACAAACTTGTAGCATTACAATACTTACTTCAAAGCCAATTCTCATAGGAACATTATCTCCTTACAATTCAACATAGTCCAACCCGTGATCACTTAGATGAGTGGTCAATTTATAGGGAGATGAAGGAGGTTATGTCATAAATGGTGGTATTGAATGGCCTTCCGTACTTATAATTAGTTCCATGGAGGAAGGGATGAGAGGATAAGATGCATCTTAAATCATTCCTCATCCATTTTCGAGCTCATAGGAGTTGATAAGTGAGGGGAACTTCTATATGACTCCAAAAGGAAAGAATATTCCCCAAACCCTATGTGAATTTTTCTCAATCTTTCCCAGCGCAGGTGAATGAAGGCCTAAGTGCTATGCAACACACACTGGCTTGGACTTAACTTCCCTATAGCACACCCTTACATGGGCCTACCTACGCTGGTCACTCTAAATGTCAGTTTAGGATGTCTTCAAGTCATGAAACTGTTTGGAAAGGAGGCATTCAAAGTGGTGACTTGTTTAGGGCATTTAGCAACTAGAATTAGGGTTTGATGAGCCCTAAAACATTGATATGGATGATGGGAGTGATGTGCCCAAATGTATTTGCAACACATATGCAAAAATTCACTCGCTCACACACTTAGATATTTTTGTTGAATTTCTGATTACTAGAACACCCTCTAACAGCCAGACCCCCACCCTAGAATCAACTCGACTGATTATCACCCAGAACAACCCAGAAGTGTCCAACAAACCATTTCAATCTATGCTACCTGCAAGATGATAAATCAACACCCCTATTAGTCAACCAAATAGTTTGATCGGAAAGTGACCCCAGTACTCACTCCCCTAAAAAATTGCACAAAAGCTGCAGAGCTTGCCTGCTCTATAGACTGAGAAAATTGTGCAGACAGACACCAAGTCTCCATCCCTATTTGCCCTCAATAATTGTGTAATTTTTATAGCCAGTTACCTAGAGAGCTAGCCGACAGCTCACCCAAAAAACTGCACAGATTTTTGAGGAAGCACCTCAGCAGCCCAACATCCTGCTCAGCTTAGAAACTAAACATAGGTGTTTAGTAGGTCAGCCTCCCATCAATTGCAGAATTTTTGTCCCTAGAAAACCCTGCAGCACATTTCCATCTCCCTCTAGGAATTTTGTAGTTTTTTCTTCCAAGGCCCTTGGCTGCCCGAACTGATTCCCTCTAGGAATTGTGAAAATCTACCCTTTAGTTGAGCCAGATCCTGCAGATAGTCACTATTGATCTGGATTGTACATCTTAGTCCCCGAGTGAACTCTGTGCAATTTTCACCAACAGTGCCCGAAGCTCGCATCTGAGCTTGAAACATGTCTCATGCAGTTTCGTAGCCTTGCCCTCTCTCTCGATCACTTGCATCCAAAAGTGAACAACCATGCATCATGGTAGACTAGGAAGTTTATGGATTTGATGTCATCTCATCATGAGTGACTATAGATAAAGTTACATTAACAAACATGATGTGATGAAAAATGGGATGAACAAGGAGAGTACATGCAAAAGGATGTGTTTGCAAACAGATAAACAAATGAGGCATGCAAAGAGACTTGTTAGTGAACAGATGACCATGAGAACATGTGTTCACGAATGGATGAATAGATGACTTGTGCATATGGATGGATGAGCGAACATGCAAGGAGATATTTTCACAAACAGATGAGCATGTCAAGCATGCCAAAGTATAAGAAAAGGAGCAACGTGCACATGCAACATCAAGAAAACCCAATGACCATTAAGGACTCTGCACACTTCACCATGCAAAGGGGAAGTTGTGATACACCAAGAGGACATCCATCGCTCAACAACAATGCAACTTGACATGCACACTAGTAGCAGCATGAACATACTAGCACTGTTGTGTCGAGTCATGTCATGAGTCGTGTTGGCCACATCACTATTGTGGGCCATACTATTGTCAATCAATGTAATGTAACGTGGAAGTCCAAGAGACCCACTTGTAATCTGAAGAGTCATCTAATATGAAAAGTCATGGAATTTAAACAGTCATGAGGGAAGTGAAACAGTCACAAGGGTCAATTTCACCCTTGGCTATAAAGACCCCCTCATTTGTACATGCAAAGGACTTTTTCACCTTGGCTCCTCCCACATAGCCTTAAGAGTCTGTAGTCTTTTCTTTGAGGAGTGAGTAGTGGCTCCAATACCCCACCATAGGGTTAGTGATGTATGTGTATTGATGTGTCTTGGAAATTTTGCTTAATTTAGAAGCTTGCTCATAAGCCAACACATTTTCTCACATGTGTTGTAACTATTTGTAAGAATTAATCTTGAACACTTGTAATGTATGTTGCTTTAACCTATGTTAAACAATTGAAATCATCCAATTGTTCTAATACATGTATTTATGAAAATGTGTTGTATAAGTTGTTAACGTTGTCCTGCCCATGTTGGTTACCTCTCGGACACCAAACATAACCTTTCACGAAAACCTGCTATAACGATTGTCGCACTTTCGTGGACTGCCCATTGGGTGTTGTACATGCTATGTTCCTTTGTGTGTTTTGGCTGCAGCATCCGTGTGGATTACTCTTCCAGAAGTTGTGCATGTCCTGTTGTGTTGTGTGTCTCTTATAGAGTTTGGACTTCCTCCCATCCAACCTGAGACTCACTCGCACCTTCTCTCTTTACTGTGAAAGAACCTTGATAAAAGTAACACTAGAATTCACTAGGCATACTGACCTTGTTGTTCGAAGACCAAGAAGACCACTCTCTTGTGCCGACAAGCAAGAGCTAAGGCTTATCTTTAAGATAATGGAAATCAAGCCATCGTACTAGATGGGACTCCTACACCAAACGGTGTGAGGTCTGGTTTGGACTTCATACCAGGGAGATCCCCTGATGTTGATGGGTCGAGCACTATCAATAGGGCATTTTTTGAATGGTTATGCATCTAGCTTCAAAGTGATCTTAATGACTCCTAGATCACCTACTATCCCTTTTAGATCAAAGAACTTGGTGGGAAACAAGTGTTGATATGCTCGTAGGAGCTCTCCAACCTCATCTATAATATCTTCTTCCTAATAGTCACCGATGTTCACGAACATCGGTTGCGCTTCCAATCCAATATTCACCTACTTGGTCTTTAAAGGCTCTGATATATCAGCGATTTCTACCTCAGGCCCCTCAACTCTAGGCTATTCCTCAGACTCAAGAATGTGAATGTTCCTAGGATCTTCTACACCATCCTCCACAGTCACATTGTAGCATTCAAGTGCACGGCGTAACTACGTACCCAAATTTGGTTGTACCTATTCAATCAGTTCTTCAGGAATTTTGAATATAGTAGCTTTGATCATCTGTAGTGCTTCATCTATACACTCAAGCCCATATTTAAAGCTAAAATATAATAGAAAAATTTCTATCAAAACATCCCATTCTGTGGTCCCATGACTTAGCTCCATTTCCAGATACCAGTTCATCAGGATTGTATCCAAAGTGTGGAAAAATATATGAACCCACTCCGACTGCGATTCTTCTGCACATGCTTTTGTCTAATGAGCTAAGTGTTCATGCATATCATCCTTCCCTGTGTATTCTCCGTAATGTGGGTATTAGCATACCGAAACCTCAATTTCATCATTCTCTGATACTCCTTCCAATATGCAAAACTATTTTTATGTGTTCCCCACCAATGAGTATGCGTAGCTCATAGTGGAATGTCTAGCACTTGGAACCGATGTTCCTCTAGTACATCTCTTTCAAATTTGTCTAGAAATAAATTGACATCCTCTAAACCATCATAATACAGTAAGTTTTGTGCCTCGGTGAATATACATCATAGCAATTTGGTAAACCTGTTGCAGCGCAATGATGATACTTCATTCAAATGTTTCTACCAGTGTTCAAGCTCCTCATCTGAATCTGAATTACATGAGTTGTCCTTCTCCCACATGATTTGCCCATATGTTGTACGGTTAATCCAATCTTCATCTCATGCAGTCAACTTATAAATATGCTCAATATCATCATCCTCCTCATAATTGCAGACTGGTTCAGTATACCGCGAACCTTCAGCTGGATCTAGTGGCACAATAACCCTTAGTTATTTTTTTTCAAACGTCATACTATGCTTCTTCATATTGATGATTGTGTTCATCTAAAATGCCCAATAAATTCCAAGTACTGTTGGATATGGGTTACTGTCATCCACTATTTCAATCACTTCAAAGTCGTCTATTGAACGCGCCCATTCAACATCCACATTCAATCCATGTAGGCATTCCATAGGAATAACCTTTTATTGATTGGCCATTATAAACTAGATAGAGGACCAATGTAGCACTGGCATTCCCATTCTTTCCCAGGTTTGTTTTGGCAGAACATTTGGATTAGACCCTAAATCAAGAATTACCTGGTCCATTTCCTATTCTCCAATCTAGGCAGTCAATCTCATTTCGTGACTCGTCCTCTTCTTACTTTTTCCCACCTTCTATACTATGAGCTACTCTTCTAGAGGCTTATTATTACCAATGTAATTATCTATCAATTCTTGCATTCCTTCTACTACCTTCTTATCCCTTATGAGTTTCATGCAGGTTTTTAAAAATGATGCTAATAAGGAGGGGTCTACCTCCTACGCAGAACTGGTATATTCATACTTTCCCATATTTTAAGTCCTTCATGTAGGAGCTCCTTCATCCACAAAGCTCCCCTTTTCTTCCATAAATGTTTCCTTCACCTTATTTACATCGAATCATATGTCCTTATCATCAACCTTGTGAACCCACACATCGGCTTCTAGCTATTTCCCCTGATCTTCTACAGTAGCTATACCGCTTTGTGTAATAATATTGACACTGGACCCATCTTCACAAGGCTCTGACCTCATCCTTTGGATGTTTTACATAGGATGCTAGGTCTGAGTCTTATTTTCTTGCATGTTAGCAATAAGAACTGTGAAATCTTCTATAACATGGTCAAACTATCGATGATATTGACATGAAGGGTATGTTGGATTCTGGAAATCATGTGTACAATGACCCACTTACCCATAATTGTAACAGATGATTTGACCACGACCCCTTCCAGCTCCTCCTCCTTTCCCTCTTCCTTGACCTTGGAATCCTATGTGTGCCATAGCTTCAACCTAATTTTGTTGAGAATGAGTCTCTACCTACATTCTATACGTAGGGGTTCTATCCATCATCAATTCATAACTTCGACAATGGCGCTCATCATGACCTACAGATTTGCAGAAATTGCAAAACAAATGTTAGGGGGTCTGTGCAAACTTTTTTAGTAGATGATAATTATATGTCACATGTTGTCTTGTAACCTGACAAATAGTGCACCATCACACTATTCCTGCGCTCGTCCTAGTGGTATTTTCTAGCTTTAGGGGGACAGGGCCTCCCCCTATGAGATAGTTCTGATAGACTGGGAAATGGTCCTTATCATGACCATGGCCTTTTCATTTCAAGCACCAAATGTCTGTGAAAACCTCAGTCTAAAATTCCTTTCCCTTCTTTAGGCTCTGCAACTCCATATGTAAGCTAGCCAGCTGTGACTGAATCTGTTGTACCCCCAGATTCATATCCTGAATGGGGGAAGCTTCCAATCTCATAGAAATATCTAATGCTTCAGCTTACGTGCCAATTTTCTTTTATGATAGTGGCAATCTCAGATGGGGTAGCAATGAGGTAATGTACCAATCCCTATGTTGATCATCCATGATCTGCATATTAGCTTGCTAGAGCAGAAACTTTAGTCTCTGGTCAAAGTCTCATGTAGACTCATTTACCTTTTGATCGATCTCTTTGCCTGCATTTACTGACTGAGCTTGTGACTTAAGTTTCTTGAATTCACTATTGAGTGCCTTCTTCATCTCTTCCAATGTTACATTTGGGTGCTTTGAACAATACTTAATGTACCAACTTATTTCTCTATCTTGCAATGCAGTAACCAGTTGGGCTTTCTTCAAATCATTGTCTGTAACCTCCTATGACTTCCGTTGAACATCTACTACAAACCAAAACTATTTAGGATCTTCTGTCTTTAGACCCTTGAATATGGGCATATTCATTGCAATGGACATATTGAATATTGGAGGTGAAGGTGGAGGTGGAGGTGTAGGTGTAGGTGTGTGAGGCGGAGGTGATGGTGGAGGCAGAGTGGATGGATTTGTTATTCCTACGATACCCTGCTTTACCATATATAACGCACCTAGAGGTGTCCACAAAATGCTACTTTCTTCATCATTTTCAGATGCTCCCAATAGAGGACTAAATTCAGTACATGAATCTAGGTCTCTTTTGAAAGTTTTTCCACTTAGTGTAGCTCCCATTAAATCTCTTCTAAACATTAATTTAATGGCATAATCCAAGTCTTCAGAGATTTAAGCTACTTACCTCTAGTTCCTTTGAGGAATCACCATTAATCTTCATTATATCTTACAGATGTATCGACCATGAATTCAGTGATGAATCTACCCAAAATATTATCAATCCAGTAATTGATAATGTTGGCTACGTGGGGCCTGACCTAGGTTCAATAGTGAGTTTAGCTAAGCAAATATTGGTACTACTAGCCCTTTCAGCAACAATCCATGGTGCAGATTGAGGTCTCACCAGAAGTAGTATGTGAGGGTGTTGGAACCAGGTTTCCACACCCTCGGGATGTCTTGATGAGGGTTCTGGAGGTTCGCACTCCTAATCTGGACGCTGCGCTGCTCTGTGCAGCTTTCTATTCTTCGCAACCTATGCACACCTTCATATTATTCCAATCCGATCCTTACTGTGCTATTATATTAGTGCTTAACTTAGTTTGTGAGGGCCTAATATTCTTATTACTTATTCAACTTTCAGATTAGCACGCATACTTGAAAATAATATAAATGCATAAAATAACTAGAACATAGAAATACAGATCTACAAATAGATGCACAATATTATGAATCAATCTTATCTTTATTAATACTCAAGTTTAGGTACATACCCGACTTCACCCTGCGCACTCAGTTGCAGGGGTCCACGCATTCAACTACATACTCTACTAGGCCTCTGCGCACTCAGCTGCAGAGCCTCTACCCACCACTATGACCCAATACACTTCAAATTCACTTCTATCTTCTAACCATGCCTTCACATCTATCTGTTACTTCTCAAAAACTAAGACTCCCTTTCTACTTAGAGCCTCGCTCTATTTATACAATCCCATGGTCTGCAGACCATGGGTAGGCCGACACACTTTACATTAAATTACATTATCTTAGGGTAGACAACCCTAAACTTTCATGCTTTGTGCCTGCATTTCGTGGGGTCTTTACATTACACTTGACCAAAATTCGAGCTTCAAGCCCCAAAAACATGCTATCAGGGGATCCGCTGCCCAACAAGCCACCAACACAATCATCGTGACTCATCCTGAGTCACTCTGCGGGTGCGACAGTCTTTGGCGAAGTCCATGTAGCAAGTCTCGTACAACTTGGGTGTCCGTAGCACATTGTTCCACCACCTATTGTACTTTTTGCACATGTGTCTCTGAACTTTCTTGAGTAGGGTCACATTCCTGTCCAACCATATACAATTCTTGCATCTATGCCAACTTCCCTTCAATGGTAGTTGTGATTGTGAATGCTTCATCGATCCATGGCTGGATGCGTGCTTTAAGCAGGGCTTCATTTTGGTGCATGGTGTCTAATCGGTCCTTCAGTGCCCTTGCCTGTTGTAGTCTGGCGAGTCATTGAGCAAGGATAACTGTCTACATGGTGCCCCAGACACTGTCATACTCCTGTTGCAACTCGTGCGCCTCTCTCTCTAGGCACTGTAGGTTCGGGTCTTCTTGCATGTGCGTAAGTATGGTTAGTGCTTGCTCCAACATCCCTGTGCACCCCTGTGTCGCCTAGCCAATTTTTTCCAACCCCACCTAGATAGTGTAGGCATGCTGCTCTCTAACTTCTGGGGTGTGGAGGACTGCGTCTTTAATCACAGCTCGGAGATTTGCAGGTTTAGCACCAACTGAACCTTTGTCGTTTCCTCTCGGGCCTCGCGGACTCCGGCCACGAATCTATGGACCCGCTCTATTGTTGGTAGCCCTTCTGGCATGGCCAACTCTGAAATGCTCCCGCATGCATCCTATATGGCCTACTCCAATCTGCTAGCCTGCGCAACCAACTCATCCTTTTGAATGTTGAGCTAGTCCATGTTGATTTTCTGCTCATGTAGGATCTGGATCACTTAGCCTTCCTAGGCACAGAGTTCGGAAATGACCCCATCCTGCAGTTGGTACAATGTTTCACGTGGCAGGGTAGCCAAGTTCAAGATGATGCCTTTCATGCTACTCATCACACCCCGGTCATCCCTGCTTGCTACTACTAACGTGCCTTCGGGCAAGATAAAGGTGTTACCCATATGGGTGCGCAGCGACTGTTCGGCCTTAGCGGTTCCTGCTGTGACATACTGGGCCATTATGCAGGTTTGGCAGTGTTGTACCTGTAAACGTTGTAGGTGTGCATTGAGCACCCCCAATACATTGTTCTACTCCATTTACAATCCCTAGAGCGTGTCCTCTGTGATTTCCCAAATCGTTTTTCTAATATCCATTAGATCACCTTTTGTGAGCATGATCGGGTCGATGGACATCTTTGTGGCTTTCCCTTTCTTGTTGGGGGTTGTTTTCTCTAGGTTGCGTGACTTCTTGAGTTGTGTTGATGTCATACTAGGGTCCGCATAGTCCTCCTCCCTATCCACTTCTCTGGTCTACTGCCTCGAGGACATCTCCTAGCCTTCCTCGGCCTCTCTAGTTGGCATGGTTGTGGTCTCTGCCATCTGTGCTGCTGTTGCTACATCGCCCGCCTTCTGTCGTGTGGCTACTTCTTGTTCCTGGTGCTTCCTCTCAGCCAGCTGTGCGAGGTGTAGCTTGGTGTCCTTCTTTCATTACTGAGCTGCGATCTTCTCCATTTCTGCCAAGTCTAGGGCATGCCACTCTAGAGGCCATGACTCCATCATGGCAAAGATCGCATCATCCGTTGCAATGAATGGAAGCTTCACCCATTTTCGTGCTGGATCCTTGCGCACCTAGATATACAGGTAATGCATATCCACCTTGAGTTCTGCCATGATTTGCAAGTTGTTCTGAACTGTAGGGGACAAGCGCCTCAATCTTCACCTACAACTCATTGAAATCAGTCTTTAATATCTGCAGCTCTGATGTTCCTTGTGTAGTAGCTTGGTGATGAGCCTCCTCATTGAGTAATTATATGGGACTTAATTGGCCTTAATTCACCTCCTAGCTTAGTCAAACCAACTATTTTCAGAACTTATTGCATACTTTTGATTATATTTTGTTTATGAAATGAGTTAGAGTTGGATATTTGTCTTTGTGGTCTAATGTGCATGTAATGTAGGAATAAAAGATAAAAGCAAGGAGAAATGCAGGTATAAAGGATAAAAGTAAGGAACTATGGAAAATACCTTGGTCAAAACTCAAATGGGACTAGGGAGAGTAATTATAGGAGGTAAATACTCCTCATTTACTACCCCTCCATTTGAATATTCCTCCATCATTCGTGTGCAAAGAACCATCACTTTGAAGACTAGAAGATAGCCGAGCAAGTTAAAGTGACAAAAACCAATTTATCAGATGTATAAGTAGAGAGGCTTAGGACCTCATTAGGATTCATACTTCTATTATAAAACTCTGTTTTATTTCTAAGCTGCAAATACTTGGCACAACTTGTTCTGTAATCCATGGTTTTTATAATAAGAATGAGTTCTATTTAAGCCAGCTCTAAGTTAACTTCGAGGGCTAAAGCTCTTGGGTTAGGGCCTGACCAAAGCAACCAAAGCTCCTCTTTACTGTACATGTATGCTAGCATAGTTTCCTGGTTTTCATTGTTCATTTGTTTAAGTAGCATAGCTTTTTTTTTTTTTCGTTTGGTTAAATAGATTCATGGTTTTATGTTTATTTGTTTAAATAGCTGCATTTCCATTATAGTAGTATAGTGCAGATGATTCATGGTTTTTGTTTTCATTTGCTTCAGTAGCTACATTTGCTTCAGTTTACTTTCATTTATGCCTTATTTCAGTTCATAGGTTAGTTAGAGGAAAAATATCACTATCAAGTTGTGCGCAGGTGTCTCGGCCTCATCTCCTCCCTCTGGGACCATAACTTGAGGAAGGGACCCTTCAGCAGCCCCAAAAACACAAGTCTCTAGTTCTCGCATGGGTTATGGAGTTCATTGTTTAATGCAGTTATTTGATCACCCACACTGGTTTTCTCTGTCATTTTCATTTGAAACTGCCTCTAGCACTTTCCTCATGCATCGCTTCTTCGTCGTCCGATCACCAAAAAACCTTCACAATCACCATCTAATTCACTATCTTCTCCAACTGATGCCTTGCATGGAGTCTTCCACTCACTTTATGAGCTTTAATCTCCACCGTCAATCTGTCCCTTGATCTAACAGCCAGCGCTTCACTCGATCACCAACTAGCTTGGCCGATCTCCACCGTTGATCAACCCTGCCTGGTATAATGGCCATCGCACAATCTCGCGGGGATTAGTGTGCGAACATTATTCACCCGAGAGCACACGAGAAAAGTGGTTTTCTTGTGCTATGTGTCATGCAGTAAGGCTAATCACATGAAATTTCGAAATACTACTTACAACCTGAAGGGTGCATGAGAAACTACTTACCACCTTAGAAACCCACTCCCTCATTTCCGCATGTTTCTTTTCCCTACGATATGATCTCTGCTGTCCATCTCTTGACTTCACCTGTGTGATAAGATTTCAGTCATTCATCCATCCACTCACCTAATCCCTTGTGACATGATCTCTACCGTTCATCTGCTTTGTTCCCTTGTTCATCCATCCATTCACTTAAGCCTTCGCGATAAGATCTCCATCATTCATATTTTTAGTTAACCCTATTCTCCCATCTATCTATGTAACCTCCTGTGATCTATTCTCTGCCATTCATTTGCCTTTCACCCAACGGATCCAATGGTTCTTATGCACTATTTCTCCCTCATGTCCTCCTTTCACTAATTTCACCCTCTAACTAATCTTCCTCTTGAAAGCCGAGTTAGTTTAGTTCATTGCTTACACCTCAGTCTAGTTTTGATGCTCTTTACTTCTGTAACTTAGATAATCAGCGTTAGATTAGTGTTAATTTAGCAATTCTGCTTAGCATAGCTATTTGATTGGTTAGTTAGGTTATGGTATGGTTTAAGCATCTCATGCTATTTTCTTCATTACTATAGTAGAGTCTCTCTCTCTTAGAATAGGTTTTCTCTCCTTCCATCAAGGACTTTAGCTTCTCTGACCCTATAGAAGTCTGGCTTGGAACCCCTGGGGCCTCTTTCCAAATGAGCAGTGAAAACAAGCAGTATCTTCACTTTTACTTGTGCATATAGCATTGTCACCTCCAAGTTTGTATGAACCCCAGGTTGATAAGTAAAGCTGGTAGCCCTGGGAGTTACAACATTATTGTTGCAATAACTAGGCTCATCACTTCTTGGCGTCATTTCTGGGGAGGTGTCTAAGTAGCATTGAGTACTGATTTCTTCTATTTTCTAGTCTCTAACTTTCTTTACTTCTACTTCTTATCTTCAATTTTCCTCCATTAGCTTATTTCTGCAAAAGTAATCTAGCTTCCTTTCTTTCATTTGTCATTAGCTACTTTCCTTTCCATTCTGCAAGTACTTACTAGCTTTAAAGAAAATCTTACAAAAACCAACCCAAAAACATTTTCCTTTCATGCATCATAGGAATAGGGAAAATTCAGGGAAATTCTTGTGAAATACCCCCACTGCATCCAATAGTCAACCTTCTCTCTTCTTCGGTAACTGTGAAGTGGAAGAACCTTTAGGTGAGCGACCATACATATCTGAAAAACCTACAAGGGAAGAATAAGGGGAAGAACCCATTCCTACTGAACCAAAGGCTAGAAACCAAAATGATATAGGAAATAGATGGAGAATTAAGGGTGACTTCCCCATTAGGGAGACCAATGAGGACACTAAGATGAAGATATAAGCCCCTCTTCTCTACTTCATTTCCATGGCCTGACCAAAAAGGACCCTGACACTTTCCTATTTGAGTTTGATGTTATATGTTGAACCTGTGACTATACAGATGATGAGAAAAAGTTAAAACTATTTCCATCTACCCTCAAGGATGCAACATTGTGCTGGTTCATGGGTTTACTTGGAGATAGCATCACAACTTGGGCTCAGATGCAGCAAACTTTCAACAAAAAATATAGGGACTATTGTAGGTCAAAGGATACTAAATAAGATATTTTCATGATGACCATAGGCCAGGATGAATCCTTGGAAGACTATGAAGAAAGATTCCAGCTCAGTTACAAAAGGGCCAAGTGCACACTTGACCCTAAGTCACTAAATTTGGTCCTACTTAGAGGAATAAGGGAGGATCTACTGGATACCTTACATATGATAGCAGGAGGAGATGTCTACCAATTACCATATGAGGATATTAAGACTGTCTTTAGAAACCATTCTAGGGAAGCCAAGAAAAAGGGTAGGGGTAGTCAACCTATGGCCAGTACATCATCCTCTAACTTATCCATGAAGGATGAAATTAGAAATACGCTGGAACATTTCAAAAGTGATATGCTGCAAACCCTTGCCTTGCAATATGACACCATGAACATCAAAAGGAAGCAAGAGGAAGTAGAGAGACCCTTGGCCATCTTTTGTCCTAGATGCACCAGAAGACATCCTAGGAATGAATTTCCATTGAATTGTATTAAGATTTGCTTAGGCTATGAAGAAAACCACTCCACAGAAAAGTTCCCTTCTTTACCTGGACTCAAATTTGTGTATCAAGGAGCTGAAGGTGTCACTGAGTAGCTTTGCTACATCAATCAAAGGAGACCTCATAGGCCTAGAACATACCATGAACGTATGAAAGGGTCATCCCATGCATATTACAACCCCAACCAAACCACAACTATACCTTCTTGGGGACCCCTTGCTCATCCTTCCTAGTATACACCCCCTCCTTTGTCCTATGCATCTCAGTATCATTCCCAGCCAGCCAACTAGCCATTTCAACCTTATGTTCAGCCACAACATCAGTGGAATACCCCACACCAGGGGTGGAGGCCCCAGTTCAACAATGTTCCAGCCCTATTGCCTCCACCACCTACCCAACCATAACTCCTGCACTCTGCTCTACATAAGCAACCTCAGATGCTTTCCTAGACAAATCCAAATCCAAACAATAGGCAGGCTCAACAAGAATATAGCGGAGAGACATCATACCTAGCTTATGCTGTAGAAATCTAGGAGATCAACATAAGATCTGGGAGGATTCTCATAGAAATCCAACCTCCCTCTCCAGTAGGAAAGTTGATGAAGAAAGAGAGGAAATCAACCTTAAAGTAAATCCACCCTTTCCTGAGAGTATAACCCAACCACTCCAGCCTACCCCAGAAGAAACTAAACTTTTGGGAGAATTGAAAAATCTATGTGTAAAGATTCCCCTTCTCCAGGCAATCAAAGATGTTCCCATTTACAATAATTTGATTAAGTAGAAGTGCTTCAAGCATCCAGGAAGAAGAAAAATGGATGCCCCTACCATTAATGTCATTGGGAAGTTGTCTGACTTAATGTTGGGGCAGGTAATTTGTCGAAAATGTTTGGACCCTAGAAGCCCTATAGTAGATGTGCACATTAATGGCATCATTGTCCCACACACTCTGATTGATCTTGGGGCTGCCATTAATGTGATGACTAAGTACACCATGCTTAATCTCAACCTCCAAGGGTCATTAAGGAAGACCACAATAGTTCTACAACTTGCAGACCATTCCACAGTCACCCCTGATGGAATTGTGGAGGCTGTGGTGGTCTCCATTGACTCCTGGGAGTACCCTGCAGATTTCCTAGTTCTCCAAACTAAGGCTAAGCTTACTGGTTGCCCTCTCATCCTTGGGAGGCCATAGTTGGCCACAATTAATGCTTACATTAGCTGCCGAGCTAGGAATATGACCATCAAGAATGGGCATATGTCCAAACAGTTAGTCCTATACCTCCTACTCAACCTACCTTAGAGCATGATTTACCTTTATGGTTGGAGGAGGAGGAGGAAGATGAGGTTTATTCTACCCAACTTTATTCCTTGGAAACAACCATAGGAGGAGGAAAATAAGATAAGGATGACCTAATTGAAAATCTGCTCCAAAGTCCAACTCCTAGTCCACTACCATTAGAAGAAGAAGTAACATAAACCCAAAACAATCATCGAATTGACTTATTCTTGGCAAATTCCAACCCACTCCATGTCAAAACCATATAATTTGGCCAAGAGAAAACTTTGAAAATTAAATCATCTCTTTCTACTTTAGAAGAGGAAAATCTATGCAACATGTTGAGAGAAAACCTAGAAGCCTTCTCTCGGAGTTATAAGGAAATGAAGGGAGTACACCCTCAGTGTGTACTGACCGCATATACATCAAAGAAGGTTGCAAGTTAGTCAAGCAACCACAAAGGAGGATGAATCCAGCTCTTAAAGACATAGTCAAAGAAGAACTACAAAAACTGCTAGATGCAAGATTCATTTATCCTATCTCAGACAGTGAGTGGGTCTCTCCTTTAGTGTTAGTTCCCAAGAAAAATGGTAAATGGAGGATTTGGGTTGATTATAGGGAGTTGAACAAAGCCATAAAAAAGGATCATTTCTCCTACCCTTCACTGACCAAGTGCTAGATGGCCTGGCAGGGAAGAAGTTTTTTTCCTTCCTAGATGGATTTAGTGGGTACAACCAAATCCAAATCTACCCAAAAGACCAGGATAAGACCACATTCACCTATCCTTGTGGTAATTTTTCCTATAGAATCCTTCCTTTTGGCCTATGCAATTCTCCTACCACTTGTTGGGTTGTGTTATATTCTTTCCATGACTAGCCCACGTAGTTAACCAGGGGGGTTAGAGGGCGAGGGGGTCATAAGGGGTTTAAGGCATACCCGTAACCCCAATTTATGGGGTCTGGGGCAGCGCCCCAAAAAAATTTGGTTTCGAACCCTATGTTAGGTTGGGCGGACCCACTTATGGTTTTGTGCATGATTTTCGCACATGTTTTTCAATGCAATGGTTTTTGGTCTGTGGTATTGGATGCTTCAGCATGTATAAATATGTGTTATAACATTGAAAGGAATATAATGAAAAATCAAGTTGGTAGTCTCGATTTTGGGATCTAGGGGAAAATCTCTGCGTATATGTGTTTTATGTGTTATGCTATTGCATTGTTTATTTTATGTGTTTTAGAATTCGTATGCATGTAATTTTTGTATAGGGTTAAAACCTACATTTGGTATCAGAGTTGTTTTTGGCTTTAAGGGGACGCCTTTGTTGCTAAGGGGTTTCGCTCGGGCCTATGGTAGAACTTGTTCAGTGGGAGATCTGCGAGATCGATTCTAGTGGTAAAAGAAGATGGCAAGTAGTGGAAAGATAGAGATCGAGAAATTTAATCGTCAAAGTTTTGAGTTGTAGAAACTCAAGATGGAGGATCTGTTGGTGGATAAAGATCAGTGGATCGCGATAGATCCAGGTACTAAACCAACGAGAGTGTCTGATGAAGAATGGAAGAATTTGGTTTGGAAGGCAAAGAGCACAATACGATTGTGTGTCTCAGATTTAGTATTGTTGAATGTATCAAGGGAAACTACGGCAAAGGCTTTGTGGGACAAGTTAGGGACTTTGTACCAATCTAATTCTCTATTGAATAAATTGTTCCTGTAGAAAAAGCTGTATAACATGAGGATGAAAGATGGAGTGACAGAGCATATCTGAATGCATTTAATACTGTGGTAAGTCAGTTAGCATCTATTGATATTAAAATTTCAGATGAAGATAAGTGTATTAGTTTGTTGTGTTCTCTACCAGATTCGTGGGATAATCTTGTTATTGCAATAGGTAGCAATGCAACTACCTTGCATTTTGATGAAATAGTCTCATCCTTACTGACGAAGGAGATGAGAAGGAAAAACATGGAGAGCTAGAATAGTGATGCCTTGTCTATACGAGGACGATCCCAAAACATAAACAAAAATAAGTCATCAAGTGGGAGATCTAAATCTAGAGGGAGAACTAGATCTCCAGGAAAACCTGTAAAGGTGGTGTGCTGGAAATGCGAAAAGGAAGGGCACTACAAAAGGGATTGTAAATCTAGAGCTCCTGATAAAGGAAAGGGATGTAGAAGTTTTGAATAATATAACATCACAAAGATTATCCCGATTATACACTATTTGCAGAATGCATGCATAATACATGACCTCCTCTACGTTGATCATCAATTTGCAGAATCAAAACATTCGCATGCGCACATTGCAACACATCAATAACACATATCAACATAGTATGTAACCGGGGAAAGCATACAACTGAAAACCCCCAACTATCTGTATATTAATTTGATTGAGAACATGTAACAATACATAGTACAATACTCCTCACAAGTACTCAGTACTATCTCCACCTGTTACACACAAACTAGCTCAGATCTGAATTAATCACAGGTTCAAATCTCCTTCGTTGCTTGCCTGCCTCCACTGTGCAATCCTGCATGAGAATAGATGAGAATGGCTGATCCAAACTCGTCTTTACCTTGGCTGAACCATGCAATCCTCATTGGAAATACTCAATCCATTGATTGTGCAAATCTCATGCACAACTATAGTCACAACTGGTAGTTGTCTTGCCCTTTCACTCACCTCTAACACTTGTCTCCACTGAACTGTCCATGCACTGAGTTAACTGATGTATTATTTAGTTGCTTTATGAGTTAATAATTAGTAAATTAATTAATAATTAATTCACATCACTCATCACTAGTGTATTCTGCAGTTAGACTAAATACAACTAGTTCAACTAAGTCAAACTGAACACAACTCCATCAACTGCTCAATCAACTCCACCAAACTCAATCACTTGAGTTCTAACTGAAGTCCATCATGCAATAGCTCAACTGACCCATAAGAAAAGCGTATTTCCTTCTGACAGTTGTATGTGCCACATCCGTAGCTCGAATTGAAGTGCTCCAAGAGGATAATATAATGTTTATAGTCCAAATATTATTAAGAGCTAATAATATTCGACTGTTCTATTTTTAGCCTGGAAGTCTAAAAATAGACTCCACCCATATGTCTAAAGATATAATTCCATCTATTTTTACCAACATGACCAATCATCCACAAATAGTATCCTGCAACTCATAGACCATGATCTATATGTCTAAAAATAGACATAGTCTAAAAATAGACTTTGCGCCAAAAATAGCCTGTAGGCCCACTTAGTGAAGGAGACTCCTTTCCACTAAGCTCCATCATCTTGTTGCATTTTCAACACTCCCTCTCAACAAGATATGGATTATCTGCAACCCCTATCCTACCTCAGGAATGTTCTGCATGCAACATATTTTCCTGGTCCACTTGCTCCAACAACACTTGGAACAAAAACACTCCCAACTGACGACTCTGTTGGGCTAGGAACATACTCTGATGCTGAAGCTCTACCTGCTGCTGAAAAGTGCTCCCTCTTTGACATCTGCGCTACTGCAACATCTCCATGCATCTCGCACCATTTCAAACTTCTCTGTGCCACCTAGCACTGTGCAAAACACTTGTGCCTCTCGCATTGCTGCAGCCTACTAGCTATGCGTTGTCCTGGGATTCCCTGCACTGTCACTCTCTCTGCCGCTCCATCCGCATTTGTCTCTACCCAATCAGTCAGTTCCTGCTACTCCACATCGGCGCTCCCGTAGCAAGGTCTCATCCAAGAGGTTGGGTAACTCAAGGATCCTGCCCCTTGTCCTTGGGACGTTTACTCTATATCGCCCCACCTCCTACCTAGAGGTATGGATACATGTGATCCCTCAGCCCATCTGGCTCGAATTTTCCCCCTACTGGAGTCTCTGCATGAGTAGATGTCTCTACTCGATCTCCTCTCAGCTTCTCTTGTTGTGGCGGCTCCACAACCTCCTGAAGCTACTGCACCAATTGTGGCTCCTCCACAATCGTTTGAGACTTCTTCTGGCTCTGCATGTTGAGAGGTAATATACACTCCGTCTCAACCACCAAGTCTCCATCAGTTGCCTCGCTGCTCAAGGATTTGCATGCATCTTGAACCTTAAGAGCATACAGGTTCTTGACCCGTGAACCAATCTGCTTCACCTATCTAGTGATGATGTGTCTAAGAAAAACCTTTCCGTTACTGAAGACTACATCATAGCCTCTATCTTCCAGCAGTGCGATCGACACCAAGTTTCTCTTCAGTCCTGGTACATACTTGACATCGGTCAAGGTAAGGCGAGCTCCATGCTCCCTCTGAAATATAATCGTGCCTACACCTAAGACACTATACTTCTCATCATTACCCATCGCTATGAGTATCTGGAGATCTTTCTCCTTCAAAGTACTGAACAAACTCTTGTCGCCGATCATGTGGAAATAAGCTCCACTGTCAAGAAACCAACCACTTCCCACCATGGATGAAACCATTCATGTGAAGAGTGTGAAATCCAACTTGAACTATGAAGCAAGTGCCTCACCTTCAGATCCTTCCCTGGATCCCTTCTTGGATTTCTTCTTTGGGAAATTAGTAGCATAATGGCCCAATTCATGACAATGAAAGCATCTCACCTTCGACTTGTCAACCTTATTCCCATTATTGGAAGAACTGGATTCAGAAAGAGAACCCTTCTCCTTCCCCTTCTTTTCTTTGGTAGCGAAAGCAAAATTTTCTTCATCAGATGCCTTTGATGAAGATCCGTCCCTGGTATTCCACTTGATCTCCTCTTGCACAAGATCCGACCAAAGTCTCTCCCATCCTGGAAATTTCTCCCGACCATTGACAAAGTCCTGATAGGAATTCCAACTCTTCGGAAGACCAAGGAGAGCCAAGCTCAGTCAGTCCTCATCATCGACAGCCACCCCCACACTTCCCAGTTCATCCTGACATTGGGTGAACTTCGTGAGATACCTGGGCATACTGTCTCCATTCTCACACTTAACATTTCTAAGTTTATCCTTGAATGCCAACTTCCTCTGGTCGCTCTTGCTTTGGAATATATCTATCAATGCCTTCCACATCAAGTATGGAGAAGCCTTTCCATGCAAGATAGACACAATGTGATCCTTCACGCCCTCCAACAGAATCCTTCGACACTTTTCTGTCTTCTTTTGCCAAACCTCAATGTGAGCAGCATCAGTAGGTTTTGGGACCTCAGCCTCTATGAACTCCTTCAGCCCATTGTCATCTAACACCGCTTCCATCCTATCTTTCCATGCAATATAATTCGAGCTACCTTCAAGGGCATACTCCAATCGCAATCCGTAGAAAGACGTGTCAACTTTGACACCAAGAAAACACTGCTGCAAATTTGAATTCCACCAGATCAAAACTCAACCACTTCTAATCTAAAATTTGTGAGAACAAAGTATTTCTCGTACAGAAATTGACTGTATGGGCTTTTACCGGATATCTCACCTTCCAAAAGAAGGATGAATCCAGAGGCTACCTAGCTCGATTATAGACTCTTCCTAAAGAAATAAAATGTAATCACTTTCTAAATAATAGATCTGATGATCAACTTTGCTTTGATACCATGTAGAAATTTTGAATAATATAACACTTATTCACAAAGATTATCCTCACTATATATTATTTGTGGAATGCATGCATAATACATAACCTCCTCTACGTTGATCATCGATTTGCACAATCAAAACATTCGCATGCGCACATTGCAACACATCAATAACACATATCAACACAATATGTAGCCGAGGAAAGCATACAGCTGAAAACCTCCAACTATCTGTATAGTATATTGATTGAGAACATGTAACAATACATTGTACAATACTCCTCACAAATAGTTAGTAGTATCTCCACCTGTTACACACAAACTAGCTCAGATCTGAATCAATCACAGGTTCAAATCTCCTCCGTGTTGGGACTCAGAATTGACCTATTTTTGACCTTATCGTTTTGTCGTATTATTATCCTTTTGTAGTCATAGGTTGAAAGCTTTTGATTTTATAATGACATAATTACCCCAAGGTACGAAGAACTTCCCGCATATCTATGTTTAATTGTTCATTGCATATTCGTGAATATCTTTATATTTATCCTTGGAAAAGCTGACTAAACTGTCAAGTAATTGTCTTAAGCTTGCAAGAATTATAATGTATAGTTGCTGTAACACCAGAAACAGCAACTACGTAGTTGCTGTAACACCAGAAACAGCAACTACGCAGTTGCTGCAACACCAGAAGCAGCAACTCCGTAGTTGCTACAGTCAGCAACAGCAATCACCTAAAGCAAGCCATTTTGTAACAGCCGCGAATAACAGATGGAAACTATTTAGAGAACCCTGACGTGGCATAATCAAGCGGATGTCTAAAGCAAGAAGAACACAGTCAGCATGGCCTAAATCAGGAACAGCATGGGGAAGCGGCAAAGGAATGTGAAGATCCCGAGAAGACGATCGAAGTCAGTTACCAGCTGTGTAACAGCTAGAACCCAAGAAAGAACATATTATCATACTGTTGTAACAGCGTTCTGAAATTCTTATTTTTGATAGAATGGGTTAACTAAATGGGCTGTAATACTCTATTGTAATAGATGTCTCCTCTATAAAGAGGAGACATCTACATGAGAAAGGGGATTAGTCAGTGTCTATAGTCAGCCTGTAAAGGGAGATTTTGAGAACATCAGCAAGTCTGAACTTTATTGTATTCAAATCTTTTTGGCAGATGAATATAAAACTGTTTTGAGCACTTAATCCAGTCTTCGTGTTCCTTGGGATTCTTGTGAGAGGGACTGGGCCCACCTTCCTCACAAGATTCACCCATTTACTTTCTTGTCAAGTGTGTAAGTGTGCAATAGTTTCTTTCTGGTACTATGTTTGGATTCTATAGCATTACCTCTGGTATTTTCTGTTTTGCTAGTACTATGTTTCATTAATCACTTGAGTTTGTTTCTCACCGGTGAATGAGAGTGCAGTGTGCATTAGTAATCTGATTACAGGGGCAGGTGCTGAACGTCCCCACCTGGAGGATAGGGTCCTGATCCTCTGCCAACAGAGCATCCATCACTTTGCTTTCCAGATTTGTAGTTTTAATTAATTGCTTTTATTTTAACAAGTACTGTAATGACATAGCATAAGAATTACGTATACTACAGCTTTTCAATGCTTTTAGAATTTAAGTACATACAGTACGCAGTAGCCTTTGGAATAAAAAGACTTTCCCTGGTTGACAATTAATGTGGTACTTGAATGTTTAATTCATAAAAAATTCAACTAGCGAACATTTTGGCGTCGTTGCCGGGGAAGGCAACTAAAGATTTCTAAAAGCATTAATGGTTTCTTTGTGAAAATAACAGGTGTATGAGAGGAAGCAAGAAACCTAATTTTGCAGGCGGCAAAGGAGGAAGAAAGACTTATATCGACGAAATCATCTCAAAGGCCGAAACATCACAGAGGACGAGTTCCTGGAGACCTCAGATCCAATACTCCTCACAAACAGACCGATAGACAGAGGAAGTAATAGGACCTGAAAGGAAGCTGGAAGCACCAGAATACACTGAGGAACCGGTAGAAGTACCTGAAGAAACAGAAGACACAGAAGATAAAGCAAGTGATTCAGGAAAAATACCAATGGAGGATAACAGAACAGAAGGAAGAGGGGAAAACTCGCTCTCTACCCTGGAATTCCCTATTGGGGAGCTTCTGAGAGGAACAACCCCCATGAAAAACATTCCACTCTCGGCATTACCCAACTTTCATGGGCTATCCTATGAAGAACCGGACGAATTCCTCTTTGAATTCGACATACTATGTAGAAGTTATGATTACATAAGTCCTAATCAGAAGCTAAAACTGTTTCCAGCAACACTAAAAGGGAATGTGTTGAGGTGGTTTATGAGCTTAGGAGCTCAGGCAATCACCACCTGGGACCAGATGAAAGAGGGATTTCTGGCCAAGTATCAAGACTACTGCCGGACAAGAGAAAGGAAGGAAGAATTGTTTAAAATGGTTTAGAAAGAGGACGAGAATTTGGAAGATTTCGTGGAAAGATTACAGTATAATCTGCAGTGGTCTGATCATCCTAATATGAGTAAAGATATTTTGAAGACCATATTGCTGAAAGGGGTAAGAGATGACTGCCTGGACATGTTGAACATGCTTGGGAAAGGGGACATTTCCAAGGAACCCTTTGATGAAATTATTAATCTCTGCATGAGGTGTTCAAGGGGAGCAGCAGGTAGATCAAAAAGCAGAGATAATGTGTATTCAAGAGTTCAGAAGTCAGCCAGTGGAGGAGCAACAAGAGATGAGATAGGTAACTTATTAGAAGAATTTAAAACTGAGATGCTAAGTTCTTTTGCTTCACAAATTGATGCTCTGCAGGTTAAGAAGAAACAGGCGGAAGCAGAAGCTGCTCTGGTAATTTTCTGTTCCAAATGCAGAGAAAAACATCCACTCAGAGAATGCCCACTGGACAAGATACCTATCTGCACAATCTGCGAGAAGGAACATGAAACACAACAATGCCCCTCTCTGCCTGGAATCAAAGCAGCACTGCAGTCAACCGAAGAAGAAGCTGAAGCAGTGTACCTGATGACACAGAGGAGGCAATGGCCACAAAGACAAGGTATGGGCTCTAACACATCATTCAATTGTTGGAATAATAATCCTCCTTTTTACCCACCCATGAACCAAATGCAATACCCACCCTTCAATACAATGAACTTTCCACCTATGCAGCAACCAAATCTTCCTTTTCCTGATCCTACTATATGGAATCCTTGGGCTCCCCAGCAACCGTACTTTAATCAATGGAATCCAAACTGGGCAGCCCAACAGATACCATTTCCTCAACAACAACAGTCTCTTTCCTTACCATCTAATAATTCTCCGAATAACCAGGCAATGAGACCACAGCTGCCTGTACAACCTAACCCCAATCCAAATAATAATAAAGCCCTGCAAGTTATTGACATTCAAAATCAGCCTATCTCTCCCCTACAATGTAATGATATTCACCTTTGCTCAGGGAGAATAGTCGAACCCATTATAGATGATATTACGGATTCTGACAAAGAAGAGGCTAGAAAAGAGAAACCAGCTAACCATAGTGCTGAAACAGCAGAATCAGCACCTAACAATAATGATCAAACAATAGATCCGCCATTCCCTGAAAGGCTGACTCTCACTAAAACACCTGAACAACCTACCTTTAACCTTTTAGGAGATCTACAGAACTTGTATGTCAAAATCCCATTATTGCAAGCATTAAGGGATGTTCCTATATATGCTAGAACTATTAGAGACATTTGTATAAAAAAGCCTGGAAGGAAGGCTAAAGATCCCCTCACAGTTCATGTGATGGGGGAATTAACTGCCTTAATGACTGAAAAAGATTATCCTGTGAAGTATGGTGACCCTGGTCACCCTACAGCAACAGTCCAGGTCAGAAAAACCTTTATCTCTAAAGTCTTAGTAGATTTAGGAGCTGCAATAAATATTATGACACTTGAAACAACACAATTGCTCCAGCTAAAAAACTTTATCAGGGAAACTCCAACTATCTTAGAGTTAGCTGACCGTTCTACGATTAAACCTGAAGGGATCATTGAAGACCTTATAATCTCTGTAGAATCCTGGAATTACCCGGTTGACTTTGTGGTGTTACGAACTAAAACAAAGTTGGGGGGTCATCCGTTGATTCTAGGGAGACCTTGGTTGGCTACAGCAGATGCTTTCATCAGCTGTAGATCTGGATCAATGACCATCTCCAATGGACAAGAAACTAAACAGCTTACCCTCTATCCTCATGCCACACCCATGATTAATAGTGACAATTCTGTATGGGTAGACTATGAGGATGAGGAAACCCAACCTATATTAACTATTGGACAAGCTTTGACTTTTAAGGACTCCACCAAAGATGAGCTAATTAGCAGTTTTATTTCTGAACCCTCTTCGGTTAATCCAGAAACATTTAACCACTTCGCTGCAATCTTAGAACCTGAATCCCAGCAGAATAAGAAAGATGAAAACTTATGCCAGACAGCATTAGGCAACCCTTCCAAGAGCACAACAATTGAAATCGAACCTGGTAAAACACTAAATATAAATCCTGATTTGACTGATGATGAAAAACAGAAATTAATAGAGTTACTCCGAGCAAATAAAGAGGCATTTTCATGGGACTACACAGACATGAAAGGGATCTCCCCTGAATTATGTACTCACCATATTTATATTAAGGAGGGATCCCGGCCAGTCTGTCAACCCCAGCGAAGAATGAACCCTAACCTTAGAGAAATTGTGAAGGAGGAACTCCAAAAACTTTTAAATGCAGGATTTATATATCCAATATCTGATAGTGAGTGGGTTTCCCCACTCGTAATTGTACCAAAGAAGAATGGGAAATGGAGAGTATGTGTAGACTATAGATCATTAAATAAAGAAACCCAGAAAGATCATTTCCCTTTACCTTTTATTGATCAAGTATTGGATAATTTAGTAGGTAAGAAATTCTTCTCATTCTTGGATGGGTTTAGTGGATACAACCAAATTAGGATTGCACCCCAGGACCAGGACAAAACCACATTTACTAGCCCATGGGGAACCTTTGCTTACAAAGTACTCCCATTTGGGCTATGCAACGCTCCAGCAACATTCCAAAGAGCGGTGATAGGAATCTTTTCTGATATGTTAAACGATTCATTAGAAATATTCATGGACGACCTTACTCCTTATGGAGTAACCTTTGAAGATGCTCTGCAAAACCTTGAAAAAGTACTTAAGCGGTGCATAGAAGCACATCTTGCTTTAAGCACTGAAAAGTGCCATATGATGATGAATCAGGGTATTGTATTAGGTCATTTCATTTCATTTTTAGGAATTCAAGTCGACCCAGCTAAGATTCAGGTGATTCAGAACCTTCCTATCCCCAAAACACAAACTGACGTGAGAAGTTTTTTAGGACATGCCAGATATTACAGAAGATTCATTAAGGATTTTTCTAAAATAGCTTCTCCTCTGTTTGTGTTATTAATGAAAAATGTTGAATTCAAGTGGACTGATGACTGTGAGAATGCATTCAATAAACTTAAGCATCAGTTGTCCGCAGCTCCTATTTTGAGAGGACCTGATTGGGCATTACCCTTTCATATCTCCTATGATGCCTCAGATACGGCAATTGGAGCTGTCTTGGGTCAGGAAGAAAACAATCTCCCCTATGCTATCTATTTCATTAGCAAAAACATGACACCAGCTGAGCTAAATTATACAGTGACTGAGAAAGAATTTTTAGCAGTTATTTATGCTATTAATAAATTTCGACATCATATTACTGGCTACACTACCTTTGTGCATACTGATCACTCGACCATTAAGTATTTAATGAATAAATCAGTTACAAATGCCCGAGTCACCAGATGGCTATTACTATTGCAGGAATTTGACATCACAATTGTAGATAGGCCAGGTAAAGAAAATGTAGTTGCTGATTTTCTTTCTCGTTTAAAAACTGATGAAAATGTTCCAGTAGATGATTCTTTTCCTGATGAGTATTTATTTGCAGTATCTGCTCACTCACCTTGGTATGCAGACATTGCCAATTATCTAGTTGCAGGAAAACTACCATCACACCTATTACACAGGGAAAGAAGGAAGATCATCCAGCAAAGTGCTAGGTACAGCTGGATAAGCGGGTGTCTGTTCCACACAGGAATAGATCAAGAAATCCGGAGATGCATTGGGGAAGACTAGATTTATGATATACTGAAAGCTTGTCACGATGGTCCTTGTGGAGGACATTTTGCAGATAAAAGAACAGCTCACAAGGTACTTAGAATGGGTTATTACTGGCCATCACTTTTTAAAGATGCTAGAAAATATGTGAAGGCTTGCGACAGCTGTCAAAGAATGGGCCAGCCCAACCATAGGGATGAAATGCCACTCAATCCCCAGGTAACTCTCGAACCCTTTGAGAAATGGGCATTAGATTTCGTAGGTCCCATTAATCCTCCATCTAATCAAAGAGTTTATATTTTAGTATGCACAGATTACATGACTAAATGGGTAGAGGCCAAAGCACTCATTAAAGCTAATGAAGAAGCAGTACTAACATTCTTATTTGAAGAAATCTTTGTTAGATTTGGACTACCCAGAGAATTAGTCACTGATGGAGGACCTCCTTTCAATTCTCATGGCTTCAAAGATACGCTCCAAAAATATCATATCAAGCATAAGATGACCACACCATACCACCCCCAAGCAAATGGGCAGGTGGAAAGCACCAACAAGGTCATAGAAGCTATCTTAACAAAAACGATAAAGGAGAATAGAAGGGACTGGTTTCAGCGGTTGCCCGAGGCTCTTTGGGCCTATAGAACCACTTGGAGAAATACAACAGGCTTTTCGCCCTATGAATTAGTTTTTGGAAAGAATGCTATTTTTCCTGTAGAGTTTGAAATTAAAACCTTAAGAACTGCCTTAGCTGTTAACCTTGATTTAACTAATGCACAGACAGCCAGGTTGCAGCAGTTGCAGGAATTGGATGAGAAAAGACTGGATGTCGTCCGTCAAACAACTATGATACAACAACAAAGAAGCAGATGGCATGACGGAACCATCAAGCAAAAGCAGTTCCAGAAAGGTAACTGGGTTCTACTTTATGATTCACGTTTCGATAATTTTCAAGGGAAGCTGAGAACAAGATGGTTAGGGCCGTACGAAGTCGATACTGTTTTCCCAAATGGAACGGTTAGACTTTTAACAATTGATGGAAGCAGAACACCATTGTTAGTGAATGGCTACCGAATTCGGTTATATCAGCGGCCGGTTTCCAAAGAGGATTTTAAAGCCACTTGCATGGCAATAAAACAGTATTCTTTTCCAGGGGAACTTGCTGTCCCTCAAAGCACTTGAATTTCTATTTAATTTTTTTTAGGTTAGATATTCTTTTTTTTTAGAAACTAATAAATCCTGCCAAGGATTGTGATACTACATTTCAGTATTGTTGCAGGTGTTAGCTTGGGAAGTAGCTGAGAACAAAAAGTCTCAAACGGAATTACTGTGTGGACTCCGAATCCCTGTTGCTGCAACACCATTTCCCGTTGCTGCAACACCATCCCTGTTGCTGCAACACCATTTCCCGTTGCTGCAACACCATCCCTATTGCTGCAACACCATTTCCCGTTGCCGCAACACCATCCCTGTTGCTGCAACACCATTTCCCGTTGCTGCAACACCATTCCTATTGCTCCAACACCATTTCCCGTTGCTGCAACACCATCCCTGTTGCTGCAACACCACTTCCCTTTGCTGCAACACCATCCCTGTTGCTGCAACACCATTTCCCTGTTGCTGCAACACTAGTTCCATTACTCAGGCACATTCCCCGTTTTCACAAACGTCTTTTTCCCAACCCCTGTTGCCCCAACGGTAATTTCCCGTTGCTGCAACACCAATCCTGGTGCCACGATATTGCTTCCCGATCACGAAATATCCTTCCCAGCAAAATTCCCTCACGAACAAATCTTGATAAAATATACCACCTCTCGTGATGATTACAGCACCTTACTATCACTTCCCGTCATTATCATTACAAATCACCCATATTCCCATGCTTTCAGATCCGCGGTAATTATTATAATTTGACAGAAGACAAGAAAAGACTTTTTGACGCAGCGATCAAAAAGGTAAAATACGAAGGTACGCACGTTTATGAATGAGCATTAAATAATAGATAACGCGGAAAAGTTGATAGGGCCATCAAATGATTGCATTCCCAATCATATCATTTACACGTAGGAGGGGGGGGGATTACCAAAGCAATTCTCATAATGACAAATCACGCCAACCACCGCCACCCTTAATTCTCCCGGTTGTATGTAAAAGCCATGGCATGTTACTATTTGCGATGTACACTCTGAGTTGAAACCGGTAGCTCGGCTCTGAATTCTGAAGATTCACCGAGACAACAGCCATGGGAGGAACCCTCATTACTCATGAACCTGGCACGACAGCAGTCCTGAAACTCTTTTCGGAAATTTACCAAATTTTCTTTCAAGCTAGATGGATAGAGTATTTCAGGAGACTTCCGGACTTTGACGAGCAGCAAGTCCTGGAATTCGCATGCAATTTGACAGAAGGATTCTCTGTCGTCCAAGGAATTCAAGTTCCAGTCACGGAAGAAATCATAGCTGAAGTCACCGGACTACCAGCCAATGGCACACGGTGGTTCAGCAGAAAGCACTTGATTCTGAATGCACAGCAAGATTTTCTCCGACCAGGCGAGGAAGTAGAAACCAAGGGCAAAGGTGTAGCACTGCGGTCGTTACCTCAACCATGGCCAAAAGTCGCTAAATTCGTCAAGCAATATCTGACGTGCGAAGGTCGCTATTAGGTAATTTACTAGCACGACTTTGTCCTGTTAAATCACTTAAGAAATGGTCAATTATTGAACATGCCATATTATTTGCTGGGTTGTCTCAAAAATATGTCACGATATGCTATGAAAGAGAAGCATCCAGTTCTCTCCCTAAAACATCATCGCTTAGCCCAATTGCTGATTAACAGATCCCTCGCTCTAAACAACCCTCCACCCCCCATTAATCCCCATCCGGAAGAAGGAATTCCACAGCCAGAGCATGAAGGTCCTCATCAAGAAGAGGAAACTCTTCGTCAAGCTGAGGACACACCTCATCAAGACGAAGAGCTTCCTCAGCAAACGGACGACATGCCTGAACAAATCCCTTTGGAAAACCCTCAGCAAGCAGAGCATATTCCCGAACAACCCCAGCAAACACCCCTGCACGTTACTGAGAATGAACAAGCAGCAGTAGAATTAACCACATCTCCCAAAAGAACCAATCCTTCCGCTCCCATACTCAGTATTTCTACTGATGATTCCGACGATAATATCCCAATTACTCAGCTTAAACGAAAAATGCAGCAGGAAAAGAAAACCACAGCAAAAAGAAGAAGAACTAGGGTTTCAACCAAAGCACCTACTACTCGGACTACTGTCCCTATCTTAAAGGCTAGCAGGAAGAGAAAAACGCCTCAATTCCCTGCTTCTCTACCAAAACGAAAATCGGTAGTAGTTGAATCTCCTAATTCCTCCAGTTCACCGCCCATTGCTTTAAGAATCCGCACTCCAGCCACTCCTTGAAACTCCTCTCCCTTACCCACAGAGGCTGAGATGCAGAGTGTTCATAGCTTCGTGACATCATATCTTAAGACAGCTGATACACAAGAACCAGCTGCCGACACCCAGAGTGATAGTGACCAAGTGGCTGCAACACAAGAAACAGCCACTACCCCAGGTGATACACAAGAACCACATGTGGGGAATACTGATCAAATTGACGAAGCACAACCTCTGCCTCCACTGGAATCTACTGTCCCACAGGATCAGCCTACTATACCTGCCCTACAGGAAGAAATTGAGTTTCTGAAATCTCAGATTCAGAACTATCAGGAAGAGATAATAAGGGTCAGGGAAGCATATCAGAAAGAATTCAGCCTGCATGTTTTAGCACGAGTAGCATCTGCAGCAGAGAAAAGTAAAGATAACGAATATATGTGTACAAATTGTGGTGAAATTTATACTCAGGCAGGATATAAGGTAGTACAAGAATCAATGAAGGAAGCCTCCGCTGCTGTAGATGAAACAAAAGAGCCTGCTGATGCACAAATAGAAATCCCACAATCCTCTGCTGAGATAGAAAAACCTGTTGACACACAAGAACCAATAGATTCTTTAGAAGAAATGCAGGCAGAAAAACCTGTTGACACACAAGAACCAACAGGTTCTTTAGAAGAAACGCAGGCAGAAAAACCTGTTGACACACAAGAACCAACAGGTTCTTTAGAAGAAGTGCAGACAGACAGACCTGTTGCCACACAAGAACCAATAGGATCTTCAGAAGAAGTGCAAACAGAGAGACCTGTTGCCACACAAGAACCAACAGGCTCTCCAGAGAAGATGCAGGACCAAGATCAAGGACTTACTGACACACAAGAACCAGTAAGTTCACCTGAAACTGCACAAGATCAAGGACTTACTGACACACAAGAACCAGTAAGTTCACCTGAAACTGCACAAGATCAAGGACTTACTGACACACAAGAACCAGTAAGTTCACTTGAAAATGCACAAGATCAAGAGCTTACTGACACACAAGAACCAGTAAGTTCGCCTGAAAATGCACAAGATCAAGAGCTTACTAACACACAAGAACCAGTAAGTTCTCCAGAGATTGCGCAGGAACAAACAGAGGAGCTTGCTGACACTATGCAGGAAGAAAAGAAAGAGGGGAACAAGGATTCACCCCGGCCTACCCAATTTGCTATGGAAGAAGAAGCTACACAAGAACCAGGAAATGAAGAAGGAAACACTGAAAGTGTTTTAAGGATGGAAAATTTTCTTGAAGTTTAAAACATTGGCGAATCTCACTAATCCCTAATATGCAAATTATAAATCTTTATTGATATATTTGTAAAATTAATCAAATTTATAATTATTTTATATATAGTCTCTATATAATGTTGGCGATTTTTAAGGTAAAATAATTTTATATTCTAAAATTTGGGCGAATCGTCTTTTATAAAATTGGAAATTGGCGAATCTTTTTTGTGGAAAAATCATGGAAAATTAGCCCACTGGGCGAACATTAGCCCCCAAAATTTTCCATGAGTGTTATGGAACGAGAAGAAGACATAGAAGAAAATGAGGAAAAAGGTACAGACTCACCCCGGCTTACCCAGAGTATTATGGAGGGAGAAGAAATAGTTTCAGGAGAAAATGAAGAAAAACTGGACTCACCTAGCCCTATTCAAGTTGCCAAGGAGCTAGAAGATGAAGAAAAAGATACAGACTCATCACGGCCTACCCAAATTATTATGGAGAAAGAAGAAATAGTTTCAGAAGGAAATAAAGAAGAATTGAATTCGTCCAGCCTCAGTCAAACTGCCAAGGAGCAACGAGAAGATGAAGAAAAAGGGACAGATTCACCCTGGCCCACCCAAATCACCTTGGAGCAAAATGAATTAGTACAACAGGAGGAAGAGACTCTATTCAGAAATGAAGAGAAAGGTGTTGAATCATCCCAGCCCACTCCAACAGAGCAGATGATCCTGGTTGATGCCCGTATATAAACAGAGCTCCCCACTGTTAGTGATGCATGTACAGAAACAGAGAATTTTCAGGCATTAAAAGGTAAGTGGTGGAGAGAATATCAGCAGTCTCAAGGCAAAGCATTCGAACAACAAAAGGGGACCTAGTTTGATCATGCTTACAAGAACTGGGAAGCACTGGAGCAGTGTAGGGCCCAGTATAAAGAAATCAAGGAACTGAAAGCCAGACTGTCCCAGATGTTTGAGTTATGTCAAAGAATGCTTGCCACAAGGAAACCCTCTTCTAATTATGCTACATTTTTTAGGGAAAGACTTGCATTTATACAGCTGAAGGCTGTCAAAGAGGGGAGGCCTCATCAAGTGGTCACAGCAGAGCAGTTTATGCAGACCTTTGCAGAGGCATCCAAAAACGATCAAAACCTGCTATGTGAACTATACCTCCATAATGAGGCCGTGTCTGAAGAAAGGAACATGAATATGATACCTATAGTTGGTGACATACAGCTGAGAGCCTTCATCTCCTTTTTGGCTAATCAACTTACCTGGCAGAATGCCTTTATCTCAGCTCACCATAACGAACAGAATTGTCTTCTGTGGATTCGAGCTGAACCACAGAACGCTGCCACTTTCATTGCACAACACCTAAAAATGGTAATCGACCCTGATATGAAGGATCATGTCATGAAACTGCAAACAGAGGTCCTAACAGACTGTCAGCGTTATGGAAAGACTAAAGCATCCTTGGCTGTTAAAGCAAATAAACTGTTTTGGGAAATCTGCCCCACAGAGAGGCAGGAATATCACCCGTATAACCCATCAAATATGCAAGTAGCACTCTCAAGGGTACCTCAGTATGTTGAATGCATGCAGCGTTGTGCTGAAAATTGGATGGGTTATAAATTCAAATTTCCACTTTTATGGTTGTCTGGTGATCAGTATAAGGGCTAGTTTGGACTATCTAACAGGGAAGAAGCAGCAGCATGGAAGCATATACAAACTGTTTGTGGGTTCAGGAAGAAGTTTGATGCTACTCCCTACAGCTATTGTCTTAGTAATCTACATTGTTCGTCCCAATTCTCTGACTCAGACTCAGAGTAGCCATTGCATGGGGACATGCAATCTCTTCAGTTGGGGGGGATGTTGGGACTCAGAATTGACCTATTTTTGACCTTATCTTTTTGCTGTATTATTATCCTTTTGCAGTCATAGGTTGAAAGCTTTTGATTTTATAATGACATAATTACCCCAAGGTACAAAGAACTTCCCGCATATCTATGTTTAATTGTTCATTGCATATTCGTGAATATCTTTATATTTATCCTTGGAAAAGCTGACTAAACTGTCAAGTAATTGTCTTAAGCTTGCAGGAATTATAATGTATAGTTGCTGTAACACCAGAAACAGCAACTACGCAGTTGCTGTAACACCAAAAATAGTAACTACGCAGTTGCTGCAACACCAGAAGCAGCAACTCCGTAGTTGCTACAGTCAGCAACAACAATCACCTAAAGCAAGCCATTTTGTAACAGTCGCGAATAACAGATGGCAACTATTTAAAGAACCCTAACGTGGCATAATCAAGCGGATGTCTAAAGCAAGAAGAACACAGTCAGCATGGCCTAAATCAGGAACAGCATGGGGAAGCGGCAAAGGAATGTGAAGATCCCGAGAAGACGGTCGAAGTCAGTTACCAGCTGTGTAGCAGCTAGAACCCAAGAAAGAACATATTATCATACTGTTGTAACAACGTTCTGAAATTCTTATTTTTGATAGAATGGGTTAATTGAATGGGCTGTAATACTCTATTGTAATAGATGTCTCCTCTATAAAGAGGAGACATCTACATGAGAAAGGGGATTAGTCAGTGTCTATAGTCAGTCTGTAAAGGGAGATTTTGAGAACATCAGCAAGTCTGAACTTTATTGTATTCAAATCTTTTTGGCAGATGAATATAAAATTGTTTTGAGCACTTAATCCAGTCTTCGTGTTCCTGGGGAATCTTGTGAGAGGGACTGGGCCCACCTTCCTCACAAGATTCACCCATTTACTTTCTTGTCAAGTGTGTAAGTGTGCAATAGTTTCTTTCTGGTACTCTGTTTGGATTCTATAGCATTACCTCTGGTATTTTCTGTTTTGCTAGTACTCTGTTTCATTAATCACTTGAGTTTGTTTCTCACCGGTGAATGAGAGTGCAGTGTGCATTAGTAATCTGATTACAGGGGCAGGTGCTGAACGTCCCCACCTGGAGGATAGGGTCCTGATCCTCTGCGAACAGAGCATCCATCACTTTGCTTTCCAGATTTGTAGTTTTAATTAATTTATTTTATTTTAACAAGTACTGTAATGACATAGCGTAAGAATTACGTATACTACAGCTTTTCAATGCTTTTAGAACTTAAGTACATACAGTACGCAGTAGCCTTTGGAATAAAAAGACTTTCCCTGGTTGACAATTAATGTGGTACTTGAATGTTTAATTCATAAACAATTCAACTAGCCAACACTCCGCTACTTGCCTGCCTCCACTGCACAATCCTGCATGAGAATAGATGAGAATGGCTAATCCAAACTCGTATTTACCTTGGCTAAACCATGCAATCCTCATTGGCAATACTCAATCCATTGATTGTGCAAATCTCATGCACAACTATAGTCACAACTGACAGCTATCTTGCCCTTTCACTCACCTCTAACACTTGTCTCCACTGAACTGTCCATGCACTGAGTTAACTGATGTATTATTTAGTTGCTTTATGATTTAATAATTAGTGAATTAATTAATAATTAATTCACATCACTCATCACTAGTGTATTCTGTAGTTAGACTAAATACAACTAGTTCAACTAAGTCAAACTGAACACAACTCCATCAACTCCTCAATCAACTCCACCAAACTCAATCACTTGAGTTCTAACTGAAGTCCATCATGCAATAGCTCAACTGACCCATAAGAAAAGCATATTTCCTTCTGACAGTTGCATGTGCCACATCCATAGCTCAAACTAAAGTGCTCCAAGAGGATAAGATAATGTTTATAGTCCAAATATTATTAAGAGCTAATAATATTTGACTGTTCTATTTTTAGCCTGGAAGTCTAAAAATAGACTCCGCCCATATGTCTAAAAATAGAAGTCCATCTATTTTTACCAACATGACCAATCATCCACAAATAGCATCCTGCAACTCATAGACCATGATCCATATGTCTAAAAATAGATGTAGTCTAAAAATAGACTTTGCGCCAAAAATAGCCTGCGGGCCCACTTAGTGAAGGCGACTCCTTTCCACTAAGCTCCATCATCTTGTTGCATTTTCAAAAAGGGATCTGATGATGCTCCTTCTGCAGAGGTGAAAGCCACCTCATATGAAGGTGGGGATGTGTACTTGGCTTCTCCAAGTACACATGTAGATCACGAGGCATGGTTGATTGACTCAGGTGCATCCTTTCACTTTACTCCCGATATAGAGTGGTTCTGCGAGTATGAGAAATATGATGGTGGTGATGTCTTCTTAGGGGATGATAGGAGGGCTAGAATAATTGGTTGCAAAAAAGTAAAGTTGAAACTGTAAGGTGGAAGGGTTAGAACACTTCTGGGTGTTCTGCATATTCCTACATTGGTCAGAAATATGATTTTTGTAAGCAAGTTGGATGATGCAGGTGTAAAAACAGTGTTCGAGAAGGATACCTTCAAGATGGTTTGGGGAGCACTAGTATTGATATGGGGTGTTCAGATTGGAACTCTGTACAAGCTGCAAGGTAGCACTGTTATTGATGGGTGCAACAGTTCTATGGTTCCTGAAAGTGGAGCAGAAAATCTAGTGGTCTCTGGAGAAAAGACCATGCTGTGGCATCAAAGGCTTGGACATATTGGAGAGAAGGGCCTTCGAATACTTCATGGTAAAGGTATGGTAGAAGGTATGAGTAATAGCTCTCTGGATTTTGATTTTTGTGAAAATTGTTTATATGGGAAGTGGGATCAGGTGAGTTTCCCCTTTGGTAGTAATAGGGCGAAACATATATTAGAGCTTGTGTACAGTGATGTGTTTGGACCTGTGAAGGTTCCATCATTGGGTAATTCTGTGTACTATGTATCATTTATAGATGACTTCTCAAGGAATACATGGATATATTTCCTTAAGAAGAAATCTGAAGTCTTTGACAAGTTTAAAGAATTTAAGGCTCTGATGGAAAACCAGACAGAGAAGAAGATAAAGGCGCTGAGGATAGATAACGGTGGAGAGTTTTGCAACAAGGAATTTGAAGAATTCTGTAAGAAGTGTGGTATAGCACAAAAGAAGACTACTCCATATACACCTCAGCAAAATGGAGTTGCAGAAATAATGAACAAGACGTTGATGGATGCTCAGTGGTGTCGGGTTACGGCAAGAATTCTGGGCAGAGGCTGTGGAGACAGCATGTTACCTGGTCAACAGATCACCTTCATCAGCATTGGAGGATAAGACTCCACAAGAGGTATGGACTGGTAGGAAACCCTCTCTTTCACATCTGAGGGTATTTGGATGTGATGCATATGTACATTTTCCAAAGTAGAAAAGAACCAAGTTGGATAGTAAATTTGAAAAGTGCATCTTTATTGGGTATAAGGATGGTTTAAAGGGTTATAAGATTTCGAACCCAGTAACAAGGAAGGTTGTGTACAACCGAGACGTGGTGTTCAAAGAGGTGAAATATGTTATTAAACATGAAGTCCAACCAAAGGAACCTAAGAAGATAGAGTTTGAGCTAAAGGAGGAAGAATTAGACTCTACATCATAGGAGGGATCAGAAGATGAAGAGCCACAAACTTCGGGTCTGAGAAGATTAGTTCAAGAAAGAAGGAAACCAGAAAGGTATAGTCCATCTACTTTTTGTTCAAATTTTTCTTTGTCTATTACTGATGATGATCCCAGAACTGTGAAGGAAGCAATAGATTCAAAGGATGGAAAACTTTGGAAAGAGGCCATGGTAGATGAAATGTCATCTTTGCACAAAAATGAGGCTTGGGATCTGGTGGAGTTGCCAGCTGGAAGGAAACCCATTGGCAGCAAATGGGTGTTCAAGAAGAAGACAAATGTAGAAGGAAAGGTGGAGAAATACAAAGCTCAGTTGGTATTAAAAGGTTATTCCCAGGTGTCGGGAATTGATTTTGGTGATATTTTTTCTCTTGTTGCCAAGGTAACTTCTATTAGGTTACTTTTATCTGTTGCTACTACTTTTGATTTTGAGGTAGAACAGATGGATGTGAAGACAACATATATTCACAAGGATCTGGAAGAGGAAATATACATGAAGCAACCTGAAGGCTTTGCGGTGAAGGGTAAGAAAGAACTGGTATGCAAGTTAAAGAAGTCTCTGTATGGGTTAAAACAGTCACCAAGGATGTGGTATCAGAAATTTGATACATTTATATAGGGACTTAGCTTCACCAGAAGCAAAGTAGGTCAGTGTGTATTTTAAATTAATTGGTGACCATTTTATTTATCTAGTCTTGTATGTGGATGATATGTTGCTGGTTGGAAATGACAAAGAAATTATCCAGGATTTGAAGACCCAATTTTCCTCCAAATTTGACATGAAAGATATTGGTGCTGCAAACTATATTTTGGGCGTGGAATTTAAAAGAGGTCAAGAAAAGAGGAAGCTTTGGTTAAACCAGAGGAAGTATGTCGAGACAATACTGCAGAGGTTTAATATGCAGGATAATAAACTGGTGAAGGTTCCTATTCCTGTAGGTGTGAGGTTATCTATTGAACAGTGTCCCAAGACACAAGAAGAGGAAGAGGACATGTCTCGTTTTCCATATGCAAGTGTAGTCGGTAGCCTGATATATGCAATGGTCTGTACTAGACCAGACATTGCACATGCAGTAGGAGCATTGAGTAGGTTTATATCAAAACCATGGAAGGAGCACTAGATAGCAGTGAAGCGAGTTTTCAGGTATTTGCATGGCGCTAGTGATTATGGTTTGTGCTACCAAGGAAGACCATGATTGGATAGAATGTTGGATATTCATGGCTTTGTTGATGCAGACTGGGCTAGAGATCTGGATCAGAGAAGATCTACAAGTGGGTATGTGTTTAACCTATTTGGAGGTGCAGTCAGTTGGATGAGTAAGAAACAATCTGTAGTGACACTATCAACTACAGAGGCAAAATACATGGAAGCCACTCATGCAAGCAAGGAAGCAGTTTGGTTACAAAGATTGTATTCAAGTATGGGATTAGTACAGGGAGCTATAAGGATAGACTGTGACAGCCAAAATGAAATTTTCTTGGCAAAGAAGCCTGCATATCATTCAAAGACAAAGCACATTGATATTCAGTATCACTCTGTGAGGGATATGATAGAAGAAAAAAAGGGGTTGCTGGTAAAGGTTGACACTTTGAAGAATACTGAAAATGCATTGACAAACTCTATGAGCTCTGAGAAGTTCCCTTGGTGTAGAGAGACAATGGGCATTTCAGGGCTGGAAAATTTACTAAGCTCTCTTGTGGCCCCATGTGGAAAGAAAACAACAAGTGGGAGAATGTTGGGTTGTGTTATATTCTTTCTAGGACTAGCTCACGTATTTAACTAGGGGGGTTATAGGGGGGAGCAGAGCCCCCCTTCGTTGTGCCAATTATGTAGCGGGGGGGTCGCAAGGGGTTTGAGGCATACCTGTAACCCCACTTTATGGGGTCCAGGGCAGCGGCCGGGAAAATTTTGGTTTTGGACCCTATGTTAGGTTGGGCGGACCCACCTATGGTTTTTGCATGATTTTCGCACATGCTTTTGGACACGATGGTTTTTCGGTCCATGGTATTGGACGCAATGGTTTTCAATCCATGGTATTGGATCCTTCAACATGTATAAATATGTATTATAACATTGAAAGGAATATAATGAAAAATCAAGCTGGTAGTCCTGGTTTTGGGATCGCGGGAAAAATATCTATGTATATGTGTTTTATGTGTTATGCTATCGCATTATTTCTTTCATGTGTTTTAGAATTCTTATGCAGGTAATTTCTGTACAGGGTTAAAACCTACACCAATTTCCATATAGTAGTCTTGAGTATTTTTGCTGAATTAGTACATGATGTTGTGGAAATCTATATGGATGACTTTACACCTTATGGCTGTGATTTTCAAGAAGCCCTGACTAACCTAGGAAAAGTATTACACAAATGCATTGAAATGAACCTATCTCTCAGTCCAGAAAAATGTGAATTCTTAATGACTGAAGGGATTGTGCTGGGTCATTTAATATCTTAACAAAGACTGCAGGTGGACACAAACAAAATAAAAATCATCCAAAGGGTCCCACCTCCACAAAACCAGAGAGATGTCAGGAGTTTCTTAGGGTTAGCTGGATACTATCGAAGGTTCATAAAGGACTTCAGCAAGTTGGCTTCTCCTTTGTTTGGGTTGTTGGCCAAAGATTCTGAGTTTATATGGTCAAAGAGTTATCAAGAGGCCTTAGACCTTGTAAAGGGTAATTTAACCACTGTACCAATCCTTAGAGGCCCAAGTTGGGCCCTGTTGTGGTCACCAACAACCCCCCTCTTTGTTTGATATTAGCAATAACACCAAGCAAAGGGGGACCCTTAACAAAAAATCAAAAAAATATTTTTTATCAAAATTTTTGTATTTTTACTCCCTAAAGCTATATCGCATCGCGAAGAGAGAGTGAAGAATTTCCTATGCACATAAATAAGCTGCGAAGAAGCGACGCGAAATTCATCGCATCACATATATTGAAAGCGCTCTTAAATGAAAAATCGTAAGGAATCGCCAACGGCTGATATGCGACGTCGCATATCGCAACATCGCATAAGCAGCACACAGTGATTGAATGAAAAACGCGATCTGTGATCTGCGATCTGCGATGAATGAGACTATCAATTCCTGCGATGACAATTCTTGACATAGCAATCCTCGATACTGCGATGCGAATCACAGAAACCACTCATTACAAGATTTCCTCGACATAGTCTGTAAACCCAAAATTGAGCGCGCACCTTAAGGGAAATTAATGATTGTACGCCTGAGTATCCAAGAATGATTGTGTCACGTTTTTCGAAGAGTCAAGTCATTATGAGTGTCATGATTATGCATTCATTAGAACTTAAAGCTTTCATGTAAATATTTTCGTCATTTCTCTTTTCCTTTGCGTAAACTGTAAGGCAGCAACTAATATAAATCAATATGCAGGAAACATCTAAGGAAAAGGGGAAAGCACCAATACTAGGAGAACAGAGAGGAGATGCCTTCGCAAATGGATGCTGCATGCAGCAGGACCGCGGATTCCAGAGTATCACTCAACAGACACTGATGAAAATAGACTATCAAAGACTCAGAGTCAAAGGCGCACAAAAGCAACATGTTTACAAAAGATCCTGAAGCTCAGACTAGGTAAAGCAAAAAGAAAAACACTAAAGAGGGTGGACGCTCCAGAAAAGCCTGGAACAAAGAATGGAAGAAATTTTCAATACAGAAGATTGTTCAGGCAACGAAATCCCTAACTCATTGAGTCATTCGCACGGCCGGAAACCGAAATAGCAACAACACAATCAGTTTGAAAGAAATCTGGGTTGTACTAAGTATACACACAGCGAATACACCCAGCCAGAAGAAGATTTTCGAAAATATCTTCTAGTTTGTCAGAAAGAGGTGCCAGCTCTTGTTATTTCTACTTTTATCGCTCGAACGAAAGGAAAAGACAACCAGCCGACTCTTTCCAGGCGAACGTTGCATTGCTTACAGCACTAAGGAGCAGATACAAAAACGGTTAGAAATTATATTCAATTTTTAGAAATAAATTTGTTTTAGTAAAAGGGCGGTCATTTGAAGCCGTTTCCTAAATTTTTGTACTTAAGATTAATTAGTTAGTAGTATTTAACCCTTCTCATGGCATTTGGAGAAGGGTCCGAAAATTTGTCAAAAAACTTGTCCTCAGAACATGCACTTTTGCACCCTCGGAGGGGGTTTTTGATGAATGGATGGATCGAGATTTATTTATGTTTGCATTTTAATGTCTGCTACTGATGTTGCACTTCGGTACTCTTAGTAGATATTAGAACAAGTAGAGATAAATCGTTATTGCTTGAAGTTTGTGAGTGAAATCAGTCATAAATGGTACTTTTATCTCTTGACCAATTTCTGCTTATATTCTTAGAGTGATATGCAGCTGAGCTGTTTATATGCTAATGTATGAATGTGTGGGTTACCATTTGGCACTTCTGTATGGTGGAGTCATTTATTTGTGCTTGACATATGAATAACTTATTATGCGATATGTTGTTCACAACTGTTTTGCCTAACTTTTTATGCAGAATGGTTTATCTTAATTGATTTATATTCTTATGATAGTTGAATGATCTTTATTACTAGTTATTCTTCGAAATATTTTTAGATCGCATAATAGAAGAAATATACCCCGGGTTAGCGTAGATTAGATGTGTTGTTTTTGTTAGATTACAATAGCATAGAGTCAGTTTAGAAGTTAGAATTAAATTAGCTTAAAATACTTCTAGATCAGCATCATCAAACTCTACAGACACACACACCCCTTACATTGGGAAACTGGTCCCATTATCCCCAGTCGGACCCACTATACCAAACGGACAAGGAGCTACCAACCAAGTTCCAGACCGGGTGGGTATCCCCCTTGCTGTTGACCCGATTTCCGGGCCCTCAACATATTTGGTGCTAGAAGGAGGGCCTGAACTATGAATGGCACCTAAATCAAAATCTAAATACCATTCTGAGAGTAAATCACCCTCATCAACTCCCCCGACTTCTCCAGTACGGTTAAACCCGGAGTTAGAAGTTGCTCGAGTATCCACCGCTACTACATACCCTAATATATCAGACCAACTTATCATTGAACCCCCTGAAATTCAAACTTTGATTCGTAAACTCCATGGATTCTCTATTTTTACTCAGAGGTCTGATAAATCTCAAAGCAGCGTGACTTCGCAGTACAATCCTGCTCATCCCCTGACCAGATTGAAGAGTGAAAAATTTGGCATCCAACCAAGTGAAATTCCTCTCCCCACTAGGAAAAGAGCAAGGAAAACACCACCAGAGTCTGACAGTGAGACTCTTTCATCTACTTCGTCCATTTCAACTCCCTCATCGCGAAGTCAACCACCCACATCTTCATTCCAAATCACTCATCCATCTTCCACAACCCTTCCTCTTCAATCATCAAATATCATAATATCTTCATCTTCTCAGCATCAGGGACCATCCTCTGCACTCTCATTAACTAGTAGCTCAACGATGGCCCAGTCTCCATGGAACAATCCTGGGGCGGTTTTAATGCCTCCACTCGTGAGCCCAATACCGGCCCATCCTGAGAAATGGCTACCTAAATTCAATCCAGAAACAGGCATGCTGGCTGAAGAGCATATCAATAATTTCATGCTTTCTGTTAATCTCAATGGAGTTACCAACGAAGATGCTATTGTCCGGCTTTTTCCCTATACAATGCAAGGAACAGCTAGGTCATGGTACTTTTCGTTACCTTCCGGGTCTATCACAAGTTGGGACATTTTTCAAAGTCAATTCCTTACCAAGTTCGGTGATGACAGATCAACAGCGACATTGATCAATGACCTATCCAATCTTAAAGCTGAGGCTAGAGAACCCATTAAAGATTTCAATTTACGGTTCAATAAGATCCTCAACAAAATTCCCACTGCTTCTCAACCCAGCGAGGAAGTAAGATGTGAATGGTATATCACGGCCTTACCATCAAACTTAGCTATCTTCATAGATAGGGTGAACAAGACGACCTTAGTTGAAAACTTGACAGAGGCGTTAGCAGTAGAAAAGTGCATAGTAGCCCTAGAAAAGAGATCTGCAATAGAGGAACGCAAATCTAAGAAAATCTCTTTCAAAGAAGACACCAAGAAGAAACAAACGAAAGATCCTTTCGATATGGAAGGATTACAAAAGGTGTTAAAGGCCATGTCCAATGAGATGATTGACATAAGAAAACAAGTAGCAGAAACTTCTTCAAAAAATCCCTACAGAGCTTTTAAAAGAAATCCTCCCATGGATGTGAAACCACCCAATGCTGTCTCCAACGTCAAATCTGAAGAAGAAGAAGAAGAAGAAGAGAATACCACTGAAGGGCAGACCGATGATGAAGAAGTTGTGTAACTACAAGGAATGTGGGATTTCATCCTCCCTCAAGAAGAAGATCAAGAAGCATTTCCGGTTAGCACACGAAGCAAAAATCAACTTGATCCTCCCCAAACTACCCCTAAACAGAAGGGCGCAAGCCCTGCAATAAAAGATAAGGTCGCAACAAAGAAAACAACCGCTAGAGCGACCCAATTTAGCCCAGTCCAATTATATCAAGCACCTCCATCAAGAACACTGATAGTGTGGATGAAATGGAGTATAACATTATCGATGACATGAAAAAGACTAGGGATAATATCACTCTTTACGAGTTGAGCAAATTGAAACATCAACAGAAAATAATGATGAAAGAATTACATGCCGTGCCTACTACATCTTTACCTACAGTTGTAGCTTCCCACAACATGGGAAGACCTCCAACCAACATGATCAATAAGATTGATCCAAATGACATCGCCTTGATTGGAGGAAGATCAAGATCTCATACTCCTCCTTTTCTTCTAACTTATGAAATTTTCAATAAAAACGTACACAATTGCTTGGTTGATTCTGGTGCTTCAACGAATATTTTACCCAGATCAATATGTGCCAAATTGAATGTTCAACCACAAAAATCCGCAGTTCGCATAGTTCAACTTGATCGATCTCAAGTCGAAGTGATTGGTGAACTTAATCAGGTGACCATAAGATTGTCGTCTAACCCGAAAGTATGCCAGGTTATCGACATTCTAGTAGCTGATATCCTTGAATTCTATGGTTTGATTCTTAGCAGGGATTGGTCCGAAAAACTCCACGGATATTTCTCAACCGACTGGTCGCACATGTGGTTACCCTACAACGGTAAACCGAATCAAATAAAGGTTGAACGAGAGTTGCACCAAAAGTACATAGTGATGGAATTGGAAGGAGAGAATGAAGAAATAACATACAACAACAGTATCATAGGCAATTACTCGGTAGATTCTTTCCTCGGCAATTTCAATGCTCATATTTCACCTTACTTAGAAAATTCAGTCTTGTCCCAAGTTGAAAATTTTTCCCAGACTGATAATTCAAAGTGTGTTAATTTTTTAGATAACCCTGTAAATACATCTTTGTTTTGGAAATTATATTTTTATGGCTCTAAATCTAATGAGGGAGCAGGAGCAGGATGCGTCCTGATTAGCCCAGACGGAAATAAGACCATGCTTACGTGCATAATTGAGTTCGATTGCACAAACAATACAACGGAATACAAGGCCTTGGTGCAAGGCCTATACAAACCAATCGGGTTGAACGTTAAGTATCTTCAAGTTTTTTGGAGATTCTGAGATTGTCGTCAAACAGGTACGTGACACCATACATTGCCTATCAGGTCATTTGAAGCACTATCAATCTTTAGTACAAGATCTGACTGCACATTTCATAGCATTCAATATTTCGTCAATCCCAAGACTCCAAAATACGAGCACAGACCTGTTAGCTAACGTAGCCTCTAGACTTATTCCCTCCGAAGATTTTAGTCCAGATAGATTCTCAATAGAATTAATCTTTAGACCATCCATCCCTGACAACATCACCAACTGGAGAGTATTCAACGACGATCCTGACATTGTAAATTTCCTCACTTCTAAAGGATCCGACTCAAATCAAATAATTGACGAAGACCATCATGATCACCAAATACCACAAAATAGCACTGATAATGCTATACCTAAATCGGTGGTTAAGTTAGAAGACTTATATGATTTAAAAAGTCGGTTTAAAAGGTCTGCCAATTCTAAACTCTACAGTGCGACTCTGAACTATGAATTAGTGAACCTAGGAATCGATGAGAAGCCACAAAATGTTAAGCTAGGCCACGACCTAGCCCCTGAAGAAAAATCAGCATATATCCGTCTTCTAAGACAATAAAAAAACATTTTTGCCTGGAATTACGATGAGCTGAAGACATACGACATTTCTATCATTCAACACACTATCCCTATGATTGACAATGAAAAACCTGTCTAGCAGAAGCTCAAAAACATCCACCCCAACTTAGAAAATCAGATAAAGACTGAGCTAAATAAGTTGTTGAGAGCCAGAATAACTTTCCCCGTCAAACATTCCAAATGGGTATCCAATATGGTGCCCGTTAGAAAGAAAAACAGAGATATTAGGATCTGTATCAACTTCCGGAATCTCAACAAAGCCTGTCAAAAAGACAATTTTCCCCTTCCACCTATGGAGCAAATATTACAGGCAGTAGCAGGCTCAGAATTAATGTCTTTTCTGGATGGATTTTCAGGATACAATCAAGTGCTGGTACATCCCGATGATCAGTTAAAAATGACATTCCAAACTAAATGGGGCACATACGCATATCAGAAGATGCCATTTGGTCTGATCAATGCCGGCACTACCTTTCAGAGAGCCATGGACATCGCGTTTAAAGGTTTAGTCAATAAATCTATAGTGATTTACCTGGATGATATAACAGTGTACTCCAAGAAGCGAAGCAACCATCTCAAAGATTTGAAACAAATCTTTCAAAGATGTTTAAGGTATGGGATTTCACTTAACCCAAAGAAATATTTTTTCGCATTAAGTGAAGGGAAATTGCTAGGATTCATAGTGTCAAAATCTGGTATCCACATTGAACTTGACAGAATCAAAGAAATTTCCGAAATATCCATGCCCCATAACAAAAAGGCCATGCAATATTTCCTTGGTCAAATCAATTTTGTAAAATGGTTTGTCCCGGATTTTTCACGTATTGTTTCTCCTTTACAAAATATGATAAAAAAGAATTCAAATTTTAAATGGGGTCAAGATGAGCATGAAGCATTCAGCTTGATCAAACAAGCTATCATCAACACTCCATCTTTAGTGACCCCAAATTTTTCAGAATCTTTTATCTTATACACATTTTCCTCAGAGAAATCTTATGCCGCGATTTAAACTCAAGCAAATCAAGAGAAGGCGGAAGCTCCAATCGCATTTTTTAGCTCGAACTTACAAGGTGCTGAACTCAATTATTCAGACGTGGAGAAACAGGCATATGCTGTTTTCAAAGCAATCAAATATTTCAGACCTTTCTTACTTAAAGCCCATACCAAAGTCGTAGTACCGTTTCCAGTGGTAAGAAACCTTCTGATACAGAAGGATGTGGGCGAAAAGAGAGCAAATTGGATTACCGCCTTACAATAATAGGATCTTGAGATCAAGCCAACAAACATCGTAAGAGGTCAAGGCTTCTTCAAGATGTTAGCTGGAGCATCGAAATTCCTGAGAACTCATCTGAAGAGGTACATACATATGAGGTAAGCCTAAACGATGCAGAATCATTATATGCTGACGCCATTTATTATCTTAAGAACGGGTATGCTCCATCACACCTGGACCACACCAAGAAAAGAGCTCTGAGGTTGAAAGCTAAACAATACCAGCTCATAAATGATGTTCTGTTTAAAAGGAATTACGATTCTGTACTTCTTAGGTGTCTTGAGAAAACTGAAGCCGAAAAGTTTTTGCAAGAACTCCACGATGGACCAGCAGGTGGACACTATGCTGGAGAAGCTACTGCACATAAAATCTTACGTGCAGGATATTATTGGCCCACGTTGTTCAAAGACTCATACAATTATGTAAGGAAATGCCAAATCTGCCAGACTGCTGCAGGGAAACAAAAGAAATCGTCCATGCCACTACAGCCGATTAACATCGAGCAACCATTCAGCGAATGGGGCTTGGACATAATAGGTGAGATCATTCCTCACTCTTCTAAGCAGCATAGGTATATCCTCACGGCAACAGATTATTTTACTAAATGGGTAGAAGCAGTTCCTCTCAAGACAGCTAATTCTGAAAACATTATTGAATTCATAGATCAATTTATCATCATTAGGTTTGGATTGCCAACGACCTTAATGTTTGATAATGCATCATACTTTTCTGGAAATACAATGACTGAGTTTTCACTTAAAAGAGGGTTCAAACTGAAGTATTCTGCCAACTACTATCCGCAAGGTAATGGGTTGGCTGAATCAACAAACAAAAACCTAATCAGGATTATTAAAAGAACAGTCGACTAAAACCAAAAGAATTGGCACAAAGCGCTGGTAAATTCTTTATGGGCAGATAGAATTACGAAGAAAGCTTCAATCAGCACTTCTCCCTTTAATTTAGTTTATGGGAAAGAAGTGGTTCTTCCAACTCACTTAGTCATTCCCTCTTTGTCTTTAGTACAATACATCGATGAAGTATCTACTTCCTCCTTACAATTGAGACAAATGGAAATAATCAAACTAGAAGAACGACGAGAACAAGCTAAGAAAACCCATGCTCACCACCAAGCGCTAATAAAATCCTCTTTTGACTCAAGCATAATGACCAGAAAAAGCTTTCAGATGGGAGATTTAGTTTTAAAATGGGATAAGGCTCATGAAGAAAAGGGCAAACATACGAAATTTCAGAAGCTGTGGCTTGGTCCTTTTCAGATTGTAGAAGTCATAGGCGCATCGACGTTTGTGTTGCAGGATTTGGCAGGTAGAAGAGATTCTTTGCCTGTGAATGGACAGATTCTTAAATTGTATTTTCCATAGAAGATCATTCTTCTATTTTTGTAGGATAGTTTTAGTTTTTTATTTTGTTTTTCTCTTTTTTATAAATAAAACCGGTTGTAAATGATCATAAAAAAGGATTCATGAAAGAGCACACCAATTCTCTATCAGATATTGATTTCGCTTGTACAAATAGCAAAACTTTTCGAAAAATCTGATTTTTATTATTGACAAATAGAGTTAACTTTAGCCTAAATATGATGTTAGTTTCAACCTCCAAAAACTTTGATGAAAGCAACCTTTGGTAAAAAATTGTTTCATGTCAGCACAATGAAAGGTATCATCAATAATAAAATAAATATTCTCTGTAAAGCTGTTGTTTTGAAACTCTATTATTGTTGTCCAGAGCTTTCTTAAGGAAAAACAATGACTTCCTCCCTGCTAAAGGAAACCGCAGCATTCAGAGAAACAATCCGAGAAAACACTATATCTCAAAGAATAAGAGGTCTCATCACGAGCCGGCTTATCATGATCACAGATATTCTAACTTGCTGACTTTGCCAATACTGTCTATCAAAACAGGGCAACGACTCAAGATTGTTGCAATCAAAAGACAAGGGGTCTCATCACGAGCCAGCTTGTTCAGCAAAAGTGTAAATCAAGTGAATGACTGTGTCATAATTTGGCCACCAAACCAAGACATTGTTCTTTAGAGAATAAAAAAGGAAAAAGTGTCAAAAAGGATTTTTCTCTGAAATGTTGTAAATAACCTCAAGCAGGAAAAAGGATCATTGTTGGATAACATGGTAACCCTGTCGAGGCTATGGACGCTTGCGGGCAGCAGAGGCTCTACCTACGACAAATGAGCATATTTTAAAAAAACCAATATGTAGAGAAGACCTTATTTTATCTTTAAAAAGACCGAGTAATGTCTGGTATGAATGCAAGAACTAAACCTGAGGAAGCAGACAATTGGAATATGAAAAGGTTGAGACAAAGTATCATTGACAGGATAAGGAGTAATGTACTCTATCTGTCCATAAGAAAATTTAGGCATACGAAAATTTTTCTGTTTCGGAAGTGGAAATTCAATAGAAAAGCAGAGATAACTGGTTCTTCACAGTGAATCACCATTGTTGTGGTCACCAACAACCCCACTCTTTGTTTGATATTAGCAATAACGCCAAGCAAAGGGGGACCCTTAACAAAAAAACCAAAAAATTTTTTTATCAAAATTTTTGTATTTTTACTCCCTAAAGCTATATTGCATCGCGAAGAGAGAGTGAAGCATTTCCTATGCGCTTAAATAAGTTGTGAAGAAGCGACGCGAAATTCATCGCATCACATATATTGAAAGCGCTCTTAAATGAAAAATCGTAAGGAATCGCTGACGGCCGATATGCGACGTCGCATATCGCAACATCGCATAAGCAGCACACAGTGATTGAATGAAAAACGCGATCTGGGATCTGCGATCTGTGATGAATGAGACTATCAATTCCTCCGATGACACTTCTTGACATAGCAATCCTCGATACTGCAATGTGAATCACAGAAACCACTCATCGCAAGATTTCCTCGACATAGTCTGTAAACCCAAAATTGAGCGCGCACCTTAAGGGAAATTAATGATTGTATGCCTGAGTATCCAAGAATGATTGTGTCGCGTTTTTCGAAGAGTCAAGTCATTATGAGTGTCATGATTATGCATTCATTAGAACTTAAAGCTTTCATGTCAATCTTTTCGTCATTTCTCTTTTCCTTTGCGTAAACTGTAAGGCAGAAACTAATATAAATCAATATGCAAGAAACATCTAAGGAAAAGGGGAAAGCGCCAATACTAGGAGAACAGAGAGGAGATGCCTTCACAAATGGATGCCGCATGCAGCAGGACTGCGGATTCCAGAGTATCACTCAACAGACACTGATGAAAATAGACTATCCAAGACTCGGAGTCAAAGGTGCACAAAAGCAGCGTGTTTACAAAAGATCCTGAAGCTCAGACTGGGTAAAGAAAAAAGAAAAACACTAAAGAGGGAGGACGCTCTAGAAAAGCCTGGAACAAAGAACGGAAGCAATTTTCAATACAGAAGATTGTTCAGGCAACAAAATCCCTAACTCGTTGAGTCATTCGCACGGCTGGAAACCGAAATAGCAACAACACAATCAGTTTGAAAGAAATCTGGGTTGTACTAAGTATACACACAGCGAATACACCTAGCCAGAGGAAGATTTTCGAAAATATCTTCTAGTTTGTCAGAAAGAGGTGCCATCTCTTGTTATTTCAACTTTTATCGCTCGAACGAAAGGAAAAGACAACCAGCCGACTCTTTCCAGGCGAACGTTGCATTACTTACAGCACTAAGGAGCAGATACAGAAACGGATAGAAATTAGATTCAATTTTTAGAAATAAATTTGTTTTAGTAAAAGGGCGGTCATTTGAAGCCGTTTCCTAAATTTGTGTAATTAAGATTAATTAGTTAGTAGTATTTAACCCTTCTCATGGCTTTTGGAGAAGGGTCCGGAAATTTGTCAAAAACCTTGTCCTCAGAACATGCACTTTTGCACCCTCGGAGGGGGTTTTTGATGAATGGATGGATCGAGATTTATTTATGTTTGCATTTTAATGTCTTCTACTGATGTTGCACTTCTATACTCTTAGTAGATATTAGAACAAGTAGAGATAAATCGTTATTGCTTGAAGTTTGTGAGTGAAATCAGTCATAAATGGTACTTTTATCTCTTGACCAATTTCTGCTTATATTATTAGAGTGATATGCAGCTGAGTTGTTTATATGCTAATCTATGAATGTGTGGGTTACCATTTGGCACTTCTGTACGGTGGAGTCATTTATTTGTGCTTGACATATGAATAACTTATTATGCAATATGTTGTTCACAACTGTTTTGCCTAACTTTTTATGCAGAATGGTTTATCTTAATTGATTTATATTCTTATGATAGCTGAATGATCTTTATTACCAGTTATTGTTCGAAATATTTTTAGATGTCATAATAGAAGAAATATACCCCGGGTTAGTGTAGATTAGATGTGTTGTTTTTGTTAGATTACAATAGCATAGAGTCAGTTTAGAAGTTAGAATTAAATTAGCTTAAAATACTTCTAGATCAGCATCATCAAACTCTACACACACACACCCCTTACATTGGGAAACTGGTCCCATTATCCCCAGTCGGACCCGCTATACCAAACGGACAAGGAGCTGCCAACCAAGTTCCGGACCGGGTGGGTATCCCCCTTGTTGTTGACCCGATTTCCGGGCCCTCAACAGGCCCTCCCTTTTCATATTCATGCTAATTCCTCACACAAAGCCATAGGATCAGCCTTAGGTCAGGAAGAGGAGAAATTGCCCTATGCCATCTATTTTATCAGTAAAAACTTGTCAAAGGTTGAGCTAAATTATACTGTGACTGAAAAGGAACTCCTGGATGTTGTGCATGCATTAAACAAATTTAGGCATTATATTATAGGGTATCAAGCATTTGTGCATACTAATCATGCTTCAATCAAATATTTATTGAACAAACCAAATGTGAATTCTAGAATTATAAGATGGTTGCTTTTATTACAGTAGTTTGATCTAACAATTGTTGATAATCTTGGTAAGGAAAATGTTGTTGCTGACTTTCTATCTAGGATGAATCTACCTGTAGGTGAAGAAGGAATGGTGGATGACTAGTTACCAGATGAGAAATTGTTTTCTATTTCAGTTTTCTCCCCATGGTTTGCTGATATACCAAACTACTTGGAATCAACATAGTTCCCACCAAACTTGTCCTCCAAGGAAAGAGTAAGATAGTCAGGAAAAGCGCCCCCTTCACTTGGATTGGAGGAAATCTATTCAAACTTGGGCTAGATCAAATCTTAAGAAGGTGTGTAAGGGAAGAGAAAGTCTTTGACATCCTTCTGAATTGTCATGATGGATCTTGCGGAGGTCACTTTGCAGCAAAGAGGACAACATTCAAAGTATTGCAAGAAGGCTATTATTGGCCTACTGCTCATCAGGATGTGGAAAAGTACATTAGTCAGTGTGATCGGTGCCAGTGGATGGAAAAGACTATTCCAAGAGATGAAATTCCCCTACAACCTCAAGTGACTTTCGAGCCATTTAAAAAGTGGGGCATTGAATTCATTGGGCCTATCAACCCTCCTTCAAAGCAAAGACAACAAATCATTGTGTGCACTAATTATTTGACTAAGTGGGCTGAAACCAAGGCAATTAAGGAAACAACATAAGAGAAGATGGCTGAGTTCCTAAGGGAGAATGTATTTTACAAATTTGGGTACCCTAGAGAGCTAGTCACAAACCAAGGCAGTCATTTTACCTCCAACATGATTGAAGAACTGGTAAGACATCACAAAATCAAGCATAGGACCTCCACTCCCTATCATCCACAAACTAATGGGCAAGTGGAGGTGACAGGACATCTTAACCAAGGTAGTTAGCAACAACAAGAAGGATTGGGCAGAGAGACTAGTTGAGGCCACCTGGATCTATAATACAACATGGAAGACCACCACTGGATTTACACCCTATGAGCTAGTTTATGGGAAAAAGGCTTTGCTGCCAATTGAGTTTCAATATAACACATTGCGGATGGCAGACCAACTAGATTTGGATCTCAGTCATGCACAAAAAAAAGTTGGTTACATTTAAATGGATTGGATGAATTCAGAATGCATGCCCTCCTACATACAGAGATAGTTCAGCTTGAGAGGAAGATCTGGCATGACAAACATATCAAGGAGAAGCAATTTCAATAGGGGGACTCGGCATTTTTATATGATTCAAGGTATAAATACTTCAAGGGAAAGTTAAAGACAAGATGGCTCAGGCCTTATGTGGTGGAAAGATGCCATGACAATGGTTTAGTGCAAATCAGAACTATTGATGAAGAATCCATTCCATTGCTAGTTAATGGACAGCGATTAAAAATGTACAAGAGGCCTTTATCAAAACAAGAGTTTATAGACAATATCAATAAGAAAGTGATGATGGTGGAGAAAGTTCCAACTCCTCCCTCATTAGGACACTGAAAAAGAAAAAAGAATAAGGATTCATGTGAAAACCTCCATCAGGTGCTTGAGTCCCACCTTTGGGTTGAAAACCTTGTTAGGCGGCCCAAGGATGAGAAAAAATGAAGAGAAAAAAGAAGATCCTTGGGTGAAAACCTCTCAAAGGCAGCGTAGCTATTTCTCAAATATATATATATATATATATATATATATATATATATATATATATATATATATATATATATATATATAAAAAAGAAAAAAACATAATTGTTATGTGCAAGTGGTTGAGAAAGACAACTAAGGAGCAAAGAGAAGATCCAAAGGGAACTCTGCCTCACATATCTTTCATCTCCTCGACTCCTTACCATGCATCCCTCCATCAATTCTATTGTTTTTCACTTCATTGCTTCAATTCAGCTGAAGATTTTGTTTTCTAACAGAATCACCTCAACGATTACCATCATCCCTGCATCCAAATACACTCCTACTCCCTCTGTCCATTCATGAAAACATCCTCACAGCACTAGCCAACAACATGATCAAGAAATTCTAAGGGAGACACCAAACATTGCCAAGTGGTGATCCAAGAGCTCCACAGCAGCAGCAACATCAAATCCAGGAGCTCCACAACAGCAACAACATCAGATCTTCAGTCATAGACACCTGCAAAAGCTAATAAATCATCAGCAGACAGCAGAGGAGGAAGAATAATGACCATCAACAGCACCTCTGATCTTTGACAACTAAAGCATGGCATCAAGACCAAAGGTAAGTATACCACTCACTCACTCATATGCATCATTTGATCAAAAGTTGTAAAGGTTAAGAAGTAGTTGGTTTATAAGTGAAAAGGTGGCAAAAAGGAAATTCTTTAATAAGTCAAAAGAGAATGCAAGAGTCCATAGATAAAATATTGTTCTCACAACGTTTTGAGAATGCTTGAAGAATTAAGATTTGGGGTAGAAACACCAGTTCACCAAAGACTCAAAATAACCTATTTCTTGATGCAATCACTCATAGAATCCAACAGAAAAGTAAAGGAAGGGATTTCCAACAGTTGGCCCACCATGGGGTGATCATAATCCTCATTAAGGATGCCTTATAAAACCTCAAGATCCCTATAAAATGGCCAATCTTCAGAGACTTACCCACAGAGGATGACATCAAAACCGTCACCTATAATGTTAGTCCTTCTGTCAGTAAGGACTAGGCAAAAGAAGAAGAAGATACAGAACGAGATGGGATGAGATGGATGAAGAAGAAACCAATATAGAGGAACATGCTAAAACACATGGAGGATTTTGCTGAAATAGAGGAAGAAACTGATGGAGATGAGAAAGAACAAAAAAAAAGAGGAAGATAAGAAAAACAGAGAGGACAGCTACAGGAAAAGGAAAACCAGCTAGCATGTATGGCCAGCCTCTCCTAGGAGGCCATCCAGTGTAGGATGCTAGCTAAATCATATACTCTTTACCTCAAAGAACAATGGCTGCAATTTCAGATTAAAACACTAGCACAAAGGGGCACCATGCCATTTGAGGACTACAGACAGTTTATTGGTCTTTGTGATCAAAGTGCACTAGAGGATAGGACCAAAATGGCTGAGTTTTACTTGCACAACATGGCCCTCATAGACATGAATATCTGGGATCCTAATGCAGAGCTAGGAGATATACAATTAATGGCTTTGGCATCGTCAATGAACCACGAGAATTCAAGGGCTATCGAGATGAAAAGAATATTGACCAGAGAGAAAAATGAACCTCTTTTCATTAGAGCTAAACAATCAAATCCCATGGCCCTAATGAACACCTATAATCTAATTGACAAGTATCCTTAGCTAGAACCTAGAGATGTTGCTGCCCAAGAGCAATCAATTTCACATTTTGAGGATATGTTTAGGCTGCTAAGAGATGATAACATACACACCTGCTAAAGGATATGGAAAACACTGCCACATAGCTTGAATATCAGAGAATATCACTCCCCTCAGAGGTTGAGAGAGGCACTCAACAAGACATCTATCTATAAGCAATCAATGAAAAGGTTGAAGGTCAATTGGATAGGCCTAAAATTTAGTCCACCACTACTCCTAGAGATACTAGAACGGAGAAAAGAAGAATAGGAAAATATGCAGTGGGAAGAAGTAGAAATGAAGCTAGGCTTCTATAAACAAGAAGAAGAGACCACAATAGAAGCATGGGATCTCAAAGAGGCTACCAGAGCCATGAAGGAAATGGACATTGACTAAGTTACTCAAAGGATGAGAAACACTTTCAGTGGGGGGGTGATGATGAGCCTCCTCATTAAGTAATTATATGGGCCTTAATTGGCCTTAATTCACCTCCTACCTTAGTCAAACCAGCTATTCTCACAACTTATAGCATACTTTTGATTATATTTTGTTTATGAAATGAGTTAGAATTGGATATTTGGCTTTGTGGTATAATGTGCATGTAATGCAGGAATAAATTTAGATAAAATCAAGGATAAATGCAGGTATAAAGGATAAAATCAAGGAACTATGGCAAAGACCTTGGTCAAAAATCGAATGGGACAAGGGAGAGTAATTATAGGAGGCAAATCCTCCTCATTTACTACCTCTCTATTTGAATATTCCGCCATCATCAAAGTGCAAACAGCCATCACTTTGAAGACTAGAAGACAATCGAGCAAGTGAAAGTGACAGAAACCAGTTTATCATATGTATAAGTAGACAGGCTTAGGACCTCATTAGGATTCAAACTTCTATTGTAAAATTATATTTTATTTCTAAGCTGCAAAGACTTGTGACAGTTTTTTCTGTAATCCATGGTTTTTATAGTAAGAACAAGTTCTGTTTAAGCCAGCTCTGAGTTAACTCCAAGGGCTAAAGCTCTTGGGTTAGGGCCTGACCCAAGAAGCCAAAGCTCCTCTTTACTATACATGTATGCTAGCATAGTTTCCTGGTTTTCATTGTTCATTTGTTTAAGTAGCATAGATTCTCGTTTCTATTCATTTTCTTAAAAAGATTCATGGTTTTCTATTTGTTTGTTTAAATAGATGCATTTCCATTACAACAGTATAACACAGATGATTCATGGTTGTTCTGTTCAGTTGCTTTAGTATATGCATTTGCTTCAGTTTACTTTCATTTGTGCCTTCTTTCAGTTCACAGGTTAGTTAGGAAAAACATCACTATCAGGTTTTGCACAAGTGTCTCGGCCTCATCTCCTCCATCTGGGACCATAACTTGAGGAAGGGACTCTTCAGTAGCCCCAAAAGCATAGGTCTCTCGTTCTTGCATGGGTGTTACACTAAAAAATGTCACCATGGCTATTTACAGTTAGTATGGCTCTATCAACAGTCATGTTATCCTCTTAGGCAAGTCTTATGCCTCTGCTCTCCATGTCAAACTCCAAAAAGAGAGAAAGTCTTTATAAATGTATTTATCTCTGGGTACGCAGGTTCTCTCAACCTTACCTGCGGTTACGCACCTAATGTTCACAAAAGCTGCGTCCTTGTACGCTCTATATGTAAAGGGGCAGGTGCGTCCCCCTGTAAAGGTCAAAATGCGCAAGTTTCATCTTTAAAAAGTTACTTGTGGTCATTTCTAGAGCATTCTAGAAGGTTGTTCGACGTGTATTGAGCGCCTCCAGATGGTTCATGTACCCCTACCAAAGAGGAACTTATCCCATCAATAAGGGAGCTATCCCATCCAAAGAGGGGATTATCCCATTGATGGTGGACCTGATTAACTTCCTCTTGAGCACTATAAATACAGGCATTGGGCCAGAAGGAGAAGAGGTTGGAAGCTAAACATTTCTAAGGGTAGATGCTACAGGAATTAGGACTCCCATTTAGAAGCTTGTGAGGAGAGATTTCCATCTTTGCTTGTTCTATTTGGAAGTGGGTGAGCTTTGTCAAAGTAAAGGAGAACTCTTGATGGACCCTGGGAGGGACTTGCACAACACCAAGGCTCAAGTTGTAATTGTTCCTTTTGTTACCTATTAATGCAAATGAGTCCATTCTTCTCAATAACTTGTTATTTATGAGTTGTTTCATGTACTCCTTGGTCTATGTGTTAAATATGCTTTATTCTATGAGATTATCAAGTGCTATTTAATCATTTGATTGTTAGTGGATGCAGGTTTCAAAGTGAAGGAGGAGCTCATCCGGATCAGCGGAGCTAGACTGCTACAACAGCGTTGGACTACAGGTAGGATCTAAACACTTGATTTCTTATATAGTAAATGCATGTTTAGAGAAGGATTGCTCTTGTTTGTCTTGTTTGTCACTAGAGAGTCTTAGGCTCCTAGGGAGGTTGGTTGTGTCCGCACTATTAACTCTTTCCGCCTGACAAATTGGCGACCATATTGGGGAATCCATTGATGTGAAAGTCTTTTCCTTTGTATGCAACTTTGCTTTGAGAAAAGTCATTTATTTTCTGGTTTTTGGCTCTGTGACTTTGTTTTTGGGTGGGTTAGCTTAGGGTTAGATTCAATTTAGTTTTTCTTGAATTTTCCAGTAGGACGCACCCTCTGAGTATTGCACAGTGCGTCCCTGCATGCACTGTCACTGTGTGCACAGAGCGGGCCCGCACCTGGCTTAACTGGTTGCCTGCGTCCCCTGCTAAAATTTAAGAAAATTCCATTTTTTGCATTTTTTCTCTTAGATTTTGCTTTTTCTTAGTTTTTACTGCCCAGATCCATTAGTCTCTTGTCAAAGATCTTCACCTGAACTTGTTTTGATAGCATTGAGTGTTTTAGTGGATTTCATAGAAGTTTAAGTCCTAGGGTTTGATTTTTGAGTAGGTCTTGTAGTGACTTTGGCGGTGGAAGTTGTCAAGCCTTAGATCTCTCTGGTTTTGTCAGCCTTCTTAGAAGTCAGACCTGTCATAAAGTCTACCTGTGAGAGCAACTTACCTTTGAGTTGTCTCTTTGGCAAATTTCGAAGTACTTGTTGATTGAGTATTGAATTCCATTTTACAAAAGAACAAAAAGATTTGAGTTTTGTTTTGACTAGTCTTTTGATTCTTCATTAGCTAGTCCTTGACTTGATTTTGGTCAAGTAAAACAACCTAGAATCATCTTTGTAGGCTTTTGCCTCGTTAGGTTTGCTTAGAGTAAATTTCTTTTTGGTTTGCTTGTGAGTCAAGTTTTCATAGATTTTATAGCTTTTGAGATTGATTTTCGTTAAAACAGATTTATATGCTTTATTAAATAAGAGAAAATAAAAAAAAACATCTCCTTTGAAAAGTTTTATTTCAAGTAGCTTTGAAGAGTTTTGAAAGAAAAAGAGTTTTTCGTGCACGTAAGGAGTGGTCATGTTTGTATGCTTGAAAAGATAAAGAGAATTGTTTCTTTGATTGTCTTTACTAAGAAAGTTGTTTTCTATAAAATTTTCATTTCTCAACTCTCTTAGTTAGGAATTTCATTGAAAGAGAAAAGTAGCGTAAATCATCTTAGGTGCATCTTTGTAGTGGTTTGAGTCGAGTCTACACACCATTGGTTTCACTTCCGCTACCTTTTGTCTTTAAGAAAAACCATAAAATTAACGCTTAAAGTAAAATCGACGTAGTAACTTTTATTTACTAGGGCTCTGAAACACCAATTTAGATCAGGCTAGTGTCTTGGAGTAGGACAGTAATTAACTTTCCAAGACAACAAAACCAAACAAGTAGCTTATCTTGTGATAGAATAAATCCAATTGTCTCATTTGTACTCTGGGAAAGCTCCTCTTAAAGGAGAAGCACGAGCTCGTGTCCGAACCAGTGAGGGGATCAATCCCCCCTCGTTGGGAACGACGCCAGACACGCACGTATTACAAATGGTAAACCTCAGATTAACCATTGTCGAGGAGCCAGGGGTCACTTGTCGGTAAACCTTGGATTATTGTCAAGGAACCGGCAAGGGGATTGAGCTTGATACTCTGCCCTTGCGTGCTGTCGGAGTGTAGACTGTTCCCCCAGGTGCATTTTTTGCGGTTGGTAACCTTCGTGACCATTATCTTTAGGATTCTACCGAGGTGACGGTGGAGGGAAGATCCCACTGTACCTGGAGCAGACGTCGGCTAGACTCACTTGGATTTCCCAGGGGGTTCACTTCACTCGAGATGGTTAAAGTGGAGGAACTTGTGCCGGTCTATTCATTAAGCAGGTTGTCGGGGTAACTGTTCCACCCGCCACTTCTGTACTGAATCCGGCGATGTTGGGTTTCATCACCAACTAGCGTTTTCGGTCTGGAAGGCTACTGTTTGTGCTTGGTTTGACGCCCTAGATTCTTTAGGCGTGTGATTCAAATTTGTTTGGTTCTTTAGAGACTTTAGGTGGTTTGATTTGAGATTTTACTTTGTTTTCGTGTGTAGTAGTTAAAAGTTTTTAACTGTGGCGGAATTACCGAGACAGTCCCGTAGACTTCGGGGCCAGTCTCCTGAAGTTGTTTCTGTGGCCGAATTGTTGAGAAGATCCCGCAGGCTTAGGGGTGAACCTCCTCGAGACGACCCCAGTCATCTAGAGGGTTTGAAGGTCCTTGTAACTCGTCCTAGTGGCAGTAGAGTAGGTTCACCTGAAGAAGGAGAATCTTCCTTGGTAGTCCATTCAGATTACCAAGGCCTAGAGACAGGTTATAATCCCGAAGCTGTTACAGTTTCTGAGCTTGTTGGTAGTTTTTCGTCTGCTAGTGATACAGGCGAAGAACCTGAAATATCTGAACCTGTTACTCCGACTTCTAGTGTTCCAGATTCACCAAGAGTAGAATGAGTTATCACCGAAAATCTTCCTACTGGTCTGATTGCTATCGAAGAACTTGCTCCAGAGGAAGAAATAGGCGTCTCTAACCTTGAGGATCAACTTACTATTGAACTCAGGGAGCGTGAATCTATCTTTTACAGTCCTCCTAGAAGTACTACTTGGTACCTTTCGTTAACCAATTATTTAGACAACTCAGGGGTAGGTTTTTCTACACCTCGTACTCCTTTTCCACGTGGAGGTATTTATACTCCTGTAAATATGTCTGGTCAGTCGTCCGTGTTTACTCAAGCTCCTGAATCTTTCTTACACGGCGGTCCTTCTGTTCCCACTGGGTATCAATCACTTTCTGGTACCTTTGCGGGGCCATCTCCTCAACCCATTGATCATGGGTTATTAGCTGGAAACAGTGGTAATATACCATTGGGTGTAGGAGACATTTACATGATGTCAGGTTCAGTTCCCGTTTCCCAACCTCAAGGTGGCCAATTACCGCCTGGGGGGCAGCCTCAGTTAACGCCTAGGGGGAAACCTCAAGGTACACCATTCGTGTTTGGGGGGCAACCTCAAGGTCAGTATGTACCTATGGTGCAATACATGCCTCAAGGTCAACCCCAGCCTCAATATGTACCCCAGGGTCAACCTCAGTATCAATATTTACCTCAAGGATGGCAACCTCAAGGGTATCAACCCCAAGGGTATCAACCTCAAGGTCAAGGTCAACCCCAGTATCCGTATTTACCTCAAGGTTATCAACCTCAAGGTCAATACTCGGGTCAAGGTTATCAACCACCTCAAGGTGAGTCATATGTTCAAGGTATGGGAACTGCACCTTACAATTATCAATCCTATCCTCAATCCAGTTATGGATCTCAGTATCCTCAACCTGTTACGGGTCAATACCCCGGAATGTTAGTGTGGGATCCATCACAGGGTCAACAGGTGTTGCAGTCAAGTATACAGTTGGTACCTCAAACTGGACAACCCGTAGTTTCTGGTCCACCCTAGCAACCGCAGCCTGTCCAGTAAAATGTTCAAACTTTTGTAACTTTGGTAGTTACTCAGCCACCAATTGCACCTAGTACTCCATCTCAAACGGCTGCTGCAACTACCGCTACATCTGCCACACTTACTTCTGGAGTATCGACGGCTCCGGTTTCTACTGTCTCTGTAACCACTCCTCAGACATCTTTACCGTTGTCTGGATCTACGATTCAAACCACGGTCCAGATGCCTACAGGTCAGCCTGGTATAAGTACGGTTGTCACTACTCAACCTCAATTTGTTCATCAACCGTACCAGGGACAGTACCAACCTGGGCAAGCTGTCCAACAGCCGGTTTACCAGTATCAACTGTATCCTGGGTACACTTATCAACAACCTCAACAACCCCAGTACGGTCCGGTTAATCCTGGTTTTCCAGGAGGATATAATATCCCTAATGCGACTCCTGTTCCTAGTTATCCTGGATATCCTCCTCCTGGGACTGGTCTTGTGACCCAGAGTTTTAGAGATCCTAACCGGCAGTTACCGTTTATCGCAACTTTGGATTTACCAGACTTGACGCGCCTAACGAACGATCCAATTCAATATCTTCCGTTCTGGCCGCCAATGCCAAATAAGTTGCCCAGTGATATACCCAAGTTCGAAGGTAAGTCTGGAGAGGATCCGTCCAATCATGTGATGACTTACCACCTCTGGTGTGCTTCAAATTCTATCTCGGATGATTCGATCCGCTTACGCCTATTCCAGCGTACGCTCATTGGTCTCGCGGCCAAGTGGTACATTGAGTTACCACGGGCCTCTTTTTACAATTTCAGCCAGTTAGCTACCTCGTTCTTAACTCACTTTCAGTTGCTGGTCAGATACGATAACGGCACGGAGTTATTAACTTCACTAAAACAATCGACGTCCACATATATTTCTGATCACATTCATGAGTGGAGACGTCGAAGAAGGTTAGTGAAAGTTTTTATCCCGGACCAAATCTTAGCTGAATGGTTTGTTAAATCATTATTACCGAATATTACTGAAGATGTAGCTAAGGCCGGGGTAGTTACTGAGGAGCAAGTCATTGCTCAGGTGCAATACCTTGACTTAGTTTATACTCAGTCGGGTACGTTACACGAGAAGATTCCAGATCTTCCAAAGTCGAATCAAATCGCTGCTGCTCCTTCGGGATCTCATGCCGTTGATGGTATGATTGGTATCGTGAATACAAAGAGCAAGAAGAAGTCTTCCAAGGCTTCAACTACTCCTATAATCACTTTGCCTGATTCTCCGACAGGAGAGTCTTCTCCTGAACTTTCCGCTGATATTCACGCTGTAGAGTCATCTACAGCCAAATCAAAAAACGGTGGAAAGAAGAAAGGAAAGAAGAAGGCTAAAGCAGACAAGACTCCGAAGGAGAAAACGAAAAAGTCGGAAACCAATGACGAAAAGCGCAAACCTCGATATCCTTGTCTTATTTGTGAAGAAGATCATTTCACGATAGATTGCCCTCATCGGGCCGAGGTTGTGAAAATAGTCAAAGGTTCTCCCACTCCTACTGTGTTAAAAGATCCATTTCCAAAGCAGGAAAGCAAGATGATAGGTTCTTCCTCGACTGCCAATGAAGAACCCATTTTGATGGTGTCTCATGTGAGGATTGCGACTCGATCGCAAGATTATGGTAGTAAGGCTCCTGTTGATGGTAAGGAAGCAGAATCTTCTCATTATATTCCGTCAAGCTCAGCTCCTGGTTCCGATCCACTACAGATCGAAAAACCTAACCCGGACTTAGTAATCAAACCGCCCACCAAGGGTGTACTTCGAAGGTCTGCTTTCAATCCACATGCAAGAGCGGCCCAGAATTACAACATTGTTGAAGACTTAGCTGTTTCACCCTCAGCAATGTCGGCTTTAGAAGTGCTGCAATCATGCCCAGCACAACGAAAATTACTTTTGTCGGCTATCGGAGCTGTTGATGTTCAGGACCCGAACTTGATAATCTTCGATCTAGAAAATAGTACACCGCGTCTACCCCATCAAATGGCTTTCCAAATTCCAGTGATAGTCAAAAACAGGCCTATTCATCGGACTGTGATTGATGAGGGAGCTTCTACGTGTATTATGTCGATTCAATGTTGGAAATCACTTGGTTCTCCTTCGTTGAACCAATCCCCGACCATCCTTAAGGCCTTTGATGGCCGTGGGTTCCGTCCGTTTGGTATTCTACAAGAATTACCTACAGGGGTAGAAGGTAAAACCGTTAGTCTGGATGTGGAGGTGGTTGATGCCCCTCTAGACTACAACCTTCTTTTGGGTCGAAGTTGGTCATATGCTATGACAGCAGTCGTTTCATCGGTCTTCAGATTAATAAAGTTTCCATATAACGGTAAGATCGTGACCATTGATCAGCTATCATACTTTTCATCCGACCCAGCCTCTTCAGAAAGTATCCAGCATGTCGGTAAGACGACAATCCCTTATAGGGATGTTGGCGTAGGTTTAGTTAAAGATTCTGGTTTACTGGGAACTTTTCCTTTCCCTCCAATCAATGCAGACACTTCATTTGCATCAATTCATATGATTACATCAGAAAACATTATTTATGATGATCCTTGGATTGTCCCATCTGAATCTGAGATAGACTCATTCGGTGATGCTATGCCTTTGAGTCCATATGAAATTGCTTATGAAGCCGTCATGTCTTTTACCGACTCGTGTTCAACCGAAATCGACCAAATGAATGTGGTCAGTGAAGAATCACTTTTCACATCAACCTTAGAACGGATAACGTTTCCCGAAGTCGTGTCATCTGACGAACAACTTCGCGAAATCCTAAGTGTAGACGATCTACCATGGGAAGATCTTCATCACAGATCTTCGTTTTTACCTAAGGATGATGCTTTTGAAAATTATTTTTCATCTATCTTTACCGCTGAATATGTCAAAGACGCTCAGAATCCAACGAAACATTCTGATTCAAAGTTGAATTTAGGGAATATTTCTCGTACTATTCCCATTGATATTTCAGTGAAGCCTGGAATTGAGGAGGACATTCATATAGTTGCCTCATGTACAGAAGATGAAATCCAAACTTACAAGGCCCTATTCCAAGAATTTTGCGATGTGTTTGCCTGGTCTTACGAGGAAATGCCAGGAATCGACCCTGCCATTGTTGTTCATGAAATAAAGACCTACCCGGATGCTAAACCCGTCCGGCAATGGTTGTGTCAGATTCACCCTCGGAAAGTGGCTGCGATTAAAGCAGAAGTCGAAAAGCTGTTGAAAGCAGGTTTCATTTATCCAATACCGTTAACGGATTGGGTATCGAATATTGTTCCGGTCAACAAGAAACAAGGAACAATAAGAATCTGTATCGATTATAGGGATATAAATCGAGCTTGTCCAAAAGACAACTATCCTACGCCTTATATCGATCAAATTATTGATGATTGTGCCGGAAGTGAAATGTTTTCCTTCATGGATGGTTTTTCGGGCTATAATCAAATCAATATTCTACCTGCTGACCAACCAAAAACGGCATTCATTTGTCCATGGGGGACATTTGCTTATTGCAAATTACCTTTTGGACTTAAGAATGTCGGGGCCACTTTTCAACGGGTGATGTCTTATGCATTTCATGACATCAAGCACATTGTGCAACCGTACCTCGATGATTTGCCTTCTCATTCTTTACATCGAGCTGATCACCTTGTCCACTTACGAGCAATCTTTATGAGGTGTAGGCATTATCGAATTCGGTTGAATCCCCACAAGTGTGTGTTCTGTATAGAGACGGGTCGATTGCTGCGATTTGTTGTTTCAAAAGCCGGCATTCGCGTCGATCCCTCGAAGGTCGAAGCTATCATCAAATTGCCTCCTCCTTCGAGTTTACGCCAACTCCAAAGTTTGCAAGGGAAAGCGAACTTTTTACGCCGATTCATTCCAAACTACGCCGAGGTCACTAAAGGTTTTACACGGTTGTTGAAACAGAACGCTCAATTCTTTTGGGATGAGATTGCCCAACAATCTTTTGATGCACTTAAACACGCGTTGACCCATGCACCGTTGTTGCATCCTCCCAACTACAACCAGGACTACTTCTTATACCTCGCAGCTTCGCATTCCACCATTGGAATGGTGTTAGTTCAAGAAGATGAATTTGGAGCGGAACATGTGATATATTATCTTAGTAGGACCTTAAATCCCACTGAGCTAAAATATTCGCATGTGGAGAAATTGGCCCTGGCAGCGGTTCAAGCTGTCCAGCGTTTTCGTCACTACATTCTTCTCCGTAAAACTACAGTCATTTCGGATTGCAACTCTATGATTTATATTTTGACAAAACAACTGCTAGGGGGCAAGTACTCTAAATGGATCGTTATCCTGCAAGAGTTCGACTTGGAGTTTGAGAAGTCCAAGTCTAAGAAATCCTTAGTTTTTGCGGAATTGATGTGTGATTTCCCGCGTGCTGACATAGAAACTGTGGCAGAGGAGTCCATTGTGGACGAATCTTTGTTTCTTATCAGTACCTTAGATCCGTGGTACGGGGATATAATCATCTATCTCCAAACCCAAACCTTTCGGCCTGAAGCTTCAAAGTCAGAACGTCGAAAAATTCGGTTTCAATCCCAGCAATACAAGATTATTGGAGAAACACTTTATCGCCATGGGGCAGACTTAGTTTTTCGACGTTGTTTAACTCTCGAAGAGGCTGAGAGGGTTTTGAATGATTGTCACTCTGGAGCATGTGGCGGTCATATGTTTGGGTATGCCACAACTCAGAAGGTGTTGCGCGCTGGCTATTTCTGGCCGTCTATGTTTAAAGATTGTATCATTGCAGTCCGGAAGTGCCACAACTGTCAAGTGTTTGATCGCAATATGCGCGCACCAGCTTCTCCTCTCCACCCTATAATTGTCGTTGGTCCATTCGCCAAATGGGGTATCGATTTTATTACTTGTAACCCTCACTCGGCCAGGGGGCATGCGTATATCATCCTCGCGGTTGATTATTTTACTAAATGGGCCGAGGCGATGCCTACATTCGATGCAAGCGGCAAAACAACTGCAGTTTTCGTATTCAATCATATTATAACTAGGTTTGGTGTCCCACAAGCAATCATCACTGACCATGGGAGCCATTTTCGAAACATCATGATGACTGAGCTTACAAGCCAGCTTGGTTTATGCCACGATAGCTCTACTCCTTATTATCTGCAAGCCAACGGTTTGGTTGAGTCTATCAACAAAGTTCTGGTTATCATGATCCGACGAACAATTGGTATTCATCGGTCGAATTGGCATAACATTTTATTTTCAGCGCTATGGGCATACCGAACCTCAGTGAAAACTTCAACAGGGTTCACTCCTATCCAGCTAGTTTATGGCTTGGAAGCTGTGTTACCCATTGAATGCGAAATCCCATCACTTCAAATGGTTGTCGAATTACTTCCAGCTACTTCCGAAGAGGAGAAGCATTTATTATACTTAGCTAAATTAGATGAGACTCGACGTGACGCTGCATTGGCAATCGAGACTCACGCGAACCGAATGAAAGCTCAGTATGATAGAAATGTGACCCCTCGAAGTTTTTCGGAGGGAGACCTAGTGTTATTATATGATCAAGCTAACGATAAGCTAGGTGCTGGAAAATTCATTCCTATGTGGCATGGACCCTACATTGTAAAGCGAAAGCTAGCAAAAGGGGCTTATGAGTTGGTAGATTTTGATGGGGACTCTTTGTGTAAACCCAGAAATGGACTTTACCTAAAGAGGTATTATGCTTAAATGGTGGGTATGGAGAATTTTTAGTTAGGTTAGGTTTTCTTTCCAGCTAGTATGTTTGTTAGTTTAGTCAGTGTGCTTAGCTTAGAGAGTGTGTTTTTCGTCGTTATTCTGGCTTATCTTGGTTTTACTCTTGATATTGCAGATGTCGACGCCTCTCCAAACATACATCGGATTTGCTGATGGTGCTTGTCGTAGTACATGGAATATCTCTTCCGCAGCTTGGGTTATCTATTCGCCCTCTGACGAGTTAGTTTCTATGCATGGGGTAAGCCTCGGTCAAACAACGAACAACATTGCAGAATACAGTGCAGTGGTTGAATTATTATCAGAATCTATTTCATTTGGAATTCGACGTTTGATAGTGAGGTTAGATTCTGAACTTGTTGTATTACAGCTTAATAGAGTATATGCCATTAGAAATCCTGTGTTATTAAGGTTGTTTTTGAGAGTGCGTCTCTTGGAACGTGAATTTGATTACATTGAATATCAACATATTCCAAGGTCTTTAAATACATTAGCAGATGCAATTGCTTCTCGAATGTTGGACAGACATTTACAATAATCATGCAAGTAAATTTAAAAACATTTCATCACATATGTTAAACAAGATAAGCCAGTAATAATGATATATATATAGATAGGAGTGTGTCAAAAAATATACATCGTCTTCGATCATAGGTTGAAAAAAACCTTATGATCGGCAAAATGATAAGTACAAAAAGTCAAAAATGTCATATGCGTCTACAAAAGTGACTAGCCAATCACTGGTGGTGCTCCCTATACGACACCACTGCACGGGCTACCTTACACAAGAATCTCCTAAACGGCCCAGGGACTGTGACTACATAGCGTTGAAGTCTGATAGGAATATCATCTATAGTAGTCTCAGGTATATCCACCGTCAGACGCTCTAGATCCTGCTCCAACTCAGCTAGTGACTCTGCAGCCGCGTCCTGTGGAGCCGGTACCGGTGCAACTGGATGTCTCCTCTCAAAAGGCCGGAGGTTGGCTGGGCGCTGTGGACCAACATCTGCATTTTGAAAATTTTTACTGTCAGTTTTGAGACGATATATATAAAAATATATATATAATTTGAAAACTTGTGAAAAATAAAGTACCTCTGTCGTCCCATTGTTCTCCCTATGGAAGAACCATGTCCGGATCACCTCGAAAATCTACTCCGGCATACGGAAAGTCCTGGATCGAAAAAACCTAGTCCTCTAACCAGTGAAAATAACTATCAGGGAATCGAACAACTGCTGTGCCCTCATCAGGATGCCGGGCCATCACCGTAACCCATCGTATCAGCTTTGGCTCCCGAGGACCCAAGATATCAACAGTGAGTTGCTGAGGGATCAGCATCGGAACTCTCTCTAAGGCAAAGCTCACAACTAGAGGCCCATATCCAAAGGTCTTCAGTTGTCCGTTCTTTGCCCTAGTCAGTTGGCCCTTCATATTGGCCGACACAGCATCACACCAGTTGAAAATGGTGCCTTGGAAACAGTCAATCGCCATCCGCATTTGGGACCCGGTGGCAATATGTAAAGCGGCTGCACCGCAAATTCTGGTAACCGTGAAAGCTATAACCTTGAGTTCACGCAGAGAGATGTGTTTGATTTCTACGCCTTTCGCATGGTGTGAATTGGGTATGCACTAATCTGCCCGGAGACTAGCAATGGATTGGGCACCCGGCCTAGTCCCGGCTAGATTGAGTTGCTCACCCCTATTTGGCAAGCCAGTGAGAAAGTATATGTCAGAGGGCTCTATCTCGAGCTGGTGCCCTCCGATGTAAAAGCATTGCTCATGAATGTTCCATCTCTCAACCAGCCACTCCAAGAAACTCACCTGAGCCCTCATGCCAGGTATGGCCTAGTATTTATATAGTCCGCATGCTTTTAGGGCATCAATGGAAGGTTGATGATTAATTGCAGCTAAATCAACGTCCTCGTGCTCTCTTTCTCTCCAATCCAACATGGTGAGTGCCCTACACACCAAGAAATGAAGGTTAGAATTGATTTGGGAAAATTCAAATGGTTGTTTGTGGAGTTTGGGGTTTCAAATTCCGCCTTTCGCGGGGGACGCACCCCGCGTTTAGGACACAGAGCGTCAGGACGCAGCTGGCCTGAAGGTGGGCTGCATACCCCGACCTTTTTCCTGTGTGGGAAAAAGTCGGGGGACGCAGGTCACCCTCAGGGCACCTGCGTACCCCGCAGAGCGGGTTTTAAAACCCAAAACCCCCCAAAAATCAAAACTAAAACCTAAAACAAACTTTTAATCGGATGAAATTGAAGAGGAGGATGTTGTGAAATACCTGGAAGAGACGGCATTCGATTCTGACGGTCAGATTCTCCGCAGCGACCACGGGAAGTTTCTTTGCCAAAAGCCCTTTTTTCAACCTCAACAGTAAAATGGTAAAAATGACATGGTAAAAAGTCTTTTTATAGGTTTTTTGGATGAGTGAATGCTAGGTTTGTTCATTTTTCACCGTGGAAGGATATTTTTCAATGCATTTTTGCCTATCTTAAACATGTATGAGTAATGTGTCGTTTTTGTGCAGGACAAAGGAATTTAGAGGGAAAATTGTCATTTTTCATGAACCAAAATGTCAAAGTCATCTTTTAAGCCCTTTTCTGACTCCTAAAATATGAAAATATTGCCGAGCGTTTCTTTTACACTCATTAAAACGGAACTAAAAGACAGTCCCCTTATAGCTCTTTTCTGACCGTAAAATTAGGAAAAGATTGCCGGGTTTTTGTCGTTTCAAACTCGATACTGGAAATAAAACGACGTGTCTTTGATCGCTTTTTACTTTTCAGGTCAGTGGCACTAATTATGAAAGTACTCCTTGGTTGCAAGATCAAGCGGTTCCCCCAGGTATTATTTTATACTTTTTCGGGCTTGAGGGACACAAATCTACGAAAAAGTTCAACTTGGAGTCTTCTTAAGTTTTTCAGACTCTCTAAAATTGAAAAACGACGAGTTTCTTCTATACTGGACTCGTTAAACATTTCACAGTAAAGGACCTGTTCAATTACAAACAGGAACGAACCACTCCTTCCTAGGGTTCGAATCAAAACTAGGTTGGACTCATCCGAAGGATGAGCTTATAATCAAGCATATGTTATCCTCCTCAAGCTTGTTAAAAATAAAGAGGTACTTGCCAGAAATGGTGGGGGAAAAGAGAGAAGAATGAGCCTATTTGTTATCTTTTGTCTCAGAAGAAACTTTATTACCATTCTTGGACACGACACTTTTCATTCACCTGGGTTGGGAAATCCTTCACCTCACAGTTGATCAAACCACTTTGAAAGTCTTCAGCCGGGTTTCGGGGATTAACTTTGAGTCATTTATCACCAAGCCATCTGTTGTGTCGTTATGTGTTCAAGAGGTCTGCAAGCAAAACTTTCATCTGCAAAATACTTGTCATCCATTTGACCATCCCTGAATCAGTCTTTACAGCAACATTTCTTCAACTTGAACAAATGATTTCGTGTTGTGGGCTTGCCCACAACGGGTCGCTTTCTATCGACATCAGCACATTATCTAGAGAGATGACTTAGAAATCGTCAGTACCTTGAAGTCTGCATGCATCAATGGCAGGTTTCTCGCATTTGACGTCAGTTTACATCATTGACTTTCGATCGAAGGATTCCGCGAAATGTTTGACATCAACTCATTCATTCACATCTCATGGATTGTACTGGGTACTTTGAGAACCATTGACATTACTGGTGGTCTCTCTCACACTTGCTAACAGTTTACATCATCGACTGGTAATCAAGTGGTTTCTACCATGTTCGACATCAACTCATTTATTCGCATGGCTAGAATCGTACCAACTTGAGAAGTAGAAATGAAGGCCCTGGATCTAGTTTCCACCATCCAGGCTGCGAGGAGTTTTGTATTCATTGTCTAAGTAGACTAATCATAAACAGATGGCTGCGCCCATACTGTGTCTACAAAAGTCTATGATTATGATGTACTACAAGATCATTCTTGTATCAGAGTAGTTAGTCTGTTAGTTAAAGTTTTGATCTGAGTATGGGAATGCCTACCTCAGTGATGATATAATCTTATACATGTATTTTGTGTTGAAAATTGCAGGTTCTGACTAGGCTCTCCATGAGATAATCCTTGAAATGATAAAGCGCTTCACCCTTCCTAGATAATACAAAACCCTAATCTATTTCAGGCTTCGCACTTTAGGGGGCAATCTGTTACACTAAAAAATGTCACCATGGCTATTTACAGTTAGTATGGCTCTATCAACAATCATGCTATCCTCTTAGGCAAGTCTTATGCCTCTGCTCTCCATGTCAAACTCCAAAAAGAGAGAAAGTCTTTATAAATGTATTTATCTCTGGGTACGCAGGTTCCCTCAACCTTACCTGCGGGTACGCACCTAATGTTCACAAAAGCTGCGTCCTTGTACGCTCTGTATGTAAAGGGGCAGGTGCGTCCCCCTGTAAAGGTCAAAATGCGCAAGTTTCATCTTTAAAAAGTTACTTGTGGTCATTTCTAGAGCATTCTAGAAGGTTGTTTGACGTGTATTGAGCGCCTCCAGATGGTTCATGTACCCCTACCAAAGAGGAACTTATCCCATCAATAAGGGAGCTATCCCATCCAAAGAGGGGATTATCCCATTGATGGTGGACCTGATTAACTTCCTCTTGAGCACTATAAATACAGGCATTGGGCTAGAAGGAGAAGAGGTTGGAAGCTAAACATTTCTAAGGGTAGATGCTGCAGGAATTAGGACTCCCATTTAGAAGCTTGTGAGGAGAGATTGCCATCTTTGCTTGTTCTATTTGGAAGTGGGTGAGCTTTGTCAAAGTAAAGGAGAACTCTTGATGGACCCTGGGAGGGACTTGCACAACACCAAGGCTCAGGTTGTAATTGTTCCTTTTGTTACCTATTAATGCAAATGAGTCCATTCTTCTCAATAACTTGTTATTTATGAGTTGTTTCATGTACTCCTTGGTCTATGTGTTAAATATGCTTTATTCTATGAGATTATCAAGTGCTATTTAATCGTTTGATTGTTAGTGGATGCAGGTTTCAAAGTGAAGGAGGAGCTCATCCGGATCAGCGGAGCTGGACTGCTACAACAGCGTTGGACTACAGGTAGGATCTAAACACTTGATTTATTATATAGTAAATGCATGTTTAGAGAAGGATTGCTCTTGTTTGTCTTGTTTGTCACTAGAGAGTCTTAGGCTCCTAGGGAGGTTGGTTGTGTCTGCACTATTAACTCTTTCCGCCTGACAATGGACTATGGAGTTCGTTGTTTATTGTAGCTATTTTTTCACCCACAATGTCTTTATCTGTCATTTTCATTAGAAATAGCCTCCAACACTTTCCTCATGCATCGCTTCCTTGTTGTCCGATCACCAACAAACCTTCACAATCACTATCCGATTCACTATTTTGTCCAACTACTGCCTCGTGTGGAGTCTTCCACTCACTTTATGAGTTTTAATCTCCACTGTCGATTTGTCCCTTGATCTAATGGCTAGAACTTCACCTGATCACCAACTAGCTTGGCCAATCTCCACCATTGATTATCCCCACCTGATTTAATGACCATTGCACAATATCGCATAGATTAATGCACAAACATTATTCATGATAGATCACACAAGAAAAGTGGTTCTTTCATGCTACATGTCGTATAGTAAGGCTAATCATGAAAATTTTCAAAATACTGCTTACAGCCTAAAGGGCACGTGAGAAACTACATATTGCCTTAGAAACCTGCTCCCTCATTTCAGCAGGTTTCTTTTCCCCGAGATATGATCTCTGTCATCCATCTCTTGACTTCACCTGCACGATAATATCTCAACTGTTCATCACTCCTGTTAGCATCGTCCATGCATCTATTTACTTCACCTGCGTGATTAGATATCAGTCATTCATCTCTTGTTAACTTCGTTCATCCATCTACTCACCTAATCCCTCGCGACACGATCTCCGTCATTCATTTGCTTTGTTCCCTTGTTCTTCCATCCATTCACTTCAGCCTTCATGATAATATCTCCACTATTCATCCTATTAGTTAACCTTGTTCACCATCTATCTACATAACCTCTTGCAATCCAATCTCCACCATTCATTTTCCTTTCACCCGACTGATCCAACGGTTCTTATGCACTATTGCTCCCTCATGTCCCCATTTCACTAATTTCAACCTATGACTTCTCTTCCTCTTGAAAGACGAGTTAGTTTAGTTCTTTGCTTACACCTTAGTCTAGTTTTGATGCTCTTTACTTCTGCAACTTAGATAATTAGCATTAGATTAGTGTTAATTTAGCAATTCTTCTTAGCGTAGTTGTTTTATTGGTTAGTTAGGTTATGGTATGGTTTAAGCATCTCATGCTATTTTATTCATTACTATAATAGAGTAGCTCTCTCTTAGAATAGGTTTTTTCTCCTTCCATCAAAGAATTAAGCTTCTTCTGACCCTATAGAACTATAGCTTGGAACCCCCGGGTTCTCTTTCCAGTTGAGCAGACACAACAAGCAGTACCTTCACTTTTATTTGTGCATATAGCACTGTCACCTCCAATTTTGTACAAACCATTAGTTGATAAGTAAAGCTGATAGCCCTGGGAGTTGCAAGATTATTGTTGCAATACCTAGGCTCATCACTTGGCGCACTTCCTTAACCAATTTTTCAGTAGTTGGGCCTTCAACTACAAGGCCCGTTGTCCTTTGTGTCTACAAAATCCGCTTAAGTTTGCTCTAACAAAGTCAAATGACTGGCCTCATCTTCCCATGGCTGCGTCCTTGAAGATATAATCTGTTCCTTGTGATGAAGCTCATTTATTTCATTCTAGATGAGATTTCCTTCTTGTAATCTAGCAAACGTTTGCATTGGTTCTAAGGTCTGCAGAGTTGACCTAATTTCCTCAAACTATCTCTGCTTTTATCTGATGTCCACGCCAATCCTCTACAGAGTTGGATCCTCCTACAAGGAGGTCCATAACTCCATGGCCTACTCAAATATATAAGTGCAACTCTTGAATTCATCTTCCAAGGTGGTCATTCCTTCTTTAATAGTAGCTCTGCACTGCTCTCTAACTTCGAGAGGGGTAGTGGGCTACAACTTTAGTTGTAACTCTAAAATTTGTAGTTGTAGCTCAAACATGACTTGGCCAATTTCATCCTGAGACTCTTTAATTGCATTGGCCAGATTTTGAATCTTCTCCATGGAGGTTGCTTCTGCCAGGATCTTGAGCTCTAGAAGCTCACTACAGGGCTATGCAATCGTTGCTTCTAGCTGCTAGCTTTGCACCATGACCTCCTCCTTTTCTTTGAGGGAAAATGTTTTTTCCTCAAATATCTACAGGTTATTAGTCTTTACCTCATTGATTACCAGTAGTGCGCATTACTCTCGTATCCTGATTTCATCTGAAACCCCTTGGCATAGCTCATGCAGAGTTTGAATGGGGAGCGTAGTCAAATTTAGACTCAGGTTCTTCATCTGTAGTAGATGTGCCTACTCTTCAACTGAGTCACTGCACAAGGATCCCTCTGGTAGTTGTATTATGTAGATATCCGTGGTCATTTCAGTGTCGAATACTAACCTGCTGGCTTGATTTAGGATTGCTTGCTTCTCACTCACCTGTCCCATGCTCGCTTGTGGAAGACCTCTTTGTACTTGCAAGTCCTGCAGGCCCTATTATACCTTACTAAGCGATTGCTGGTACTGCACTTCGAAATGGCTCATCATATTCGTTGTTACATTGCTGACCACAACCCATATTTCATCCAAGTCCCCCTCTATGAGAACCAAAGGCATCACGCCCACTATTTTGTCGGACTTTTGCTTCTTGTGTTGCCCCGTGGAAGTCCTCTTCTTCCACTTCTTGACAATAAAGGGAGACTCCAGCTCTATTCCCCCTTCTTCTTCCACCTCTGTTTCTTCCTCCACCTATGTTCTCTCGGTGTCTGACTCGTCGACGTTAATGGTAGCCTATGAAATAGTCATTTCTTGTGCTGCTTCTTTTTCCTTGGATGCTACTTCTTTCTCCTTTGCAGCAGCTTCTTTCTCCCTCACAACAAATTCATTCTTTTGGGTAGATTTTTCTCGAGCGACCACTTTTTGTGCCTCCTTCTTTTTTTCTGCTACCATGGTCTGCGCTGTTGAACCTTCAGTAGCCGTACTGGTACCTGTGACAACATCAAAAGGGGTGAGCCAGTAACATGGCCAATTATTGATAACCCCTACTATATCTTTCTTGGCAACCAAGTATGGAAACTTTTGCTATATGCCCCGGGCATCCTTCTTTGCGTGCTGTGCAGATTGTGCAAATATTCCTTGAAATCAATGATGTTAGTATACTACACGTGCAATATGGGTGACAACCTTAGCCGCTGGCTGATCACCATCCTTAGTTTAGTCTCAAATAAGACCCATAATAATTTTTCCTCCATTACACGCTTGGGGTCTTTAGTAGCCCATAGCGAAGAAAACTTTGCAACCTTTGGTAGGTCCGAGTGTTTCTTAGGGAATTAGCTCTCTTTGGGCACCCTTCATGCCACTAGAGTGATAAATAGCAACAACTAGGCATAATGAAAGGCCTTTTCCTCATCCCGGGCCTCCCTGCAGTCCTCTAGAAAATATTTACATAGATATTGAGCCCAGATATACAAGACCCCTTTCGCACACTACGCAACCAAAGAGACAACTAGTGCTGTGTTGAAAATGGCAACAAGAAATGCTAAAAAAAGCATTGCTATAAATATCATCTCAGGTACCAGTGTTGGATATAGCAAAAAGAAATGAAAAAATGGAAGTGCCAAAAATAACATTGCTATAAATAGCATTTCAGGATAGATTCCAATTTTAGTTAGTCCCTGAACTAAAATTGAGAAGTAAAATTCGAATTTGATCTTAGCAACTATTTGTAAAATAATTAATTAATTCATCTTGATTTAATTAGTTGTAGAAAATAAAACATGAAGTCTATGTGAGGACATGCAACAATTATCCCATTAATTGAGGAATTTATCCCTTAGTTAAAGGGATAAGGATGAGTTGTAATTTGAGTTGTAATTAGTTGGCTCAGTTATCCCATTAATTGAGGAATTTATCCCTTAGTTAAAGAGAAAAGGATGAGTTGTAATTTGAATTGTAATTAGTTGGCTCAGTTAACTGTGTTAAGTCCAGTTAGATTAGTTCAAATAGTTTGCTGAGCTAATTGTGAGTTCAGTTAGTTAATGCATGCATGCATGTAACCGCTGCACTTCAGATAATTGAATATAGTCTCATAAATAACTCATGCATGTCAGTTCAAACAGAGACCCAGTTGAGATCAGATGATGGGATAGTGTACTATCAGTTGCAGGAATATTCCATGGAGGATATCTCTTGCATGCAGAAGGAATTCATTCCTTGGAGATTGTGCAGTTAATTTTGGGTTTGGTGAGTGTGTGATGAGGAAAATTCACATAGGTGGCACCATTGGACCCCAAGGAAAACTGCACAAGGAAATAGGAGGCTTGGAGGGCTGAGGGAAGGCATATATTCTATCTATTCAGTCTGTGAGTTGTGTTGTTCGATTGCAGAGACATCAGGATAGCTTGTGAACTGATTCTTTGTTTAATATGAACATATTTCCACTTGTATGATAATACAGAGATCGAGGTTTTTAGCTGAGGCTTTCCCTAGAGTACTCTTTGGTGTTCATGTGTGATTGATTTATTTTTATCAGTTATATGTGTTCTATTTGATCTTGCTTATATTTGATTAAGATTTTGCAAGCTTGTTGTAGAAGAAGATCTTGTATTTTTCTTTATTATATTGCATAATCTGTTGATCCATAGTGGGAATTTCTACGTGCTGGTACTTCATCCATGCAACACTTTCTTATGATCTTACCAGCTAATATCTATGCATAAAATTGCACCGCGCCATATGATATGGAATGAATAGAGTATTCATGTGACTTCTTGACCAGACCAAATTCTCCCTTCATTTGGTCTGCCAAGTTATTTTCCTACGACTTTCCTACAAAAGCCTCTGCATGGTCCAATCCTTGAGATGAAAACAACGTAATGCGGTGGATCAAAATATCAGTACTTGGGATGGGTTCTCCCAACCAAAGACACCCATCATGTACTAGTGTTAGTAATTGGTGCACACAGAATGTGTTAATAATGTTGTGACTAAAGTACAACACCCACAACATGTTTAGGATCCCCAAGCCCCTAACTCCAGCGACCTAGTTCATTGGTTCAAGGTGTGTGACGTCCGATTACTCATAGTAGACCTTCTTAAGGTACTTGTTTGATGCCAGTTGTGGAAATTTATAATGGTTCCCAAGGTCCCAATCCTCCATTTTAAAATTTGGTATCTGAGCCAACAATGGTCACTTAAACTGCACACTCTCTGGCAACAATGGTGTGGAAACCATAAACTTCACGTTATCCAAGTCTTTCGGCACTTTAACAATGGATTTTTGGGGTGGGATGTACTACGACAGCTAAATTATCAGATCAATCTCCTCTGCATTGATTCCCTCTATGACTTCGCGCAGTTCTTCCTCATCTAGATCTAGTGGCTCCGTCGACTGTTTGGACTTATCCATTTTTCCCTTCTGGCAGATTTTTGTTAGGTTTTTTCATAACGATTGCTACACCGATGCTTGCTAAGGCTTCTTTTTCTTCCTATCTCCCACTGTAGCAATAGATGGATTAGGCCTTAGTGACCTAGGCATGGTAGTACGCAGCCATGTAGGTACAGATGGGGAAATCATTGTCTCATGTGGGACTGTCTCCATCTCAAGGTGAGTTGTAGTCATTCTCTCAAGGAAATTCTTATGATAGTAATCAAGCAAGTTTTCGAACACCGATGTGAAAGAAGTTACTCCTAATATAGCTCAGACATACAACCCTTTACTTGGCACAAATCAAGGTGAAAAATATTAAAGAAAACTATCAGGAAGCAAAGTGTTCAAATGCGGAGTGGTATGCCATATCTATAGACCAATTTGAATTCAAATCCAATCATTCTGTCTAATTCCTGGTCACTAATGCACATTTGGTGGTAGATTTCCAAATATATTCTTCATAAATTCTCCCCCCCCCCACTCCCTTCAATGGAAAATTATCCATCCAATCAACTATAGTGATTTCAATGGTCACTTTCTGGCCAGGCTACATGGGGCCCACCCACCTAGCACAGCCCCCCTCGGTGCCATCCTTAAACTTGTCATGCAACCCCTTTACTTTGCTTTTCTAACTTTTGGGTAGTGTAGTTTTAAGTCCCGTGATTCCTTGCAACATCCTGGAGTACTAAGACTATCATGTAATCATATATTCATTGCGCAGGGGTGGGATCAACCCTGTACAGTTTCAATCGACTTCCATTGAATTTTTTGAGAAATAATTCCCCATTTAGCTTCGCGAGCTGAACTCCACCTCCATATGTAATTTACTTCACAACATATGGCCCCAACCAATGCATCTGAAATTTTACTTGGAACTTTTTGAACTTACTGTCATATAGAAACACTAAATCTTCGATCTTGAAGTTGTGTTGTTTGATATGGTGATCATGCCATGCCTTTTCACGGTCCTTCTGCACCCGTTGATGAAATTTAGCCAAAAACTGATCCTCCTCCAACTAAACGAGTTGTGTGAGATTTTCTTCCATGATATCGAGAATAAACATGTCTGTAACTGTTGTAATCTGTAAACTTCGCACTATGTAATCCATGGGCATTACAACCTCTTGCCCATATACTACCCTGAACAGGGTTTGTCTTGTCAACTTTTTGTAGGTAATCCTGTATGCCTATAGGACTATTGGTATGCACACACCCCAATCATTCTGTTTCACATTGAAAATATTCGTCAAAGCGATTTCCATAATTTTGTTGAGGCCTTCATTGTGCCTTTTGCTTGAGGGTGATAAGGTGTACTCTTCTGGTGATATACTTGGAATTCCTCAAGTAATGAAACAATTGTCTCATTCAAGAAGTGTGTGTCCCTATCACTCATCAAAATCTTAGGGCATCTAAACTGAGATAATATATATTCAAAAATAAACTTCATGGTGGTATCAGTGCTACAATATTTTACAGGCTATGCCTCCACCCACCTGGTTAAGTTTTCAATCATGGTAATGATATATCTGGCCAATGTATTCTTTCCTAGTGTTTGTATTAATCCCATAATATCTATTGCCCACTTATCAAATGATTGCAATGTCACTTGAAAATTTAGTGGAAATTCATCTCTTTGCGACGGTCTCCTCATCCTTTGGTAGACATTGCATGCCCACAATATATTTTGGAGTCCTTATGCACAATCGGCCTCCAAAATCCTGCATGTAGGATCTTCTATGCAGTTACTCTTCTGGCATAATGTCCGTCTGCTACTCCTCTATGCGCTTATGAAAGGATAATTTACCTCTCATACTTCGGAACATATTGATGCAATATTTCATCAAATCCCATTTTATATAGATGTCCAGTGACAAACGAGAACCGCAGCTCAAACCACTAATTCCTTATTCTGTTGTGTTGAATATCCTTCAGGAGTTGTACCTGTAGACAAAAATTCAATTATATTTGCAAAATGATCATCTGTGATGCGAACAATGAAGAGATGCACATCAAGGAACCCTTCCTCTAGACTTGTAGGCTCATCCCCATCCTCAATTTACAATAGGAGAAACGGACCAGAATTTAGGTGCCCTTGCTTCACAATTACTTAAAAATCATATTCATGGAAATGCAGCAACCATCTGCAAATATCCCCCCCCAACACAGGCTTTTTGACCAAGTATTTTAGAGCAGAATGATATGTATACATATTGAAGTGCGCACCCAACAGATAGTGCCTAAATTTATGTAGCACATGCACCATTGCTAAACCTTTGCGCTTTGTGGTTGAATAGTTCTTTTCCACCTCTGACAACTTTCTAGTTGCAAATGCTATTGGATGGTCAATATCTCCTTCACCTAGTAGGGTTAGCACGACTCTTAGCTCTATGGAGGACGCATGTACATGTACATGGAACTCCTTCCAGTCAGGGAACACTAAAATGGGCACGGTGACCTTTTTCTCCTTCAAAACATCCAAACTCTTCTAGTAGTCCTCATCCCAGCAAAATTTTGTATCCTTTTTCAATAATATTTCCATGGGCATAGTGATTTTCGCATACGCTTTGATGAAATTCCTTTAATATCCTGTAAGGCAAAACTTTACATGTAATTGTTTAACATTCTTTGGGGCTTCCAAATTAACGATTACGACAATTTTGGCAGGGTCTACCATCAATCCCTGCTTGTAAACAACATGGCCCAAAAATATCCCGTAGGGTACACAAAATATGCATTTCTTCAAATTAAGGGTTATCTAATGCTTTCTATAAGTATCCAACATGAGGTGCAAACTAGCAACATGTCACTTTACTTAGCCAAACACTGTCTAGTCATCGAAGTATACCTCCAAAAATTTATGGATAAATTCATTAAAGGCCACAATTACCACCCTATAGAAAATTGCAGGGGAATTCTTAAGCCCAAAAGGCATCACTGTAAACTGAAAAGAACCCCATTCAGCCGTGAAGGTGGTCTTACTCTAGTCTTCCAGCACAATCTTGATCTGATGGTAACCTAAGAATCCAATCGTGAACGAATAGGCTTCCCGTCCTCCAACATTCTCCAATATGTCATCCATGAAAGTCGTAGGGAATGGATCGTGGACACATACATCATTCAACTTCGTTAAGTCTATGCATATCCAAATTTCACCTTTCATTTTCTTTTCTTGAACCACCATGGGACTAACCTAGTCTGGTTCCTCGATAGGTTCAATGATCCCAACTTCAAGCATTTTATCCAATTCCTTGCACACTTTTTCCTTATACATAAGATTTAATGAGTAGGGGCATGTTGTAGTGGCTACAACCACCCCCCAAAATTTTGGCTCATATGAAAATTTCGAAGCCTACCTCAGATCCTGTGATCAATTATCCTTGGTCACTTGTTGGTGAGATGATGATTTCAAGCTTCCCTTATTGATCTTAAGAGTTGTCTGTGTTCTCATCTTCATGCAGCATGTGTCATATTTGGGCATAGGGCTTGTTTTTTGTCATGCGAAGGGAATGCTGTCTTTCTTCAAGGGAATTGTATGCGTATGAGTGTTTTTCATCACATAGACATGTTTCACACTCACCTCACGCACTCACATCACGAAGGTTGCTGCATTAAGAAAAGTATGTATTATGTATTCTGGATGGTCTACGTTGTGTCATGTCCTATCAATGTTTGTATATGTTTCACTGATCTCACACTTAGCCATTTTCCCAAGAAACCTAGCCTCATCCAGCTTCTCAAAAATATGTGCTTTGCTTCGCAACCATCAAGCTTCCTCCCTTGCCTGCTGAAACCCCGCAGTATGTAGAGACACTAGCCTACCTTGCATGCTGAACCCCCAAAACCCATAGAAGCCCCAACCAGCACTTCTCTACAGAAATGCGCAGAGAAGTCCAATTGCATTGCACTTAGAAATTTTGTAGAGGTCTCCTCCGAGGACCCTTGTCCTGCAGTCGTGCTTTGAGCATCAAAACTATGCAGTGGTGTCCAAGTTGTCTTGTCGGTCTTGCATGCAGAAACTGCGTAGATGGGCCTCCTAAGGCTTCATTCCAATATCAGCCACTCTTAGCTAAAATTGCATAGATCTACATCTCAGTGACTACAGGAAAAGGTGACATGTTGAAATTGCTTCCGAAGAGTTGAGGAGAAGGACCAAGGAACCGATTAATGGAAAATATCAAGACCGCATGCAAATTTTTCAGATGCATGATCATCTTAAGGGTAAGTATGGTAAGTAAGAACATCTTCTGAAGTAAACCTCTTAGTTGAGTTTGCATGAATATTTGTCATTGTGATATAATCCTATCCTCAGTAACATGCATGTGCATGAACACGTAAAGTCCTCTCATGTGTTTCCTCGACATGTCTTGCTTCTTTTTCACTTGTTTGACCAACTGTCATCTTCTGCATTCTAATTTCTATGTCATGATTGCGACCTCGTTCTTGTAATTTTGAAGGTTGTGTTCACCATGTACACATATATCACACTCACACACAATGTTTTATGCATTGTCGTGCAAGCGTCGTCGCAACCGTTCAATGATCCATCACAAGTGCCGCGCTTGTCGCTCACACCTTTGGTCAATCATGTTGAGTATATGTTGTCTTGATGGTTTGAGGCGTCTTGTCATCAAGTCACATTGAGTGTGTATTCACAAGGTCGCATATTGTTTTGGATAATTTGGTATCTACGGATAAATACTAATTCCCTAGATAAGTAGCCATATCTAGAACAATAGTTTAAAGCACTTTAGCCTTTTCCTATAAGCAATATATAAGACAAAGAAGATGAGAAGACCTACTCGTAGTTCCACTTTCCTCTTGTCTCCTTTGTATTGATCCCATCGATCCTTCCTGTACTTAACATTCTTGAGAAGTACCTGTAAACACAAACAGAAGACAAAGAACCGATCAAAGAAAAATATCTATTGAATACAAGTTAATGGAATTAGATACATTTCACACATATAAGCATAATATAAAAATACAAACATATGGGAAAAAGGTTCAAATACTTTATTGAATAGAAGAAGGGATTACAACCATCGTGTTTGATTCAAAGTCATTCCTCCAGCTTGGATCCCATCCACATCACATCAAAAGCATGACAAACTTGTAGAATTACAATACTTGCTTCAAAGCCAATTCTCATAGCAACATTATCACCTTACAATTCAATATTTTATAGCCCCTACTAATTTAGATGAGTGGTCAATTTATAGGGAGATGGAGGAGGTTATGTCATAAATGGTGGTATTGAATGGCCTTCCATACTTAGAATTAGTTCCATAGAGGAAGGGATGAGAGGATATTATGCATCTTAACTCATTCCTCATCCATTTTCGTGCTCATAGGAGTTGATAAGTGAGGGAACCTTCTAGATGACTCCAAAAGATAAGAATATTCCCCAAACCCTATGTGAATTTCACTCAATCTCACTCAATGCAAGTGAATGAAGGGCTAAGTTCTCTGTAGAGCACCCTAGCATGGACTTAAATTCTTTGTAGCACACCCTTACATGGGCCTACCTACGCTGGTCCCTCTAGAGGTCATTTCAGGATGCCTTCAAGTCATGAAACTTTTTGGGAAGGAGGCATTCAAAAGGGTGACTTGTTTAGGGCATGTAGCAACTGGAATTAGGGTTTGATGAGCCCTAAAAAACTGATCTAGATTATGGGAGTGATGTGCCCAAATGGATCTGTAACAACTGCCCCCTAAAGCATGAAGTCAAAAAATGCAAATGTCGAATGAAATTATTTACAATGTGATGAGGAGGTTTCGAAGTTGAAGGTGACCTGCATCAATTAGAGTACATATATCATGATATTTGATTTTTACATGAATTGCTGAGGGAAGGCATACCCATGCTTAACATATAAACTTTCATTACATTTACACAAACAGTCATCTATAGATATAGACCCATGATCAGAATGACCATCAATGTAAATCCATTGTACATATGATTTAGTACTCTAAAATCGCAGCCATGATGGATGAAACTAGATCCGGGGTCTTCTATCTCATTCAATCATTCGCTCAAGTACGAGTCTAACCATGTGAATATGTGATCTGGATTCAAACATGGGAAGACACCGTCTGATTATCAACCAATAATGTAAGCTATTAATAGACATGAGAGAAATCAATGATAATGATAATGATCCTCAAGGTATGGCAATACATTCTGCATGGTGTGAATGGATGATTTGATGTCGAACACAAGATGAAGTCTTTCAGTCAAAGGCCATTGGTGTCAACCTATCACTGGAAGCAAGAAACCTGCCATTGATTTATGCAAGACTCAAGGTACTAGAAGGGTGTTTCTAAGTCAACTTCTTGGATAATTAGTTGATGTCGACAAGAAATTACACATCGTAGGAGGGCCTTGATGTATCCCACATCAATGACACAAAATGAGTCTAGTGATTTTGGAGACGGAATTTGACTGACGACACAAGGTTCAGGAATGGAAGTCATGAAAATGAAGGTTTATGGTATTGCAAAGGATGAATTTTTACTAGATGACATCTCTTGAACATGTCGGTGACACTAAAATGAATTGGTGGCATTGAACCAAAACAAAGTGATGGATGGTATGATAACCATCAAGCTGATAACCCAACCCAAATAGTCATGGTGATGGAGTGAAAGTGTCATGTTCATGAGTGACTTGCTACCATAAAGTGGTTTTCCCCTTTTCCCATTTTCCCCAGTGATTGCTGACTAGTACCTCTTTATTTTTTATCAAGATTGAGGAGGATAACATATGCTTGTTGTATAATTCCACCCTTCGGGTGAATCCATCGCTATTTAATGTTTTAATGAGTCTAACAATGCTGAAACTCAGTCTTGTCTAAATGGACAAGTTTGTCGCTATTTGATGTTTTAATGAGTTTAACGACAAAGATAACTCTGTCCTTTTCATGTTTATAGAGTTTGAAAAGGGACAAAAAGAAAAATCCACAAGTTCTTTTTCATAGATTTGTTTCTCATGCCTGAAAAAGAGTAAAAGAATATGAGAGAGAACCTATTGAACATGTTCGGTCAGTGTATTCTTTTTTCGTAAATAATCAATCTCAGCCCCAAAAAAGGTTAAATGTATACTGAGTAGATGTCATTTCCAATCTGTTAACAAGTTGAAAAGGACAAGTGCTCAACCATATTTTCATGTTTAGAGAGTCTAAAAAGAGCTTAAAGAGGACTCCAAGGTGGTTCCTTTTTCATTTTTAACAAAGCTCGAAAAAGAGATAAAAGTATTCTCTATGGTCAAAGGTACAATTTACAATCGAGCACGTCAAATTATATAAGTCAACTATAAAACCTGCTCAAAACAACACCAAATGTATTAAAAATACCTATTTCATAGGAAAAATAGGAAAATATTAATGTTTACTCGATTAATGAACATGAAATAAACATAAAACAAGTTTTTACCATGACATTTTTACCATTTGGAACTTACCATTTAGTTTTGTCTCTGGGCTAGCTTTTTACCTCAAACTTCATCAGTTGATTGCAAGAGATTCTGTGGACCATTTATCGTGCCATCCGGACCAGGTAGGAGATCTACCCATCCTCTTTCTTTTCAGGTCATTCTTTTGTCACTTCCTGCAAGTTTTAGGGTTTTTTGGGGCCTGTTGGGTTTCATTTTCTCGCCCTGGGATCAACAAAGGCTTTCGCATCAAAAACTACACTAAAGAGCACCCAGAAAGAAGGTTTCCTGCTCTACAATGCACTGTCTTTGTGCCTAAGTTGCGCTGGGCAATTTTCCCCAATTTGTTTTAGTTGTTTGCTCCAAAATTTGACCTATTTTTGCATGGAAAGGATCCTAATTTAGCTTATGATTGTATTTCAAGATTTCATTGGATCACAATGTCGATTACATGGTGAGAAAGAGAGCATGAGGAACAAGACATGGTTGCCCTAAACAATCCAGGTATAGTTGAGGCCCTCAAAAACTATGGGTTACTCAAATGCTTCAAGTTGTCTGGAATGAGGCAACAAATAGATCTATTACAGTTCTTTGTTCATGCATGGGATCCGATAGATCAAAATTTTCACATAAGGGACAAGATGGTCCCTATTTCCATTGATGACATTTACTTTCTTACCGGACTATCGAGGCGAGCTACCCCCATATCACTTTTGGATTTTCCCGTGGAGGTGAATCGGTGAGAGATTACATTCGACAGTTTTGTTGGCTAGGTACATAGCCTAGCAAGGATGGGAAAATAAAAATCAGTGATGTAGGTGATTTTCCTTTAAGAACAATCCTCTTCACAATTGCGAAGTTGGCTGGTAGTGTGACACTACATCTGGTGAACAGATCATATATGCAATATGCACTTGAGTGTCTAGAGCCAAAAGTATTCAACTGGTGCAAGGTCGTGCTTTCTTCACTAAAATAACAACTGACCAAGGTAAAAAGTGGTAAGATGAAGAATTTATGCTATGGTTCGATCTTAATTGCTTTTAATGTAGAGAGAATCTCATTGATGCAACCACATCATGTATCACTGGTGTGGCTAGTCCTCGAGATCCATGTATGCAGAGGTGGGTCAAATTGATGGCTCGACATGTGGGTCAGTCAACAATCATTTTTTCCACTGCATTTTCTAGTTGGATTAATCAACAACATCTCATCATCGAGGAGCATCCATACTCATGGATGAATTTCCGTGGAGATCTGAATTTGATTATGCCAGTTGGAGCATAATGGGGTGCTATAGGTAAATTGTTTAACCAAAGTGTTCTTTGATTTTTCAAGTTTCTACATGTTTCTTTGTTTTTTGTGTTTTTAACCTTTCCAAGACTAAACTAACATCATTCTCATGCATGCAGATGTGGGTATTGTTCGACCTGTGGGACATCAACAGGGTGTAGGTGGGCTAGCATGGAGAAACATTGGGAGAGCAGTTCTCCAGGACTTAGATTTGGCGGAGACCTTGGCAGAGTTGAAGGATAACATAGAGGGATTAACCCTTGGTATTCTAGATGTATGGATCAAGGAGTTACCTATGAGGCTACATCGCCACACTATTGGTGTTCCTAGCTACTTGATGAGGATTTTACACATGATAGCACAGGCTATGACCTACTATCATGAGCACCACTAGATCTACTTAGGATGTTTTTGCATGCATTTTGAGTTTTTGGGTCAGATGACCAAATGTGTCTTGGACACAAATTTTGTAAAAAAATTAAAACACCTATCTATTTTTCTTTCAGAGTTTTCTATGGTTATGTGCAATCCTATTCAACTGATGATGTGAATTGAAAATATGACTTTTACAAGTGCCACAAATGTCTATTTAACACATAATTCACTAGAGAATCAGTTAATGTGTTAAAGTTTCTGGAAATATGTTGATATTGAATGTATTCGAAATACCTTTCCAAAATACAAACTCTAAGGAACATACAAAGAATTGTTGGGTTTCGGATGGTGTTATAGACATTTTTGTGCCTTACAGCTATAAGCATGAAATGTCCATAATCTAAGGGATCCAAAGTCCCTAAACATGTTGTTCCTACCCCTAGAGGAACAAGGCTAACAAACCAAAGCAATTCACAGAAGTTCTCCACCAGAAACTGCTCAAAAACAAGTCAATTCAGGATCAATTCAGTGGCTCCACTAGCTGTCTGTGCTGAATGTCAAAGTCAACACTGGCTACCTGCACTGCAACGTAGGTAGAAGCACTACCAGGGTGTGTTGAGTGAGAGTTTCCAAATGGCAAGTTCATTCCAAGAGGTGTCAAGACCCAGGAAGCTTCCAGAATATTCCTCAATGACACTTGCCTCAGTGAATTCGACTGGTGATGAGTAAGAGGTTCCAAATCTCCAAGTGGAAGAAAGAACCTCCAAGTGGAATCAAGAACTGACAGAGGGAGAGGACACTAGTCAGATCTCAAGCTGACTCATCCTCTCTCCAAACATCTATATATGGATCTCTCCTCCATGAGATCTAGAGGCTGGAATTTTGTTATTGCAAAGAATTGCTGTTGGTTTGAGATTGGAATCATTGGGTGCTTAATGCTTTGAAGGGGGTGAAGATAGGAATTCCATTTGCTGGGAAGGAGATGCTGGATTGGAGCCCTTTGGGTCGTATCTCTTCCTGAACCTTGTTATTCATCAATAAAGCTATCTTGGTTTCTCCTATATACTGATGTATCTTTGATGTATGATTGCATTAGTATGTTTAGCTTATTTCTAATCCTGAATTAGTTATGAATATGAATCCATGTCTTGTGTAGTTTTCTCTTCTTGTGATCTTGCAAAAACCTATTGAAGCTGGGCGAGCGAGAAGGCAAGTAGCTGGGAACCCTCAAAGAGAAGAGAGACCAGATCGAGGGACAAACGGAAGACACCGGTTAGTCCATCTATCTCTCTTCATTCTTAATTCATAAAGGAAGAATACTAGAATAGTTGTCTCTGTTTGTTGCTAAGGCACTGTCACACCTTAGGTGGATAGGATCGTCCTGCATAGGCAGTTTTCCCCACAACAAATTGGCGACTCTGCTGGGGAGATCTGTTTAGTCATTTTATTTGTGTTTCTATCATTGTTTGTTTCATAGACTCGACAACAACAATCGAACTGCATCTGCTATCCCCAGATGCAAAGCAGACAGTTGTTGCTTTGATCCAATCACTGGACTTGTCTATGATCTGAACAATGGACTCAAAAATGATTTGATGATCCTTTGTGATAGATCTTAGTACTCCCTCAAAGAATCCCTTTGATTGTACCTTGCTTGTTGCTTTTATTTGGCCTGAAACAGTAGATTAATCAGCAATCTGTGACCCAGAACCCAATGAGAAACTCTCGTTTTCTCCTTTAGCATGACCCCTGTGAAGAGGTTCTGCATTTCAACACAGGTCCCATGAAGGCTACCTGCGCTGAATGTCAAAACCCCTGTGTTGAGGTTGTGCTAATCCAGTTAGGCCTTGTGCAGCTGGGGTTCTCTGCTCTGTTTTGCCTTGTTTTGATCTCTGATTTTTGCAGCCTGTAACCAGCATAGGTACTAGTCTGATAACTCCTTTTCTCTGCTTAAATTCCGCCTCCTTTTGTACAAAAAGACTGTGAGTGTTTTTATGTGTTTGTGGTGTCATTTGTAGTTTTCCTTTGCAAGAGTGAAATAGTCATCCTGCAGCCCTTGATTCAGATCTGCTGATTGTGATCTTAGGAGAGAGTTCATTGGTTGTTTGCAGTTGATTATACATTTACTTTTGCTTTTGGTTTGAGTTTGTCTCTTTTAAGTGTTGAAACAAGTATTCATTTCGAAAATCGTTAAGTGTTGTAATCTCTTCTACCCTTTCTGATTTCGAAAAAGTAAACTTGTTTGTATTTGTCATTTAAAAGCAAATTCAAAGTTGTACAAAAAGCTTTCTTTGTAGGCATCAATACTAAGAAAGTGGAAAGCAAACACCTGCATTGTGCATTTGCATCTTGATAGTTTGCATGTTTGATTTAGGAAAAGTGCATTAGAGTGTGCTGATTGCTCTTTAAGAAAAGATGGTGTCTTTCTTTTCCCTTAGTAGCTAGGATTTTCAAAGTTGAAAAGATATAAAGCTTGCTTATCATCTTTAGATTGCATTTAGGAATTGTATCATACATCTCGTGGTGAACCTCAAAAGGTAAACTTCTAAAAATATCAACCTAAAATAAATTGAATGAACTTAACAATGCTTTGCAACATAACGCACAACATAAAGGTCTAGGCTAGAGACGTGTTCCGGCGTCGTAAAGCCTGGTGACTGTCAATCTCGTTGATGGTGGGTGATTCCTCCTGAGGGACGATAGCGCCAGTACAGATTGTGCTCCCACGTACCGTCGCGTATATATTGGGAGACCCCTATAGGCATAAAACCTTTATCCTTAGGAAGCCGTGTCGGCCGCCCTACTGATCACAATGCACTGAACACAGCATTCAGGAAGATCGACCACCCGTACCCTAAAAAGTATTCTACGGTTTTTCGAAAAGTTTGGCACACCCTCTGCCTAGAACTCCAGAGCAGTTCCTTTTGGCCTTTTTCAGACTCTATAATAGAAAAAGTCCATCCGAGCATTTGTCACTTCGGGCTCGTTAAAACATCGAAGGAGACTAGAGTCATCTTTAGCTTTTTCTCGACTCTTTAAAATTGAAAAAGCAAGTTGTGTCTAAAAGCGTCTAAAAAATTCATTTAATTCGGAAACACACTTTCCCCTTTTGTATTTTGGTTGATCAAGTAATCTGCAATCGTGGAAGAAAGTCAACTGAAACCCCGTCGTTCGCGGAGGCTTACGAGTCAACCGTCTTTGTCTCCGGAATCGAAAATAGTACGGACAAATCGAACTCGTTTAACCGGTTCGAAATCTCCTATCAAAGTTAGAACAAGTGTTCCAACGACATCTGAAACTCCAGTTACTCCAAACATTTCTGTAAACCCTACCTCTATAGAAGAAGTTCAACAGCCACAGAGGGATAGTAACACTGATCCTAGTCTGGGAGCAAATACTTGCATTACTGAACCAGTTCCATCTGTAGCCGGTTCAGAGAGTCTTGCTCCTCAAACAATTGTCGCTGTCGATTCAACCCCTTCTTCGGCACCAGAAATATTTTACGGACCTGATGGTCTTCCCCTTCCACCTGGTTTGATTGCGATAGAGGAAATTGTAGAAGATCCACAAGCAAGTACTCCAACGCATTTTGGAGTCGGGGTCACTCTATTTCCTTCGACATCAGAAGTTAGTCTACCACCAGTGGAAGTTCCTGTAGAATCGCTAGGTAATCTCTTGGATAGACTCAAAATGTCTGAACAACCGTCAACATCTAGGACTGTGTCAAATGACACAGCGACAGCAGAACTCCCTGCCGTCACTCCGACAATGTTTGCCGGCATACCACCTGTCCCGACTAGCTCGCAACCGCTAGAAGGAGTCCACCCAGGGACTATTTCGACAGTGTGGTCCGTTCCAGTTTGTTCCTCCGGAATAATATCCGGTAACTCTTATGTTGAGACTCGCCAAATTGATCCATTTGGAGGTCAATTTGGGCAATCCAGTCCCCAAGGACTAACAATCTCCTTGAGTTCCGGATTGCCACCGTATGGGGGGCAGTATGCCCTTTCATTACCCCCTCCGGGAGGATATCCATACGGGAGTTCACAACAGTATTCAGGTTATACTGGAGTTGCATCAAGTGGTTGGGTACCTATGCTACCTCAACAACCAAGGGTTGTGTATTCTATGCAACAATGCGTACCTATGTCGAACATCCCGACCACACCGACTATTGTGACAGTGTCGCAAGTTCAAACATTGCCTGTTGTATGTCAACCTCAGATTTCTCAGGTTGTAATGCAATAGCCCCTTGACCCTGTGACCCAACCACAATCGCCTACTGGTGGGGAGACACAGGTCCAAATGGGTACAATTACTCCACACCTTTGTCCAACGGTTAGTATAGCACAACAGAACATGGCTTCACAACCGTGGCTAGTGCAATACCAACAACCACAATTCCAGCAAGTGTACCAAGGTTCTGAGCAGCAGATTTTTGCGAAAAGTGGACAACCGTATATTCAAAACAGTCAAAACCAACCGCTTTATAGTGGTCAAGTCCACCAACCGTATCAGTCATACCAACATCAATTACATTATGCTGGTATGCAAAGGCCCACTGCTCAGGCAATTCCATCGTACCCTGGGTATGCTTCACCTAACCTGAATCAACAATTACCATTCGTGGCGACTTTAGAGTTATCCGATTTACACCGGTTAACAAACGATCCAATTGCTTACACCCCTTGGTGGCCAGTGATTCCTCACAAACTTCCATCGGACATTCCTAAATTTAATGGAAATCCAGGTGAAGACCCATCGAGTCACGTGATGACTTTTCATCTGTGGTGTTCATCAAACACCCTAAACGATGATTCGATAAGGCTTTGCCTTTTCCAGAGGACGTTAACGGGTCTAGCGGCAAAATGGTATATTGAATTACCTAGAGCCTCGTTCGACAATTTCAGCTCCCTAGCCACGACTTTCTTAACCCATTTTCAATTACCGATAAGGTATGAAACGGGAACGGGAATCTTAACCAACTTCAAACAGACAACGGCCACTCACATATCTGATCATATACATGAGTGGCGACGTCGTCGTAGGATGGTGAAAACGTACGTTCCTGATCAATTATTAGCTGAATGGTTTATCAAGTCGTTACTTCCTGCTATAACGGAAGATGTGGCAAAGGGGGGAGTCGTAACGGAGGAGCAAGTTATCGCTCGTGCGAAGTATCTGGACTTAGTCTATACTCAGTCTGGCACGCTCTATGACAAAATACCTGACGCCCCTAGACCAGAATTTTCAATTCCTCCCCCTCCTAAATCAAACAATGACTCTCATGCCGGCGATGGCGTGATTGGCACGACAAACACGAAATCGACAAAGGCTAACTCCAAGAAGGCCCGTAAGATTTCAGATCAAAATGCAAAAGAAGAAATTCTTGCTTCGGAAGTAAATGTTGTATCGGCAGATAAAGGCAAAGAAACCAAACAACCAGGGAGCAAGAAAACGCAAAACAAAGGGAAGAAGAAGAAACAGAGTGAATCATCCCCTAAAAAAACTTCTTCAAACCCTCCTGGAAATAGGAAATATCCATGTCAGATATGCGATGAGGATCACTAGACAAGGGATTGTCCATATAAAGCTGAGCTGAAGAAATTCTTCAAAAGTTCGCAAACCTCAGCGGTGTTAACTGATCCGTTTCTAAATCCAGGACAAAATCTGGTTGATAGTGGAAATGCTTCCCCGTCACAAGTTCTTATGTTGTCGGTTTCAAAACAGCAGAATGATGCTTTGATTTCGACAAGGAACAAAGATTACGGGAATCTGAAGCTGTCGAACGACAAAGGTAAAGATCAGCCAAGTAGTTCGACAACAACTTCAACAGAAGTTGTACCACCCATCATTCCCGAATTAACAATAAAACCGCCAAAGGGAGTAGTACACAAGTCGACATTTAATCCTCGCGCCAGAGCGGCACAACATTATAACATAGTGGAAGATTTGGCCCAATCTCCATCCGCTATGTCGACTCTTGAAGTACTACAAAATTGTCCATCCCAAAGGCAGGCTTTGTTATCGGCTATTGGTGGGGTTGATCCTAAGGATTCCAACCTTGTATCCTTCGACCATAAAGGATACAATCCTCAGTTACCAGCTCAACTAGCTTTCCTTATTCAAGTGAAAGCCCTCAACAAAACTGTTCACCGAACAATCATTGATGAGGGGGCATCTACATGTATTATGTCAATGAGTTGCTGGAAAACTTTAGGGTCTCCGACCTTGTCGCGATCTTCGACGACATTGAAAGCATTCGACGGAAGGACCTATACCCCGTGCGGTATCTTAAATAACTTGAAGGTTGAACTGGGGGGAAAAACAGTAGAAATAGATGTTGAAGTCATCGATGGGAATCTTGACTACAACATCCTACTAGGAAGACCGTGGATATATGCCATGGCAGCTGTAGTGTCGACTTATTTTAGGAATATCGCATTCCCTTTTCAAGGAGGGATTATGATCGTCGACCAACAAGACTTCCTCCCTAATGGTTCACAAGTTACGGGAAGCATTCCCATGATCCATGGGAGCAACCATTCGCTTCAAGACATTGGAGTAGGCCTACTGAAAGACCCTACATTAATGGGAACTTTCGCACTTCCACCTCCAATCTATATAGGAGAAGTGGCGCTGGTAAGAGCCTGCAACATGACATCTTCCACGAAGATCTCAGAAGACGATATCAACATGGATCATGAAATGGTTTTGCCCCCAAGCCCTATAGAAATATTGTAGCAATCAATGTTTCGGGCATGGGAGGCGAACCCAAATCAACGCTCATCAAGCGTTTGGGTAGATAGGTCTAGAGAATATGGTACCCCATTAGATCCTTGGTCGAAAGTGCATGGGACTGACGAAGGAATCCTACAATCAATATTGATTGAGGGGGCACCATGGAATGATTGCCACCATCGTTCCCTTCCTCCAGATTATGAAGAAGATACTCAACAAGACCTTTATCACCCTTTAGTTTTTGAATTCCTATCAAACACTGTAAATACGGTGGATTCCGAGCGAAACTTATCCAATATTGAAGAGACTATAGCCATAAATATCTCGACTAAAACAAATGTTGTAGAGAATATTTATGTCGGCAAAAGTTGTTCTCCTTCAGAACTGGAAATATATAACGCTCTTTTTCGCGAGTTCAAAGATGTCTTTGCTTGGTCATATGATGAAATGACAGGCATTCACTCGAGTATCGTTGAACATGAAATTAAGATGTATCCTGATGTCAAACCAGTAAGACAACGACTTCGGCAGGTGCACCCCAAGAAAGCCGCTGCCATAAAAGCAAAAGTTGAAAAAATTCCCCATGCTGGTTTCATCTACCCGGTTCCTCTAACTGATTGGGTATCGAATATTGTCCCTGTTATGAAGAAACAAGGGACAATTAGAGTGTGTGTCGATTATAGGGATGTAAACCAAGCTTGTCCGAAAGACAACTACCCTACACCCTTCATCGACCAGATAATTGATGAATGCGCCGGATGTGAAATCTTTTCATTCATGGATGAATTTTTCGGGTATAATCAAATAAATATCCGCCCATAGGACCAGTCAAAGACTGCATTCATTTGTCCGTGGGGCACATTCGCTTATCGAAAATTACCCTTTGGTTTAAAGAACGCAGGGGCGACATTTCAGAGGGCAATGAATTATGCCTTCCATGACATCAATAACATCGTTCAACCATACCTCGATGACCTTCCGGCTCATTCGCGAAAGCGGACTGATCATCCGCAACATTTAAGAGCGATATTTCTATGTTGCCGACACTACAAGATAAGACTCAATCCACACAAATGTGTATTTTGCATTGGTTTTGGTCGTTTACTTGGCTTTGTAGTCTCTAAGGATGGGACTCGTCTCGACCCTTGCAAGGTTCAGGCAATCATTAATTTGCCTCCACCTTCAAATTTGCTTCAGATTCAGAAACTCCAAGGGAAAGCAAACTTTCTGAGGAGGTTCATTCCAAATTACGCAGAACTTGCTAAAGGTTATACTCATCTTTTGAAAAAGGATGTACCTTTTGTCTGGGATCAGGTGGCGCAAGCTTCCTTTGATGCTCTGAAATATTCTCTAGTAAAAGCATCATTAATGTATGCCCCGGACTATCAAAGAGATTTTAACCTGTATCTGGCTGCAGCGGATACGACCATTGCGATGGTTTTAGTTCAAGAAGTCAATGGAATTGAACATCCTATATATTATTTAAGCAAAAACTTGAATGATACAGAAAGCAAATATTCTTACGTTGAAAAGCTAGCACTCACTGCTGTTCAAGCGATACAAAGATTTCGACATTATGTCCTCTTCCGGAAAACTACCATTCCATCAGATTGCAACCCCATGACTTATATATTGTCGCGACAGTTGCTGGGGGGCAAATATTCAAAATGGATAGCGATCCTTCAAGAGTTTGATCTGGAATTTGTAAAATCCAAATCAAAGAAAGCTCTAGTTTTCGCAGAATTATTGTGCGATCTCCCATCATCGTCCAATGATGAAACATCCGAAGAATCAATCGTGGACGAGAATTTGTTTCTGATATCTACAAGCAATGAGTGGTATGGAGATATAATAATTTATCTCCAAACCCAAAAATTCAGGCCTAACACCTCTCACTCAAAACAGAAACGTATACGATACCAAGCGAAAGACTACATGATCGTCGGTGACACGCTTTACCGTCGTGGTATCGATACAGTTCTGAGAAGGTGCCTCACCCATGAGGAGGCCGAAAAAGCCCTGAATGAGTGTCATTCAGGCGCGTGTGGGGGGCATCATCTGGATATGCTACAGCACAAAAAATCTTACCAGCAGGATACTTCTAGCCAACCATGTTCCAAGATTGCATAACCGCAGTCAGAAGTTGCCATGCTTGTCAAATTTTTGATAGCAAAACCAGAAGGCCACCCGCACCTTTACAACCAATAATTGCTGTTGGGCCTTTCGCCAAATGGGGCATCGATTTCATGACATGTAACCCCACCTCGATCGGGGGGCATGGGTATATTATAGTCGCCGTTGACTATTTTACCAAATGGGCTGAGGCGATGCCTACATTAGATAACACTGGTGAAACAGCTGCCCTTTTCCTTTTCAATCATGTAGTCGCCAGGTTCGGCGTACCACAGGCTATAGTTACAGATCATGGATCACATTTTCGCAATCACATGATGGTTGAATTAGCTGCCAAGCTAGGGCTATCTCACGACAGCTCTACCCCGTATTATCCACAAGCCAACGGACAAGTTGAAGCAATCAACAAGGTCCTGAAGCATATGTTGCAAAGGATGATCGGAGTTCACAAAAGAAGGTGACACCTAATCCTGTACTCAGCCTTGTGGGCTTACCAAACATCGGTAAGGAATGCGACCGGGTTCACACCTTTCCAACTGGTGTATGGCCTGGAAACAGTCTTGCCAATCCAGTGTGAAATCTCGTCTCTTAAACTCGCAATTGATCTCCTCCCCGGAACTTCAGAAGAAGAGGCCCGTTTCTTGGAATTAATCCAATTGGATGAAACCCGTCGTGATGCCACTTTGGCTAACAAATCCCATAAGAAACGAGTCAAGGCGCAGTTCGACAAAAATGTCAAACCCCGTGTCTTCTCAGAAGGTGACTTGGTCTTGCTTTATGACCAAGAATCCGATAAATTGGGAGCAGGTAAATTTAATTCTTTATGGATGGGCCCCTATATTGTTAAACGAGTGTTAGAAAAAGGAGCCTACGAGTTAATGGATTATGATGGAATTCCACTGGCGCAACCTGGTAATGGGTTGTACCTCAAGCGTTACTATGCTTAAATAGTAACCTGTATGCTTTTGTTGTATTTTGTTTTCGCTAAAGTGTTTGTTTTGGTCGAGTAATCCACCTTTTTACATTTATTGCAAATGGATCATATAACTCAACTAGAATAAACCCCAAAAATCAAAATATATATATATATAAGCTGTTTATCGTTTATACATAATGTTATGTAACCAAGACAAAAATCGGTCGCACGAACCAAAAACTCAAAATGCTAGGGGCACCCTAGCCTAGTGATGCTCATGATAGCACGTCACGGCCTGTGCAATCATGCGTAAGAGACGAGTCCATCGTCTAGGCACACCAGTAGTATGTCGCTGCAACTGTAAAGGTAACTCATCAATCCTCACATCGGGAATGCCGAGAGTAAGGCTCTCAACCTGCTCCTGCACAACTGTAAGGGTCTCGGCCACATCAAGGTCATGAAGAATAACCCTCCCAGCAGTCTCCCCTACTGGACGAACAGGACCAATATCTGTATGCACACATGAGTTTGATTAAAGTCTTGATAGAATAAAGCACAAGGACATTATAAATAAAAACAGTAAACAGTGATATGGTCGAAGATTTTACCAATAGCACCCCACTGTTCGCCATCCGGCAGTACCAAATCCGGATCACCTCGGAAATCCATGCCAACATATGGATACTCGGAATATACCATCTCCTGACACTCAAACCACCTAAAGAAGGTATCAGTGAAAGAAATCTGAGAATGACCAGCATGCCTAGACATGTGATCAACCCATCTCTGCATGCGTGGCTCAGTAGGAGAAGGCAAGTCGAGTGCAATGTACTGAGGCTGCATCAGTGGTATCTTCTCCAAGGCAAAGGTAGTCAAAATAGAACCAAATCCAAAGTTCTTCAACTTCCCGTCCTTTACCTTGGTCAACTGACTTTTCATCTGAAGAAGTACTACATCACACCAGTTGAATATTTTCAGTTGGAGGCACTCCAAGGCGTGCTGCACATAGGATCTGTTGGCAACATGAAGAGATGCACTACCGGCCATCCTCCCAATATTATACAGAATGGACCTGAGAGACCTGTCAGCAATCTCCCAGAATCAGGTGATGAAAATCAAGGGGAAAGAGGCACCTCCAAAGCTCCAACAAACCAAGTTCAAATGAAATGGTAAAATGAGAGGTAAAAGCACTTTTTAATTGCTTTTTTACGTAGTTCAAAGCGAAATATTAGGGTTTTAATCTCATTTTCAAGCAAATGTTATTCATTTCTAACTAGTTTGATGCAGCAATTGAGGATACAGTACTATCTTTGAAAAGGGCAAAGCTAGTCATGGTAAAAAAATCAAAATTTGACCATATAATCGAGCAGTTTTAGCACACAGTTCATGCTCGTTAAAAAATAAATGCAAGATTCGAGCAGTTTTAGCACACAGTTCATGCTCGTTAAAAAATAAACGCAAGATCTGAGCAGTTTTAGCGCATAGTTCATGCTCGTTAAAAAATAAACATAAGACCGAGCAAATGTTTCCACCCGCATTTAAGCTCGTTAAAAAATGAACTATCCCGGTAAATAACCACAGTGAATGTAATATCATCAGCCGTTAAAGCCTTGGTCGTGTTTGCACCGTCACCTCCACTTTTCATTTGGCTGATCGTTCACCTCCATATGATTGTTTACCCATTTTGAGGAACAGCTGCGAAGAGTGATTTCACTAGCCATCCTTGTGACACTGCCATGATTGGAAAATTCCAACCCGTACCTGGAATCAGCTGCTAACCCGTTTTATCACTCGCTCCTTAAAAGACGAGTCTTCTTTAAGCTCTTTTCATCTGACTCGTAAAATATGAAAATATTGCTGAGTTTTGGCCTTCGAGCTCGTTAAAGCGACCGGAAGAGCTATCCCTCCTCTAGATTTTAATCTTTTTGGACCTGAGGGATTATTGCACAAAAAGATTGAGCGCTTGTTTGGTTCGGCTCATTAAAACTATCGAAAACTCATCCCTTCTATATTGTTTTATACTTTTTCGGACTTAAGGGATTAGATGACGAAAAAGGACTTTCGGAGTTGACTTTACATACCTTTTCAGACTCTCTAAAAATGAAAAGGACCAAGTTATCTTTGTCGCTAGACTCATTAAAATCATTAAATAGCGACAAACTTGTCGTTAGACGAGAACGAGTTTCACTATCGGTAGGCTCGTTAAAACATAGCGATGGGCTTTCCCAAAGGGCAAGTTATAGAACAAGCATATGTTATCCTCCTCAAGCTTGACAAAAATAAAGAGGTACTGGTCAGCAATGACTGGGGAAAAATTGGGAGAAACTCAAGAAAACTTTGATGGTAGCAAGTCGCTCTTGAACATGACACTTTTCCTCCGTACCACAATCGGTTTGGGTTGTTTCATTCACCGGTCACATCCATGGTCTCGCCATACCATCCATATTTGGGGTAATGATACCGATCCATTGCATCAGTGTCACCATATGTTCAAGAGAAGTCATTCAGAAAAGTCAACCGTGTCCCATCCACTGCCGTACATTATCCTTCATCCTTTCATGACTGCCACCCTGAATCATATGTCACAGATCGTTTTCACCTCCATCAAAATCATTAGCTCCGTTCCGTGTCATTGATGTGGGATTCATTAAGGCCCTCCTTTGACGGATCGCTTCTTGTCGACGTCAGCTCATTATCCAAGAAGTTGATCTAGGAACAACCCCTTTAGTACTTTGAAGCTTGCATGCCTCAATGGCAAATTTCTCACTTCTGGCGTCAGGTATACATCAATGACCTTCGACCGAAAGATTTTGCATGGTGTTCGACGCCAAGTCCTTTATTCACACCACGTGAATTGTACTGCAGTACCTTGAGGGTCATTATCATTATCGGTGATTCCTCTCGCGCTTGTTAACGGTTTACCTCATTGACTGGTAATCAAGCGATGTCTTTCCATGTTCGACTTCAGAACATTTCTCACATGGATCGACTTGTACTTAGAGTTAAGATCGAATGAGTTTGAAGACCCCGGATCTAGTTTCATCCATCCGGGCTGCGATATATATTCAGGAAAGATAAAGACATTAACATGTACATCATTGCAGCAGATAATCATCCTACCCAAAGGATGATAATTTCATCAAAATTATCAGTCTACCATCAGACGATTGTCTGTTCTATGTACAGAAAAATGAATTTATAAAGCTGAGCATGGGAATTCCCGCCTCAGCTAGATCATGAAAGCAGTATGAAAAATAATGTATTACAGGTCTCCTCCCAGCATTGGATGAACTTCGGATCCTCATGATAAAGCATTTCACCCGATAAACGGCCTCATACTTTAGGGGGCAACTGTTATAGACATTTTTGTGCCTTACAGCTATAAGCATGAAATGTCCATAATCTAAGGGATCCAAAGTCCCTAAACATGTTGTTCCTACCCCTAGAGGAACAAGGCTAACAAACCACAACAATTCACAGAAGTTCTCCACCAGAAACTGCTCAAAAACAAGTCAATTCAGGATCAATTCAGTGGCTCCACTAGCTGTCTGCGCTGAATGTCAAAGTCAACACTGGCTACCTGCACTGCAACGCAGGTAGAAGCACTACCAGGGTGCGTTGAGCGAGAGTTGCCAAATCGCAAGTTCATTCCAAAAGGTGTCAAGACCCAGGAAGCTTCTAGAATCTTCCTCAATGACACTTGCCTCAGTGAATTCGACTGGTGATGAGTAAGAGGTTTCAAATCTCCAAGTGGAAGCAAGAACCTCCAAGTGGAATCAATAACTGACAGAGGGAGAGGACACTAGTCAGATCTCAAGCTGACTCATCCTCTCTCCAAACATCTATATATGGATCTCTCCTCCATGAGATCTAGAGGATGGAATTTTGTTATTGCAAAGAATTGTTGTTGGTTTGAGATTGGAATCATTGGGTGCTTAATGCTTTGAAGGGGGTGAAGATAGGAATTCCATTTGCTGGGAAGGAGATGCTGGATTGGAGCCCTCTGGGTTGTATCTCTTCTTGAACCTTGTTATTCATCAATAAAGCTATCTTGGTTTCTCCTATATACTGATGTATCTTTGATGTATGATTGCATTAGTATGTTTAGCTTATTTCTAATCCTGAACTAGTTATGAATATGAATCCATGTCTTGTGTAGTGTTCTCTTCTTGTGATCTTGTAGAAACCTATTGAAGCTGGGCGAGCGAGAGGGAAAGTAGCTGGGAACCCTCAAAGAGAAGAGAGACCAGTTCGAGGGACAAACGGAAGACACTGGTTAGTCCATATATCTCTCTTCATTCTTAATTCATAAAGGAAGAATACTAGAATAGCTGTCTCTGTTTGTTGCTAAGGCACTGTCACACCTTAGGTGGATAGGATCGTCCTGCATAGGCATTTTTCCCCACAACAGATGGTATACACACTTGTAAGTTGTAGTACGATGAGTTGTCAGTCTAGCCCAATGATGATTTGGCGAATGCCAAGTGAAATTTTATCAAAGAGAAGTTTGATAAATGTGTTATACTCAATGATGTTGTTCGTTGATCGACCGATACAAATCCCCTGAAAACTCACTAACTCAACACTTGGAGCGAAAATGGCCCATGTTGCAGAAGATAGGTTTTGCATACTATGAATAGCACCATAGGCATAACCAACAAATGGTTCCGAAGACTCCGACATCTACAAAAAATGAAAAATGGATTACCAACCAGATAAAAACTCTAAAAGACACACACTGACACACACACATACAATGAAAGTATATATACAGTGATTTTTACTACACTCAATCAAGCATAGTAATGTTTGAGGTACATCCCATTTCAGGGTTGCGACAATGGAATCCCATCATAATCTACTAACTCATAGGAACCTTTTGCCAAAACACGCTTGACAATATAAGGACCCATCCACATTGGTTCAAATTTCCCTACTCCAAGTTTATCAGCTTCCTGATCGTAAAGCAAGACCAGTGTCCTTTTGAGAAGATACGAGGCTTGACATTTCTATCATATTGCACATTGATTCATTTATTATGTGCTTCGTTAGCCAATGCAGCATCACGACGAGTTTCATCCAGATGGATTAATTATCAGAAACACGTTTCTTCTTCAGAAGTGTCGGGTAACAAGTCAATCGCGAGTTTGAGATATGAAATTTCACATTGTATTTATAAGACTACTTCTAAACCATACACCAATTGAAAGGGTGTGAATCCAGTTGAATTTCTCACTAAGGTTCAATATGCCCACAAGGAAGAGTATAGGATTAAATTCCAATTTCGTTTATGAACCCCTATCATTCTTTGCAACATCCTCTTCAGGACTTTGTTGATAGCCTCAACTTGTCCATTCACTTGCGGGTAATAAGGGGTAGAACTATCATGTGACAGTCCTAACTTAGCAGTCAACTTAGCCATCATGTGATTGCGAAAATATGACCCATGATTTGTAACTATGGCTTGTGGTACACCAAACCAAGAAACCACATGGTTAAAAAAGAAAAGAGTAGCCATTTCGCCACTGTTGTTTAATGTTAGCATCGCCTCAGCCCATTTGGTAAAATAGTCAACGATGACTATAATATACCCATGCCCCCCAGCCGAGGTGGGGTTACATGTCATGAAGTCAATGCCCCATTTGGAAAATTGTCTAACAGAAATGACTAGATGCAATGGTGCAAGTGGTAATCTAGTTTTTCGGTCATAAAAATGGCATGCATGATAGCTTATGATGACAATAATACAATCTTTCAATATAGTTGGCAAGAAGTAACCGGCATGGAGAATTCTTTGTGTGGTAGCATATCCAGATAAGTGTCCACCACAAGCACCTAAATGGAAATCATTCAATGCTTTCTCAGCTTCCTCATGTGTGAGGCACCTCCTTAAAATCGTATCGATACCACAATGGTAAAGAGTGTCGCCAATGATCAGATAATATTTGGTTTGGTATCGAATATGTCATTGTTGCGACTGAGATGTAGCAAGCTAGAAAGTTTGGTTCTGGAGATAGAGTTGTATATCTCCATACCATGGGTTAGATGACTATATTAGAAATAGAGACTCATCCAAAATAGATGGTTTAGATGTTGAATCAATGGAGGTTGAGGGAAGGTCACAATGTAGCTCAACAAAAATGAGAGATTTATTTGATTTGGACTTGATGAATTCCATGTCAAACTTATGCAAAATGACTATCCATTTTGAGTATTTCCCCCTAGCAATTGATGTGACAGAATGTATGTCATAAGGTTACAATCCAAAATGATAGTGGTCTTCCAGAGCAGGATGTAATGGCAAAATATCTGAATAGATTGCACAACTACGAAAGTTAGTTTCTCGACGTAAGAGTACTTATTTTCTGTATCATTGAGATTGTGGCTCAAATAATAAATCGGATGTTCAATATCATTTTCCTCTTGGATTAAACCCATGCCAATGGTTGTATCTGCAATAGTGAGATACAAGTAATAGTCATTTTGATAATTCAGAGAATACATGAATAACGCTCTAATCAAGGTAACTTTAAGACCACCAAAGGATTCTTGCGCAACCTGATCCCAATGGAAGGGTATCCCCTTTTTCAAAAGATGTGTAAACCCTTTAGCCATATCAGCATAATTGGGAATGAACCTCCTTAGAATGTTAGCCTTCCCTTGGAGTCTTTGTAATTGTAAAATATTTGAAGGTGGAGGAAAATCAAGAATTGCCTAAACCTTTAATGGATCGAGTCAAATTCCATCTTTAGACACTACGAATCCAAGCAAATGACTAGAACAAACAAAAAACACACATTTGTGTAGATTTAGTTGTATCTTGTAGTGTCGGCACCAAAAAAATATTTCTCTCAAATGTTGTGGGTGATCAGTCCACTTTCATGAATGAGCAGGTAAATCGTCAAGGTAAGGTTGAAAAATGCACTTGATGTCACGGAATGCATAGTTCATTGCCCTCTAAAATGTGGCCCCTGCATTCTTTAAAACAAATGGGAGTTTCCTATATGCGAATGTGCCCCATGGACAAATAAAAGCTGTTTTAGATTGTTCTTGTGGGCATATATTGATTTGATTGTAGCCGAAAAAACCATCCATAAATGAGAATATGTCGCATCCAGCACATTCATCAATAATCTGGTCAATAAAACGAGTAGGATAATTGTCTTTTGGACATTCTTGATTTACATCCCTATAATCAACGCACACTCAAATTGTCCCTTGTTTCTTCATGACAAGAACAATGTTGGAAAGCAAGTCAGTAAGAGGTATAGGGTAAATGAAACCAACACACAAAATCTTTTCAAATTCTGCTTTAATGGAAACGACTTTCTTTGGATGAACAGGTTGAAGTCGCTGTCGTATTGGTTTGACATTAGGATACATTTTGATTTCGTGTTCAACAATACTAGAGTCAATGCCTAGAATATCCTCATATGACCATGCAAATATATCTCGAAATTCACGAAAGAGAGTATGGTAACTATCAAGTTCTGATGGAGAACATGACTTTCCAACATGAATGTTTTCTACAATATTAGGCTTGGTCAAAATATTAATAGAAATTGTTTCTTAAATATTTGACAGGTTTCACTCATAATCTATTGTGTCTATAAAAACAAAATTTGAAAAGAAATCAGCAACTGAAGGGTGGTTTAGTTCATTTGAATAATATTGGATGTCATCTGGAAGATGAGAATGATGATGATAATCTTCCCAAGGTTCTTCTCATATCATCATTGGTTGGATGATTCCTTCATCCGTAGAAAATATACGTGAAAAAGGATCTGAAGAAGTACCATATTCTAATGAATGGTATACCCATGCAATTGGTGAAAGTGGATTTGGGTTTGCCGCACAAGCTAGAAAAATTGATTGCTATGCAAGCTCAATGGGGCTTAGTGGAAAAACTTCAGTATAACTATCATCTTCAGAATTGTTGGTAATCCTCCTTAAATTAGATGAGGTGGAGGAAATCATGTTGCAAGTCTCTACTCTTGCCACTTCCACCAAATCAGATGGTGACGGTAGTGTAAAAGTACCCATTAGGGAAGGATCTTTAAAGAGACCTACACCAACACTTTGAAGTGATAGCGGGGGTCCGTGTACCAATGAAATGCTTCCCATAGCCTGAGAACTAGATGCAAAGAAGGCAAGCTGGTTGATAACTGTGATTCCACCCTTATGAGGGAACGCAATAGTACCAAAGTATGTGGAAACCATAGCAGCCATAGCATATACCCATGGCCCTTCCTAGTAAAATGTTGCAGTCGAGGGGTCTGTCAACTACCTCAACTTCAAAAATAATTGTTTTTCCCCCTAATTCAATTTGCAGGTTACTCAAAATCCCACAAGGTGTATATGTTCGTCTATCGAAAGATTTTAACGTGGTTGGTGATTGTGAAAATGGTGGTGAACCAAGTGTTTTCTAGAAGCTCATTTACATAATGCAAGTAGGTGCCCCCCATCAATAATAGTTCAGTTAACATTCTTATTGAGAACTTTTACTTGAATTAGGAAAGCTAGTTGCACCGACAACTGTTGTGTATATCCCGCATGGTTAAAAACCACAAGATTGGAATCTGTAGGGTCTATTCCACCAATTGTTGACATTAAAGCCTGTTTCTGGGAGGGACAATTATGTAACACCTCAAGCGCTGACATAGAAGAAGGTGATTGAGTAATATCTTCTACTATGTTATAATTCTGAGCTACTCGAGCTCGAGGGTTAAATGTCGATTTATGAACAACTCCCTTTGGTGGTTTTATTGCCAATTCTGGTGCAATAGGTGGTGGAATATTTTTATATGAACTTGAAGTCAAAGGATTAGGTTGATTAGTGGCCTAATTATTTGACGATGATGGTGGATTTCCATAATCTTTATTTCTCGTTGACACTAAAACTTCATTTTTAGGCTTTTCAACAGATAACATAAATACTTTGGATGTGGAAGCATGGTCTATCGCAACCAAATGTGTCTCCGGGTTTGGAAATGGATCAGTCAACACTATAAATGTGTTAGAAGTATTTAGAAGCTTAGGGACTTCTGAGTGGTGTGGACAATCTCCTGTAAAATTCCCGTCATTATAGATTAGACATGGATAACGAGATTTCCTTGCCAAAGTAGAGGAATCAAATGATTTATTTTGAGAGGGATTATCCTATTTCTTCTTGTTTTTCCCCTTCTTCTTGCCTCCTGGTTACTTTTGATTTTTTCCTTTTTCAGATGACATGACATTGACTTTGGAAGTAAGAGTGTTTTCTGATGCATTGGAAGTTTGATTGGTAATGGAAAGAGTTTGACCAGATGGTATACTTGCCATTTGCATGCTCGAAGAACCAATCACACCATCACCGACATGAGAATCCTTACTTGATTGAGGAGGAGGAGGAATAGTGAAATTTGGTCGAGGTGCATTGGGAATCTTGTCGTAGAGCTTGTTTGATTATGGATAAATCAAATCCAAATATTGGGCACAAGAAATTACTTTCTCTTCTGTGACAACTCCACCTTTCACGACATCCTCAGTGATTGATGGCAACAATGATTTTATGAACCACTCAGCTAAAAGTTGATCAGGAATGTCGGTCTTAACCATTCGATGACGATGTTGCCACTCATGAATATGATCTGATATATGAGTAGCAGTAGTTTGTTTAAAGTTGGTTAGGAGTTTCATTCCAGTCTCGTATCTTATATGTAACTAGAAGTGGGTCAGAAATGTGGTGGTAAAAGTTGTAATGTTTTTGAAAGAAGCTCATGGTAACTCAATGTACCACTTCGCAACTAGACCAATAAGCGTTCTTTGAAAAAAATGGAGTCTAACCGAGTCATAATTTAAGGAGTTTGATGAACACCACAAATGAAATGTCATGACATGATTTGATGGGTCTTCTCCAGGATTTCCAATGAATTTCGGAATGTTAGAAGGTAATTTATGTGGAATTACTAGCCACTACAGTGAATATAAGATTGGATCATTAGTGAGCTGATTTAAATCTAGTAATTATAGAGTTTCTACAAATGGCAACTATTGATTCAAGTCAGGTTGATCATGCCCAGAATATGATGGAATTTCCTGAGAAATAGGTCTTTCCATACCAAAATAGGGCATCTGCATTCCGTAACCTTAATAAGGTGGTTGTTGAACAAATCCGGCATAAGGTGGTTGTTGATAACCATGTTGAATTTGCGGTTGTCCATAACCAGCAAAGCCTTGTTTACCAGGACCTTGGTAAGCTTGATATTGTCCAAACCCAGGTTGAACCTATTGGGCAGGTCCAACTTGGGGTGGGAATTGCTAGAATTGAGGCTATTGAAATTGAGGCTGCCACGGTTGTTGAATCAACTGTTGTTGTTGTTGGTACAACTGTTGTTGATTTAATCATTGTTGTTGCCCAACAATGAAAGGTTGACCAGGTTGTGAATAAACTATACTAGTGTAAGCTTGAGTCACTCTGGATAAAGGTATACTAATGAGGTTGTTGGACCCCAAACACAAGCGGTTGCTGTATAACAGCTTGAGAAACTTGAACTTCTTGACCCGAAACTTGTGGTTGCGAGGTAGAAGGACCAGTTTGTACAGGCTGAGATACAATTGTTTAAACTTGTGAATGCGGTACAGTGGTAACAATAGGTGTAGTAGGAATAGTTGACACAGTTTGCATTGTTTGTGTTGGATACACAAGCCTTCATTGAACTGGCATTGTTGGTTGCCATTAACAAACTTGAATTCCAGGCTTACCTGAATATTGTACGATACTATCATATGATGGTCCTCCATGATATGGAGGATAAGGTAAATAAGCATATTTCTCTCCATATGGTGGAAATATAGTATGTAATGGATACATAGATTTTTGTTGAATAGATTGCCCAATTTGATATTGATATGCAAGATCAAACTGTTGAGTTCCCATTAAAGAAGAACCAAGTAGAATTCCAAATGAGGACATGGTTGATGACCATGGTGTAGAAGCAATCCCTGAGTGGGTTCCAAATAAATATTGGTAACCAACTGGGATGGAAAATTCACCATACAGGTGTGACTCAGGCGTAGTAGAAAATATTGAAGAGGTTGCGATAGAAGATTCTGCTGCAGCTGTATCAGATGATACAGTCTGGGATGTTGACGGTTGTTCCGCCATAGTTAACTGACCCAAAAGTTGTCCTAAAGAGTTGACAGGTGCTTGAAAAGAAGCAGGATCAAAATGAGCAATAAAATGAGGAGTATAAGGATAAATAGTAAGCCCGATTTCAAAATGGAATGGGGTTCCAGGTTTATTATCTTCTTCAAATTCTTCCCTAACAACAATTAAACTAGGTGGAAGAACTTCACCATCTGGTTCATAATAGACTTCTAGTGTTGATAAAGTGGAAGTTTCATTAGTTACTGATGTCCAAGGGTTAACCGGTTGATCGTCTTCCGGTAAAGTAACAACTTCTGAATGTTCAAATTCGAAGTCCATATGTTACAGTAAAAGAACAACAATTTCATAGAGAGGTTCCTGAACAACTTCAGGTTCAGAAGAAACTTTTGTTTGAACTGTGATAGATTATGGACTAACTTCTGGTTGAACTAATTCAAGTTCAGAAGTAATTTCTTGTTGAGAAACTTCAAGTTGAGGATCAAATTGTTGTTGAACAACTTCAGTTACTGTTTCACTAATATTAGTGATAATGTCCTCAGGTAATTGTGAAACTTCTTCTTCAGAAACGGTTGTACCAGAAATAGTTGGAGTAACTGGAATCTGAGTACTTATCAAAATGGATCATGATTCTGGTAATTTAGATGAAGAACCAGGAGCTCTTGATGTACTTGAGTCAGTTAAGCGAGACCGCTTTGACCGAATAGGTGTAGCTTCGGGAAACAAAGGAGGTTTACTCATTGTTCTCTATGAATGGCGAGGTAAGGGTTGATGTTCCTCCACGATTTCTAATTAATTTTATTATCAAAAAAGAAAGAAACAATAAGGGTTAAGCTAGGCAAAAGGTTTACCAAGCAACTGTGAACTGCAGAATACCTCCTAGCGAACCAAGAAGTACGGGTAGACAATCTCCCTGAATGCTGCGTTCAGTGTATCAAAGTGTACAAGGCATCCGACTAAGTTACCTAAGGATGGATAGCAACATAGTTTTTTCCTCCCATATATACTAGAAGGTACGTGGAGGCCCAATCCGTATAAGTGTTGTCTAATGAAAAATTGCACAGTGAGAGCATTCCCATATACTTTACGTACTGTAACACTGCCCTATATACCCGAAGGTACGTGGATAAGCTATGATATACTTGTTAGTGTCAGTCTTTCCAGCCTTCCTCCAGTGATCAAATATGCTGTTACAAAGTGGTCTCAGAGTGTCAAGGTCAAATTTTGTCATTTCAGTGAGTCTTCAAGTAAAATTTGGTCACTAGGCATTAGGTCTAGGGTTTGCTTTCACTCTTTTCAAAGTTGTCCAAATGGCAGTCCATGTCATCATTCAGCTGAGTGTATCATCATTCATAGGGTTTTCCTCATCATGTCAGGTTCCATTGGGTCATTTTACAGCTTATTCATGCTTCAGTTGCGCCTAGGCAAGGTTCATTTCCCTCTCCTAGGGTTTTGAAGGCAATTTCTCTTGGACGGTCAAACCATTAGAAAAACTTATATCCTGATGATCATACACCTTCCCCTATCCTTAAAGTACTTCATCAAACACTTCCCATCACTGAGATTCCCCAAATTCCTCATTTTTGCACAAACCCTAGTTTCTTGCTACAACCTGGCAATTTTCTAGGTTGGGCCTATGTTTTGCCCTTTTGGACCACTTCCCCTCACTCGATCTCCAATATTCCACTTTCCCCTACTTCCTAACATCCCTCCCTACTTCCAAAAATTTCCCCAAGAATTTAGAAGCCCCTTATCCCCTTCATTTCGCTTCATTTCGACAAAATCCCTTGTTTCACACATAGGGATAGGTTTTACTCACATGATGTTTCTGAGCAATCAAAGATGAATTTTGGACAACTGAGAGAGGTTTTTGTCCAAAACATGCCAAATAAGAAAAACCTCCTTCACTTTTTACACAGGTGTCATGGTTTTAGAGAAATGTCAAACATATTGTTGCCTCAGGAGAATCGAATGCACCTCTGAAGTGACCTTGGGAAAATCCGATTTTATCCTCGCTTGGTTGGCCAAATAACTTTTTTTATGAGTCAAATGATAACTAGACACAAAGAGATTTCCAATTAACTATCATGAGCTCAATTTGGAGTTGAGGAAGGCATTCAAAAGTTTCCTACAACAGCACTCTGCCTTGAGGCAGCCTCATTTGGCACATTTTGACCAGTCTTGAGATATTTGACTTTTGACAAGGCAAATGAACTCAAAATTGAAAAATTCTAGTTGGGTTGGAAATTAGACTCAAATATCTTTTCAACGAGCTATCCTATGCCTAATTTTGACACCGGAAGGCCTCCAAACACCTCCTGTAAAATACACTTTGTAGCTGGGTGCGCGCTATGCATCAGGGTGGGCACAGTACGCACCAGGGGCACGCTACGCATCAGCACACTTTTCTCAGTGTAAATTTACTCGTGCGCTACACACCAGGGGCATGCTACACGTTGTGTGAGGCACGCTATGTGTTGGGAAGTCTGCCCAGAAATTCACCAGCAAGTATTCAACTCCTCTCCTAACTCAAGCAAACCACAACATTTTGAGAAAAAGAAAATGTCCACAATCAATTTTGCACACAGTTGTATATCAGCATATATATATATATATATATATATATATATATATATATATATATATATATATATATATATATATATATATATATATATATATATATATATATATATATATATATATATTCGAGCTACCTTGTTGTTAAAGAACATTTCCGAGACCGAGTCAGCTTATGAGCAGGATTATGATAGTGATTCTACACCAGAGGTAAGTGTGCCAAGGAGGTATCACAAAGGTGGAAAAGGTGATCGACATGTCAGGGAGGAGCCTACTTCTTTGGCTCAATTGCAAGCTTGTCCACTTGCAATGGACCTTTTTCGGTATCAGTCATGTTTTGAATACTGTGAGCGGATCTCACAAATCCAACATCATCGGGAACTAGTCCATTTATTTGTTCTACATTTGCAGGATGGTCATGTAAACCTTGCTGGAGTAAATTTCACCTTGTCACAAGCATGAGGAGGGACCTTCAGGTGAGCCATCCTGTTTTGTTAATATTCATGATGAAACATCTTCAGAATCAGAGAAGACCCAATATATCAAGTATCTAGAGCAGCGGAATAAACAGTTAGAGGACGAGCACACACTTATAGAGCTGCAACGAATCCGTGAAGACTGTAGGTTGGTCCGTAAAAGACCGGGTGATTTGACACCTATTGCACGGAAATTTGTGCTTGAGAAGGTCAACCGACACTTGGAGGGGTTGTTGGCAAAAGCCAATAGAGACAAAGACTTGCTTCGTCACATGAAGAATCGTTACTGGGCCCGCATGCATGTTTGCAAAGCAAAAATTAAGATCCTTAAGAGGCGATTGAGCAAGGCACTAAAACGGCAGAAAAGACCCGATCCACTCCAAATTTTGGCCGAAGCCTCTTTGACTAAGCATAGTACTTGATTGGGGACCCCCAGCCCAAATCTCAAAAAATTTAGAGAAGTTTTGGTCAATTTTGAAATTTTTGTATTAAAAACAGGTTTTTGCCCTCAACGCGTAGCGCGCTGCGCGCTACGCTGAAGATGGGGAGGTCCAATTCACAAAAGGTTTGCTTTTTTGAATTTTTCATGATGAAATACACCTGCTCAACCACTGCCAAGGAATTTCATGAAGGTTTGAGTCCCCAAAAGTTCAAAAAACAAGCAAAAAATGACCTTCTGCCACTTTTTGGGCACACAGGAAGCAGTCTTGGGAGATTGCATTTTTGGAGGGGAAAATTGGCACCAAATTGAGAAATTCCACTTGGGCGGGAGAGTCGACATCCAGAAATTTCCAAAAATCCCACTTGACCCTCATTTGGATGCCGGGAAGTGCCCCAAAAGTGGGCTCAAATGCGCGCTACGCATAGAGAAATGGCGCGCTACACATCAGGGAAATTTGCCAGTTTTTCATCTACGGCACAGGAAAACGCAGCCATTTGACCAGTTTTGACGTTTGGAGGGATTTTTCACCTTCCTTGATGTAATTAATGAAATTTCATGTTGACATGACACTTATTTACCTATTCTAGAAGATTCATTCATAAAATAGCAAAAATTTAATGAATGAATTGGTTTCCTAGCTTATAGAGGCAAGTTGTTTTGATTGCCTAGATTGTAGTGCTTTGTTTAGAATTGGTTGAAATAGCTCCTAGGATGATGAGCTCGACCCCTAAAGGCAAGGAAATGTGTTATCTTGCCTATATTATGTATCTTCTTATTCATTTTCATGGTTGGACTCTTGAGGGATAAGCTTAGACTGTATTACTCTTTGTATCTCTGCAATTTTGGCAAAGGAAAGACCAAGGTTTTGCAGCACTATTTGGGATTCCTGTGGTTATTTGTGTTGATGGTGTGTTTCTCTCATGTACTTGTAAGTTTGTTATGTGTATCATTTTCCTACTCTTCTCTTCTGCAAATTATGTAAATGAAGTGTTAAGGTAGAATTCATGGTTTCTATGCTCTGCCTTTAAGTTTGCTTAATATTTATGTTTTCATCTGTTTAAGGAGAACTCCTGATGGTTTCTTGCTCTCCTTAGCTCCTCACCAGTCATACCTATCCATTCACTTCCTTCAAAGGCATCAAGAAAATCTCCTACCTTGCCCCAAAAAGACCTCTGTAAAAATTGTGTCTCATCCCCGCACCCAAAATTGCCGTGCTCAGTTTTCCAACAAAACCCTAAAATATTGAAATCAAACTTTCCCTATCAGTTTACTAGCCTAAAATCAGTGTTCTTTATTGGTCATCCCAGCCCTTTGAAGACCTTTTGCCGAGATAGACCCGGAGAGAGCCCTCTCCTGTCCTCGTAGGGCTAGCTACGAGGCTAAGTGGTTTGATGTTGCCTTGGATTTGGCCTTCCTCAGCCTGAGGCCAAATTCGAGCACTAACATAGTGGCGACCATACTGGGGAAGAACAAATGGTTTTCTGGTTGATGTCATTTGTTTTATAAGCTACAAAAGGAGCCTGAAGTTATGCCAGGTAGCCTTCGAAACGCTTTTGCTTTGCATTAGCGGAAGTAGATAAATGCTGCTTCAGTCAATCTCCGGTCTAGCTTGTAAACGTGACATTTAACTTGTTAACTACCCCAGTACATGCATCAAGTTCAGATCTGATTGTTGATGGTGGAAAATGATCAGACACTGGCAAGGCTGAAATCATTCACCTGGCGACTCTAAATCATTTTCGAGATCAGATCCAAAGACTCCACTGGAGGATGATCCCGACCAGAAAAAGCATGAAAGGACAACATGGACAGATCAGGTATTCAAGTTGGAATTTTATCCAAGACATTTTGTTCTTTGTCATAAATTATTTCTTCTCTTTTCCCAAGAATGTCAAGAATGCTTTGCAAAGCATACTGTATTTGAGAAGAGATCCTCGGCCTGCAGTTGATTCTTTCCCTTTGAAGATTGTGAATACCAAAGATTTGCATGCCTTTGAGCTTGATCAAGATCCTTTTTGCGAATTTTGTGATGACCATATTCAAATTGATGAATCTCAAGAGACCAAGACTGATTCTATACCGGTTGTACATACCCCTACACCTGGTAAAATTCTAGATCGGTATAAACCTCTTGTTTTACCTTCTGTTCTCCATGCTTTCCCCAAAAACTATGATCTATACTTGCCGAGGTTTGATGGCGAAAGTAAGAATGTCAACACTGAGCAACATTTGCAGAATTTTGAGAATTTTCTAGATCTTTTTGAAGTTGATGAAGAAGATGTTAGTATAAGGCTTTTTTCTCTTTCTTTGCAAGCCAAAGTCAAGAGTTGGTTCAAAACCCTGCCTGGTGCAAGCATCTCAGGTTTCTGACAGTTCATCAAAGTCTTTCTCGACAGGTGGATGATTGGGCAGACCCTTTTCTTGATTATAGAAGAGTATAACCAACTGAAAAGACTACCAGGGGAGACAGTACAATAGTTTTCAGCCAGATTTAACCAAGTTTATTATTCGATGCCAGTTGATATAAGGCCTACTCCTAGATCGGCTCTCTTGCACTATCCGGGTGCCTTTGATCCGGAGATGGAGTTTCAGCTGAGAGAAAGGGATATTGCAACACTTCACGAGATGCAAAATAGTGCAGTAAATGTAGAGGCTCATCTGCTGATCCGAAGGGCAAGGTTGAAGGAAGAAGAGATGAAAAACATAGATCCGGAAAAATCGACATCTCTAGAGGTGAAGCTTGACATTTTGGTAAGTGTAGTAGAAAATATGATGGACAAGATCAATGCAAGGAATGATTATGATGTTCAAGCTCATGGCTTGTTGATTGAAAAAGAACAAATGGCCACTCCAAAACATTTTGTTTCTTATCCTAGTTGTCATAGATATGATAATGATTGTTTTGTAGATCACCTTGGCGAAGAAAGAACTGTTGATATGAGCTGCATGCTTGATGATATGTTTTATACCGATGATTTGCCTCAGTTTAATTAGTATGATGATGATTATGTTCTCCAAACCGAAGCTAATCTTGCAGACAAATCAACAGCTAGTTTGTGGGAGGAGGAAGAAGTTCACTTACAACAGCTCGAGTACAATGATCAAACGATGCATATCAGCTACGACATTGACGAGGAAAGTGCAGCAAAGTTTGAAGTAAGTGAAGGATCTTTTCCTTTTTGTTTTGATTTGTTTCAGTTCATCAGAGACAACTTCCATGCAATTAGAAATCAAATGTCAACAAGTCTTGATTTGAAGCATCTTGAGAGCAATGAAAATTTTGTTCAAGACTTCTCATATTCAGATTTGCAACCCCCGAAAGCCATTGATTGTCAAGTTGCAGTTGAAGTCTTGGAGGTGGACACACATGATTTAATGATTCAAGGTGACTCCGTACCATTTTATTTTGAATCATTTCAGTTTTTGAAGGGTAGATTGCATAGTAAATCTTCAAATGAACAGTCTATAACAAATCAGCAATCTCTCAGTGTTAATGTTGAGGATGAGACAGATAACAAAATTCTTGAGCAGCCTGTGGCATCAGATTTGCAGCCACCAAATGAAATTGAAGGGCGAATTACAGATGAAGCTGTGGAAGACGAAATACATGATTTGATGATGCAGGAAGATTTTATACCTTTTTGTTTCGAAGCATTTCATTTTATAATGCAGAATCTTCGTAAAATCTCTCAAGAAAAATATGAACAGCTAGAAAGATGTCATACATTTTCAATGGATACATTACAACAGTCTTTTCAAGTTTTTCATGATCCAATAGCTGATGTTTTGGATGAGGTTTGCAGTCAAAGTCTTTCTCCATTGACTACATGTGAGCTTGAAACATGTGCTGATATGAACTTGATCCGGCAGCCAGTTTCTTTGTCATTTTTAGCAGAGGTCTCATCACAAGGCTCAGATCAAAGTTTGCATTCATGGTATGAGGAGAAGAGAAGTAATCCATTGGATGAGCTAAGTCCCAGTGTGCATGAACTTCAAGATCCTTATGCAGTGTTTTTGGAGGTGGATAGAGAATTCATATCATTCTACAGATTTGTTTCCACGTTGTCATGGGAGTTTCCTTTCAATAGTTCTCTCTTGTTATTCATAAGTGAGCACTTGCGGAGAATTCAACCAGCAGACGGGATACTTACTTGGTTGCATTGGTTGTTTCATTTCACTTGATCAAGTGATGAATGAAACTGTTAGAGTAGGTTTTGATGAATAAGCTCCATTTTGAGCATCATTTCCAGTTTTTCGGTTGTGTTTAAGTATTGAGTCAGTTTTTAGTTGAGTGAGAGTCAATTTGTGTCATCCGAGTCATCATTTTTCAGTCATGCATTTTAGTTTGAGTTTTTGACTCCATTGCCCAATGGATAAGGCACTGGTCTGCTCTCCCAAAGATCTGTCGTTCTTGGCACCTCCAAGGAGCTACCATCCCCATCGGAGCCAATGTTAGTGTCAGTCTTTCCAGCCTTCCTCCAGTGATCAAATATGCTCTTACAAAGTGGTCTCAGAGTGTCAAGGTCAAATTTTGTCATTTCAGTGAGTCTTCAAGTAAAATTTGGTCACTAGGCATTAGGTCTAGGGTTTGCTTTCACTCTTTTCAAAGTTGTCCAAATGGCAGTCCATGTCATCATTCAGCTGAGTGTATCATCATTAATAGGGTTTTCCTCATCATGTCAAGTTCCATTGGGTCATTTTACAGCTTATTCATGCTTCAGTTGCGCCTAGGCAAGGTTCATTTCCCTCTCCTAGGGTTTTGAAGGCAATTTCTCTTGGATGGTCAAATCATTAGAAACTTATATCCTGATGATCATACACCTTCCCCTATCCTTAAAGTACCTTATCAAACACTTCCCATCACTGAGATTCCCCAAATTCCTCACTTTTGCACAAACCCTAGTTTCTTGCTACAACCTGGCAATTTTCTAGGTTGGGCCTGTGTTTTGCCCTTTTGGACCCCTTCCCCTCACTTGATCTCCAAGATTCCACTTTCCCCTGCTTCCTAACATCCCTCCCTACTTCCAAAATTTCCCCAAGAATTTAGAAGCCCCTTATCCCCTTCATTTCGCTTCATTTCGACAAAATCCCTTGTTTCACACATCGGGATAGGTTTTACTCACATGATGTTTCTGAGCAATCAAAGATGAATTTTGGAAAACTGAGAGACTTGTTTGTCCAAAACATGCCAAATAAGAAAAACCTCCTTCACTTTTTACACAGGTGTCATGGTTTTAGAGAAATGTCAAAAATATTGTTGCCTCAGGAGAATCGAATGCACCTCTGAAGTGACCTTGGGAAAATCAGGTTTTATCCTATCTTGGTTGGCCAAATAAATTTCCTGATGAGTCAAATGGTAACTAGACACAAGTATCTTTCCAATGAGCTATCATGAGCTCAATTTGGAGTTGAGGAAGGCATTCAAAAGTTGACTGCAACAGCACTCTGCCTTGAGGAAGCCTCATTTGGCACATTTTGACCAGTCTTGGGAGATTTGATTTTTGACAAGGCCAATGAAATCCAAATTGAAACATTATAGTTGGGTTGAAAATTAGACTCAAATACCTTTCCAACTAGCTATCCTACGCCCAATTTGGACACCGGGAAGGCCTCCAAAAGCCTCCTGCAAAATGCACTATGTAGCTGGGTGCGCGCTACGCATCAGGGTGGGCGCGCTACGCACCAGGGGCGCGCTACGCATCAGCACACTTTTCTCAGTGTAAATTTACTCATGTGCTACACACCAGGGGCATGCTACGTGTTGGTTGAGGCATGCTACGTGTTGGGTGAGGCGCGCTACGCGTTGGGAAGTCTGCCCAGAAATTCGCCAGCAAGTATTCAACTCCTCTCCTAACTCAAGCAAACCATAGCATTTTGAGAAAAAGAAAAAGTCCACAGTCAATTTTGCACACAGTTGTATATCAGCATATATATATATTCGAGCTACCTTGTTGTTAAAGAACATGTCAGAGACCGAGTCAACTTATGAGCAGGATTATGATAGTGATTCTACACCAGAGGTAAGTGTGCCAAGGAGGTATCACAAAGGTGGCAAAGGTGGTCGGCATGTCAGGGAGGAGCCTACTTCTTTGGCTCAATTGAAAGCTTGTCAACTTGCAATGGACTGTTTTCGGTATCATTCATGTTTTGAATACTGTGAGCGGATCTCACAAATCCAGCATCATCGGGAACTAGTCCATTTATTTGTTCTACATTTGCAGGATGGTCATGTAAACCTTGATGGAGTAAATTTCACCTTGTCACAAGCATGAGGAGGGACCTTCAGGTGAGCCATCCGGTTTTGTTACTATTCATGATGAAACATCTTCAGAATCAGAGAAGACCCAATATATCAGGTATCTAGAGCAGCGGAATAAACAGTTAGAGGATGAGCACACACTTATAGAGCTGCAACGAATCCGTGAAGACCATAGGTTGGCCCGTAAAAGACCGGGTGATTTGACACCTGTTGCGCGGCAATTTCTGCTTGAGAAGGTCAACCAACACTTGGAGGGGTTGTTGGCGAAAGCCAATAGAGACAAATACTTGCTTCGTCACATGAAGAATCATTACTGGGCCCGCATGCATGTTTGCAAAGCAAAAATTAAGATCCTTAAGAGGCGATTGAGCAAGGCACTAAAACGGCGGAAAAGGCCCGATCCACTCCAAATTTTGGCCGAAGCCTCTTTGACTGAGCATAGTACTTGATTGGGGACCCCCAGCCCAAATCTCAAAAAATTTGGAGAAGTTTTGGTCAATTTTGAAATTTTTGTATTAAAAACAGGTTTTTGCCCTCAACGCATAGCGCGCCGCGCGCTACCCTGAAGATGGGGAGGTCCAATTCACAAAAGGTTTACATTTTGGATTTGTCATGATGAAATACACCTTCTCAGCCACTTTCAAGGCATTTCATCAAGGTTTGAGTCCCCAAAAGTTCAAAAAACAAGCAAAATATGACCTTCTGCCACTTTTTTGACACACAGGAAGAAGTCTTGGGATATTGCATTTTTGGAGGGGCAAATGGGCACCAAATTGTGAAATTCCACTTGGGCTGTAGAGTAGACATCCAGACCTTTCCACAAAGCCCACTTGAGCCTCATTTGGATTCCGGGAAGTGCCCAAAAAGTGGTCTCAAAGGCACACTACGCGTAGAGAAATGGCACGCTATGCATCAGGGAAATTTGCCAGTTTTTCATCTACGGCATAGGAAAACACAGCCATTTGACCAGTTTTGACTTTTGGAGGGATTTTTCACCTTCCTTGATGTAATTAATGAAATTTCATGTTGACATGACACTTATTTACCTATTCTAGAAGATTCATTCATAAAATAGCAAAAATTTAATGAATGAATTGGTTTCCTAGCTTATAGAGGCAAGTTGTTTTGATTGCCTAGATTGTAGTGCTTTGTTTAGAATTGGTTGAAACAGCTCCTAGGATGATGAGCTCGACCCCTAAAGGCAAGTAAATGTGTTAGCTTGCCTATATTATGTATCTTCTTAGTCATTTTCATGGTTGGACTCTTGAGGGATAAGCTTAGACTGTATTACTCTTTGTATCTCTGCAATTTTGGCAAAGGAAAGACCAAGGTTTTGCAGCACTATTTGGGATTCCTGTGGTTATTTGTGTTGATGGTGTGTTTCTCTCATGTACTTGTAAGTTTTTTATGTGTATCATTTTCCTACTCTTCTCTTCTGCAAATTATGTAAATGAAGTGTTAAGGTAGAATTCATGGTTTCTATGCTCTGCCTTTAAGTTTGCTTAATATTTATGTTTTCATCTGTTTAAGGAGAACTCCTGATGGTTTCTTGCTCTCCTTAGCTCCTCACCAGTCATACCTATCCATTCACTTCCTTCAAAGGCATCAAGAAAATCTCCTACCTTGCCCCAAAAAGACCTCTGTAAAAATTGTGTCTCATCCCCGCACCCAAAATTGCCGTGCTCAGTTTTCCAACAAAACCCTAAAATATTGAAATCAAACTTTCCCTATCAGTTTACTAGCCTAAAATCAGTGTTCTTTATTGGTCATCCCAGCCCTTTGAAGACCTTTTGCCGAGATAGACCCGGAGAGAGCCCTCTCCTGTCCTCGTAGGGCTAGCTACGAGGCTAAGTGGTTTGATATTGCCTTGGATTTGGCCTTCCTCAGCCTGAGGCCAAATTCGAGCGCTAACAATACTCACATATGTGGAATGAGGTATCACACATAGGACGTATTGTATACAAGTTAGCGACAACTTCTTTGTTTAACAACGCCGGAACATGTCTCTAGCCTAGAACCACTAAATGTTTTTCGTTAATGACAATGCTCCATTAGGTAAATTGATGTTAATTTTAAGTTGATCTTGCTTAGAAATTTTCCTTCCAAGTTCACCACGTGATGTATTCTGAAATTCCTAGGAATGCAACTATTATGATAAGCATTCTTTCCATTCAATTTAACAATGAAAATACAAGCTACTAGGGATAGAGCAATTAGATTTCTTTCGATCAAAGAGAAAAGAGCACAATCTAGTGAAATTTCCCTAAACTATTCCTATGAGGACACACAAACTTTTTCAATGCAACATGCATGTATTTATTTTTTATTTCCTTAATGTGAATGTAAACAAAAAGGAAAATAATGCACATACAATCAATCAATCTTTACCAAGAATGAAGACTTTACGAAAGTTTTGTTTCGAAGGTAAAGAATACTTTTACGACACTTTCTTTCGAACAAAGATTAATCAACTATATTCTAACTTTGACTATGGATTGATAATGACAAAGAAAAGATTTAAGAAACATTAATCAATCAAGTCAAAGTAGGGCTAGCAAAGGAGATAGAAACTTGTTCTCTAAGACATGACATTCATTGATCAATCAGTAAGCAAACAAACAAAGAAAAGTTGGCAAAACTCATTCCAAAGGTGGGAAAATGACCATAGGAGGATAAACGTAGCCCTGAATGGGAGACAATGCACTTCAGAGCATTATCCCTAAGCCAAGCGTGCTCTGCAGCACAATGTTTCCCTGACAAGCCTGCGCTGGTGACAGTGATCCATTTCAAAAGGAAATTTGACATAGTTTTGACCAAAATTTCAATGCAAAAGAGCTGAAATACAATCAATGAACAGAAGTAGAGTCTGCAAGAGTGTCCTAGGAGGTGGATAACCTACTAGGAAATATGATCTTCCCTAGTGGAGTCGCTAATTTTTTTTGGGATAATTTAGTATCTTCAGATAAATACTAATCCCTAGATAAGTAGCCATATCTAGAATAACAATTTAAAGCACTTTAGCCTTTTCCTATAAGCAATAGATAAGACAAAGAAGATGAGAAGACCTACTTGTAGTTCCAATTTCCTCTTGTCTCCTTTGTATCGATCTTGTCATTCCTTCTCATACTTAAATCGCTTGAGAAGTACCTGTAAACACAAACAGAAGTCAAAGAACCGATCAGAGCAAAATATCTATTGAATACAATTGAATGGAATCAGATACATTTCACACATATAAGCATCATATAACAATACAAACATATGGGAAAAAGGTTCAAATACTTTATTGAATAAAAGAAGGAATTACAACCATCGTGTCTAATTCAAAGTCATTCCTCCAACTTGGATCCCATCCACATCACATCAAAAGCATGAAAAAATTGTAGCATTACAATACTTGCTTCAAAGCCAATTCTCATAGCAACATTATCTCCTTATAATTCAACATAATCCAACCTGTGATCACTTAGATGAGTGGTCAATTTATAGGTAGATGAAGGAGGTTATGTCATAAATGGTGGTATTAAATGGCGTTACATACTTATAATTAGTTCCATGGAGGAATGGATGAGAGGATAGGATGCATCTTAACTCATTCCTCATCCATTTTCAAGCTCATAAGAGTTGATAAGTGAGGGAAACTTCTATATGACTCCAAAAGGTAAGAATATTCCCCAAACCCTATGTGAATTTCACTCAATCTCGCCTAGCGCAGGTGAATGAAGGCCTAAGTGCTATGCAAAGCACGCTGGCATGGACTTAACTGACCTACAACGTACCCTTACATGGGCCTACCTACGCTGTTCCCTCTAGAGGTCATTTCAGGATGTCTTCAAGTCATAAAACTGTCTGGGAAGGAGGCATTCAAAAAGGTGACTTGTTTAGGGCATGTAGCAACTAGAATTAGGGTTTGATGAGCCCTAAAACATTGATATGGATGATGGGAGTGATGTGCCCATCTATAACACATATGCACAAATTCACTCAATCACACACTTAGTCATTTTTGTTGAAGTTCTGACGACCGGATCACCCTCTAACAGCCAGACCCCCACCCTAGAATCAACTCGACCGATTGTCATCCAGAAAAATGTAGAAGTGTCCAAAAAACCATTTCAATCTATGCTACCTGCAAGATGATAAATCAACCCTCCTATTGGTCAACCAAAGAGTTTGATCGGGCAGTGACCCCAGGACTCACTCCCCTAAAAAATTGCACAAGAGTTGCAGAGCTTACCTGCGCTGTAGATTGAGAAAATTGCGCAGACAGGCCAGATAGACACCAAGTCTCCATCCCTATCTCCCCTCAAGAATTATGTAATTTTTCTAGCCAGTCACCTAGAGAGCCAGCCGACAGCTCACCCAGAAAACTGCACAAATTTCTGAGCAAGCCCCTCAGCAGCCCAACATCCCGCTCAGTTTAGAAATTGAACATAGGTGTTTAGTAGGTCATCCTCCTAGAAATTGTGCAATTTTTTCCTCTAGAAAACCCTGCAACCTATTTCCATCTCACTAAAGGAATTGTGCAGTTTTTGCTGCCAAGGCCCTCGGTTGCTCGAACTGCTTCCCTCCAGGAATTGCGCCTACCCTCCAGCTGAGCCAGATCGTGTAGACAGTCACTATTGATCTGGATTGTACATCTTAGTCCTTGAGTGACCTCTGTGCAATTTTCACCAACAGTTCCTGAAGCTCGCATCCGAGCTTGAAACATGCCTCACGCAGTTTTGTAGCCTTGCCCTCTCTCTTGGTCACTTTCATCCAAAAGTGAACGACCATGCATCATGCTAGACTAGGAATTTTATGGATTTGATGTCATCTCATCATGAGAGACAGTAGATAAAGGTATGTGAACAAACATGATGTGATGACAAATGGGATGAACAAGGAGAGTACATGCAAAAGGACGTGTTCGCAAATGGATGAATAAATGAGGCATGCGAAGAGACGTGTTAGCGAATAGACGACCATATGAAGATGTGTTCACGAATGGATGAATAGATGACTTGTGCAGATGGATCGACGAGTGAACATGCAAGGAGATATTTTCACGAACAGATGAACATGTCAAGCATGCCAAAGTACAAGAAAAGGAGCAACGTGCACATGCAACATCAAGCAAATCCAATGACCATCAAGGACTCTGCACACTTCACCATGCGAAGGGGAAGTTTTGATACACCAAGAGGACATCCATCACTCAACAACAATGCAACTTGACATGCACACTAGTAGCAACATGAACATACTAGCATTGTTGTGTCGAGTCGTGTCATGAGTCATGTCGGCCACATCACTACTGTGGGCCATACTATTTTCAATCAATGTATTGTAATGTCGAAGTCCAAGAGACCCACTTGTAATCTGAAGAGTCATCTAATATGAAAAGTCATGGAATTTAAACAGTCATGAGGGAAGTCAAACAGTCGCAAGGTCAATTTCACCCTTGGCTATAAATACCCCCTCATTTGTACATGCAAAGGACTTTTTCACCTTGGCTCCTCCCACATAGCCTTGAGAGCCTGTAATATTTTCTTTGAGGAGCGAGTAGTGGGTCCAACGCCCTGCCCATAGGGTTAGTGATGTATGGTGTATCGATGCGTCTTGGAATTTTTGCTTAATTTAGAAGCTTGCTCACAGGCCAACACGTTTTCTCACATGTGTTGTAACGGTTTGTAAGAATTAATCTTGAACACTTGTAATACATGTTTCTTTAACCTGTGTTAAACAATTGAAATCATCGAACTGTTCCAATACATATATTTATGAAAATGTGTTGTATAAGTTGTTAACATTGTCCTGCCCATGTTGGTTACCTCCTGGACACCAGACATAACCTTTCATGAAAACATGCTATAACGACCGTCGCACTTGCGTGGACTGCCCGTTGGGTGTTGTACGTACAATGTTCCTTTGTGTGTTGTGACTGTCGCATCCGTGTGGATTACTCTTCCAGAAGTTGTGCATTTCTTGTTGTGTTGTGTGTCTCTGACAGAGTTTGGACTTCCTCCCATCCAACTTGAGACTCACTCCCACCTTCTCTCTCTACTATGAAAGAACCTTGACACAAGTAACACTATAATTCACTAGGCATATGGACCTCATTGTTCGAAGACAAAGAAGACCACTCTCTCATGCCGACAAGCAAGAGCTAAGGAATATCCTTAAGATAATGGCAATCGAGCCAACATACTGAATGGGACTCCTACACCAAATGGTGTGAGGTCTAGTTTGGACTTCTTACTGGGGAGATCCCCTGATGTTCGTGTATCCAACACTATCAATAGGGTATTTTTTGAATGGCTTTGTATCGAGCTTCAATGTGATCTTCATGACTCCTAGATACCCTACTATCCCTTTTAGATCAAAGAATTTGGTGGGAAACAAGTGCTGATACGGTTGCAGGAGCTCTGCGACATCATCTATAATATCTTCTTCCCGATAGTCACGGATATTCACGAACTTCGGTTATGCTTCCAATCCAATATTCACCTTCTTGGTCTTTAAAGGATCCGATATATCAGGGATTTCTACCTTAGGCCCCTTGACTTCAGGCTATCCCTTAGACTCAAGAATGTGAATGTTCTTGGGATCTTCTTCACCATCCTCCGTAGTCACAATGTAGCATTCAAGTGCATGGCATAACTACGTAGCCAAATTTGGTTGTACCTATTCAATCAGTTCTTGAAGAATTTTGAATATAGTAGCTTTGATCATTTGTAGTGCTTCATCTATACACTCAAATGCATCTTTAAAGCTAAAATATAACAGCAAAATTTCTATCAAAACATCCCATTCTGCGGTCCCGTGTCGCAGCTCCATTTCCAGACACCAGTTCATCGGGATTGTATCCAAAGTGTGGAAAAATATATGAACCCACTTTGACTGTGATTCTTCTCCCCATGCTTTTGCCCATTGAGCTAAGTGTTCATGGATATCATCCTTCCTTGTTTATTTCTCCGTAATGCGGGTATTAGCATACCGAAACCTCAATTTCATCATTCTCCGATACTCCTTCCAATCTGTAAAACTATTTTTATGTGTGCCCCACCAATGAGTAGGCGTAGCTAATAGTGCAATGTCTAGCACTTGGAACCGATGTTCCTCCGATACATCCCTCTCAAATTTGTCCAGAAATAAATTGACATCCTCTAAACCATCATAATATGGTACGTTGCATATCTCGGTGGATATACATCATAGCAATTTGGTAAGCCTATTGCAGCGCAATGGTGATACTTCATGCAAATGGTTCTACCAGCGTTCAAGCTCCTCATCTAAATCTGAATTACATGAGTTGTTCTTCTCCGATGTGATTTGCCCATTTTTCGTAGAGTTAATCGAGTATTCATCTCATGCAGTCAACTTATAAATATGCTCAATATCATCATCCTCCTCATAATTATAGAATGGTTCAGTATACCGCGCACCTTCAGCTAGATCCAGTGGCACAATAACCCTTAGTTATTTATTTTCAAATGTCATACTTTGCTTATTTAGATTGATGATTGTTTTCATGTCAAATGTCCAATAAATTCCAAGTAGTGTTGGATATGGGTTACCATCGTCCACTATTTCAATCACTTCAAATTTCGCTATGGCGCATGCCCCATCAACATCCACATTCACTCCATGTAGGCGTTCCATAGGAATAATCTTTTGTTGATTGTCAATTCTAAACTAGATCGAGGACTAATGTAGCACTAGCCTTCCCATTCTTTCCTAGGTTTGTTTTGGCAAAACATTTGCATCAGACCCTAAATCACGAATTACCTGGCCCATTTCCTATTCTCCAATCTAGGTAGTCAATCTCATTTCATGATTGGTCCTCTTCCTACTTTTTCCCACCTTTTGTACTGTGCACTGCTCTTCTAGAGGCTTATTCTTACCAGTGCAATTATCTATCAATTCTCGCAGTTCTTCTACCATCTTCTTATCCCTTAGGAGTTTCATGCAGGTTTTCAAAAATTATGCTAATAAGGAGGGGTCTACCTCCTGCGTAGAACTGGTATATTCATACTTCCCATATTTTGAGTCCTTCATGTGGGAGCTCCTTATCCACAAAGCTCCTCTTTTCTTCCATAAATGTTTCCTTCACCTTATTTACATCGAATCCTATATCCTTATCAGCAACCTTGCGAACCCACACATTGGCTTCTCGCTATTTCCCCTTATCTTCTACAGTAGCTATACCGCTTTGTGAAACAATATTGACACTGGAACCATATTTGTGAGGCTCTGACCTCATCATCTAGATGTTCTGCGTAAACTGCTAGGTCTGAGTCTTCTTTTCTTGCATGTTAGTGATAAGAACTAGGAAATCTTCTATAACATGGTCAAATTGTCGATGATATTGACATGAAAGGTATGTTGGATTCTGAAAATCACGTGCAAAATGACCCACTTACCCACAATTGTAACGTATGATATAACCACGACCCCTTCTACCTCCTCCTCCTTTCCCTCTTCCTTGACCTTGGAATCCTATGCGTGCCACAGTTTCACCCTGATCTTGTTGAGAACGAGTCTCTACTTACATTCTATACATAGGGGTTCTATCCATCATCAATTCATAACTTCGACAATGGTGCTCACCGTGACCTACAGATTTGCAGAAATTGCAAAAAAAATGCTAGGGGGTCTGTCCAAACTTTTGTAGTAGATGAAAATTATATGTCACATGTTGTCTTGTAACCTGACAAATAGCGCACCATGGTGTTATTCCTGCACTCGTCCTAGCAGTATATTCTAGCTTCAGGGGGACAGGGCCTCCCCCTATGAGATAGTTCTGATAGACCGAGAAATGGTCCTTATCATGACCATGGAATTTTCATTTCAAGCACCAAACATCTACACAAACCTCAGTCTAAAATTCCTTTCCCTTCTTTAGGCTCTGCAACTCCATATGTAAGCTAGCCAACTGTGACCGAATCTGTTGTACCCCCAGATTGATATCCTAAATGGGAAAAAGCTTCCAATCTCGTAGCAATCTCTAATGCTTCAACCTGCGTGCCAATTCTCTGCTATGACATTGGCTATCTCAGATGGGGTAACAATGAAGTAATGTACCAATCCCTCTATTGATCATCCATGATTTGCGTATTAGCTTGCTGGAGCAGAAACTTTAGTCTCTAATCAAAGTCTCATGTAGACTCGTTTACCTTTTGATGGATCTCTTTACCCACATTTACTGACTGAGCTTGTGACTTAAGTTTCTTGAATTCACTATTGAGTGCCTTCTTCATCTCTTCCAATGTTACATTTGGGTGCTTCGACCAATACTTAACGTACCAACTTAGTTCTCTATCTTGCAGTGCAGTAACCAACTGGGCTTTCTTCAAATCATTGTTTGTAATCTCCTGTGACTTCCATTGAACATCTTCTACAAACCAAAAATATTTATGATCTTCTGTCTTTAGACCCTTGAATATGGGCATATTCATCGTGTTGGACATATTGAATAGTGGAGATGGAGGTGGAGGTGGAGGTGGAGGTGTAGGTGTGTGAGGCGGAGGTGATGGTGGAGGCTGAGTGGATGCATTTGGTATTCTCGTGATACTTGCTTTACCGTATGTAGGGCACCTAGAGGTGTCCACAAAACACTACTTTCTTCATCACTGTTAGATTCTCCCAATAGAGGACTATATTCAGTACTTGAATCTAGGTCTCTTCTAAATGCTTTTCCACTTCGCATATCTCCCGTCAGATCTCTTATAAACATTAATGTAATGGCATAACCCTTTTCTCTCGCAATAGAATTTTTCCAAGTCTTCAGAGATTTAAGATACTTACCTCTAGTTCCTTTGAAGAATCGCCATTAATCTTCACTATATCTTACAGATGTATCGATCATGAATTCAGTGATGAATCTACCCAAAATATTATCTATCAAGTAATTAACAATGTTGGCTACATGGGGCTTGACCCAAGTTCAGCAGTGAGTTTAGCCAGGAAAATCTCAGTACTACTAGCCCTTTCGGCAGCATTTTCACGAAGTGTGGACGAAGGTCTCACCCGAAGTAGTATGGGAGGGTGCTAGAACTAGGTTTCCACACCCTAGGGATGTCTTAATGAGGGTTCTATAGGTTCACGCTCCTAATCTACATGCTGTGTTGCTCCACGCAGATTTCTATTCTTCACAACCTGTGTGCACCTTCATATTATTCCGATTCGATCCTTACTGTGCTATTATATTAGTGCTTAACTTAGTTTGTGCGGGCCCAATATTCTTATTACTTACTCAACTTTCAGATTAGTGCGCATACTTGAAAATAATATAAATGCATAAAATAACCAGAACATAAAAATACAGATCTACAAATAGACACATAATATTATGAATCAATCTTATCTTTATTAATACTCAAGTTTAGTTACAGACCCGACTTCACCCTATGCACTCAGCTGCAGGGGTCCACGCACTTAGCTATGGACTCTACTAGGCCTTTATGCACTCAGCTGTAGAGTCTCTACCTACCATTATGACCCAATACACTTCAGATTCACTTCTATCTTCTAACCATGCCTTTGCATCTATCTGTTACTTCTCAAAAACTAAGACTCCCTTTCTACATAGAGCCTCGCTCTATTTATACAATCCCATGGTCCACGGACCATGGGTAGGCCGACACACTTTACATTAAATTACATTATCTTAGGGCGGGGTCTTTACATTACACTTGACTGAAATTTGGGCTTCAAGCCCCAAAAACATGCTATGGGGGGATCCACTGCCCAACAGGCCCCCAACACAATCATCGTGACTCGTCTCGAGTCACTCTGCAGGTGTGGAAATCTTTGCGCGAAGTCCATGTCGTAGGTCTCGTGCAGCTTGGGTGTCTGCAGCACACTATTCTACCACTTGTTGTACTTGTTGCACACGTATCTCTGAACTTTCTTGAGCAGGGTCACATTCCTTTTCAACTATATACAGTTCTTGCATCTATGCTAGCTTCCCTTCAATGGTAGCTGTGATTTTGAATGCTTCATCGATCCATGGTTGGATGTGCACTTTAAGCAGGGCTTCCTTTTGGTGCATGGCATCTGATCAGTCCTTCAATGCCCTTGCCTGTTATATTCTGGCGATTCATTGAGTAAGGGCAACCGTCTGCACGGTGCCTCAGACACTATCATACTCTTACTGCAACTCGCACGCCTTTGTCTCTAGGTGCTGTAGGTTCGGGTCTTCCTGTAGGTGCATAAGTATGGTTAGTGATTGCTCCAACATCCCAGTGTACCCTTGTGTCACCTGGCCAATTTGTTCCAACCCCATCTAGCCAGTGCGGGCGTGCTTCTCTCTAATTTCTGGGGGTGTAGAGGGTTGCACCTTTAATCGCAGCTCGGTGATTTATAGGTTCAGCTCCAACTGAACCCTTGTCGTTTCCTCTTGGGTCTCGCGAACTCCAGCTACCAATCTATGGACCTGCTCTGTTGCTAGTAGCTCTACTGGCATGGCCAACTCTGGAACACTCTTGCATGCATCCTATATGGCTTGCTCCAATCTGCTAGCCTGCGCAACCAACTCATCCCTTTGGATGCTGAGCTAGTCCATGTTGATTTTCTGCTCATGCAAGACCTGGATCACTCGGCCTTCCCAGGCGCGGAGTTTGGCAATGACCCCATCCTGAAACTTGTACAATGTTTCGCATGGTAGGGCAGCCAAGTTCAAGCCAACACCTTTCATGCTACTCATTGCAGCCCGATCATCCTCGCTTGCTATTGCTAGCATGCCTTTGGGCAAGATAAAGTTGTTACCCATATGGGTGCACAACGACTGTTCGCCCTCATCGGTTCCTACTGCGACATATTGGTCCATTATGCTGGTTTGGGGGTGATGTACCTGTAAGCCTTGTAGGTGCATGGTGAGCACCCCCAACAAAGTGTTCTTCTCCATCCGCAATCCCTGGAGTGCGTCCTCCATGATTTCCTGAATTATTTTGCTGATATCCATTAGATCACCTTCTGTGAGCATGATCAGGTCGACGAATGACTTTGTGGCTTTCCCTTTCATCTTGGGGGTTATTTTCTTTGGGTCATGTGGCCACTTGAGTTGTGTTTATGTCATACTAGGGTCCACGTAGTCCTCCTCCTTGTCCACTTCCCTGGTCTACTACCTTGAGGACATCTCCTAGCCTTCCACGACCTCTTTGGTTGGGATGGTTGTGGTCTCTACCATCTGTGTTGTTGTTGCTGCATCGGCCGCCTTCTGCCGTGTGCCTGCTTCTAGTTCCCCACAGCTTGGTGTACTTCTTTTATTGCTGAGCTGCGATCTTCTCCATTTTCACCAAGTCCGAGGCACACCACTCCGAAGGCCATGACTCCATCATGGTGAAGGTTTCATCATCTGTTGCAATGAATGGGAGCTTCACCCATTTTCATGCTAGATCCTTGCACTCCTGGATATAGAGGTTATGCATATCCACCTTGAATTCTGTTGTGCTTTGCAGGTTGTTATGAACTATAGGGGACAAGCACAGTCTGTGGTTAATCCAGGTTCGGATGCTCACCTCCACCAACACCCAAAACACCTTTATCTCATGAATCCTGTTTGTGTCTTTTGTATCCCAGAGAGAGGTGTACTTCACGGCTTCGGGCATGTCACCCTTAGTAGTGGGAAATTGGCTATCCACCGGCAGCTTCTCTACAACCAATAGGATGAATAAGAGCAACCACGCATAGTGGAAGGTCTTACCCTACTCCTGGGCTTCCTGGTAGCTCATCAAGAATTCATCACATAGGAACTGTGCCCAATTGAACTAGACCCCCTTTGCGCATTGCTATACCAATGAAACCACAGACGCTGGTACTTTGTTAGCGCAAAATTTCCTCATTAGCTTGCCGACCAGTAGCTGGGTGGCTACATGCACCCCTTGGTCTTTAATACTTGCTATTGCATTCCCCCACTTTCTCTTTTCTAGTTTATACTTGGCCTTCATAGATTCTGTGGGGGCCAAGTCGCTGCTTTTTCCTGCTATGGCCAAGGGGTCGTTTCCTTTGACTGAAAGTCGATAAATTCAGTGAATTAGATCAGTCATGATGAGAATTAGCTCCTCCAACCAGAGATACCCATCATGCACCAAGCACAACAGCTACTTGATGACAAAAATGGTGATGGGTGTGAGGTGGTAGTGGGGTATCCATCGCAAATGGAGCAACCCAGCCTTCTCCACATCGCACAACCATTTCTGCTTTATTAACTTTTGTTCGGCCAACTGTGGGAACTTTTTGCTATCCGTGAGGTCCCAATATTTGAACTTCATAGTCGGTACCCATCCCAATGGAAGACCTTCAAACCTTATATCATTGGGGAGGAGCAGGGTCTGAAGCACACTCTTTGTGGCCTCCATGTCCTTCGGTACCTTGGCTTTCCCCTTTCACGGGGGGATGTAAGGAGGTAATTTTGTGGCGGAATGCTTTTGGGAGACATCCTCTGCCTCATCATCTTGCACCTCAATTTGGGTGATTAGGACCTGCAAGTCTTCCTCCTCCTCTATTGTTTCAATGGTGACGAATTTTCCCTTCTCCACCCTTAACAATTTTCCAAACCGTGGGTTTCTTGGGGATACACAGACTGGCCCCATCATTTTCTTATCTTTTCGTGGCCACAACGTGTGTGGTGATTTTGGAACTTCAGGCATAGCTACCGCCTCTCCAAGCTCCTCATGGGCCATATGGGGCTCTGCGGTAACTTCAGCGAACCACACTCTTGTTCTAGTAGTTGTCATTGTGTCTACAATTGAGGATGGTAAGAGTACACTACGCTCAATGCTCTGTACTTGCTCAACTCTCAAACAACCATGTGTTGCCTTGGAGTTGGCCCTAGGGGTTTTATAGCATCCTTTCAATTTGAATTCAACCCTTCCCCCCACTTCTGCATCATTAAGGCCTTATTGGTGGAAAATTGTCCCAAATCTCTTTCTTAATTCGTGTCTTAATTGTCCGCCACCCACTCCTTTTTGCCTTAAATTGGACCTCTTGTCATGAACAGTGACACCAACGATCATCTCCCAGCCTACCCACACAAGCAGCACAACCCCTTATGTGCGGCCACAACCCCTGTGATGTCCCAATCCTATGTGCAACCTCCATCTCACACATCTCCCATACAAACTCTTTTATAGTCCCATGCTCTCTTTCAACTGCTTGGAGCAGTGAGACTGTGCTTCCTACGGATAGTCAAGTGGTCGCACCACCGGTGTGAGGCTTCAATTTACCTACCAGCCCAGTCCACGGGCACCCCTCAATTACCTTCACATCTTTCAATGTGTCGCATTCTTCCTTGTATGGTGCGCTACCCTATTTACTTTGTCTAGTAAGGTGCGGTCGTATCCATGGTAGCAGGGTCACAAATTCTTCTAATGCAGTAGTATGGCTGGATATACCTTGTCCCATTGGGCTTAGCTTCTCGGCGCAGCATGCTTGCTTGACTTTGATTTCTAGTTTGTTGATTTCTTTGTCCAATATCATTCTTTTCTTTCTTAGCCATACCCAATCTTCTTCTAGTTCATGAAGTTTCAAGTTCCCTCACCGAATGGCTTCCTGTAACTACATAATTCCTTTACTCGGATCCTCGCATACTGTCCCAACTGTGGGAGCTATTTTATGGGGATTCTTCGCTGCTCTTATGGTTTTGTCTCTTTTTGTCAGTGTTGGGGTCACTTTCGTGCTCTGGTTACACGCAGGTCCCAGTTAGTTCATCTCTCCTGGTGAACTCTGTTCATGATTCTGCATAGCTTTTTGACTGCTCCGATGTGGAATATTTGTGGTGTGTGTAGATTTTCTTGCTACCACGTCTGGTTCTGATTTTCAATCCTTAGTTTGGGATATGCTTGTACAACACACATTTGCACCCATCGACACAGATGGCCGTGCAAGCTGCTTCACCCTGGCTGCCTGGCTCTCGTTCGATGCTGCGGCCTTCCAAACCGTAAGAGAATCTACCTTCTACATTCATGCCAGTTTATAATGGTATCCTGATGTGTACTCCACCATCGTGTGGGTGTTTCATGCAGTGCCCATTCCAGTGCACCATACCGCTACTATTTCGGTATTGCGCTTTCAAATTTGTCCAGGAATTCATCCACCATTGTCACTCCATAATATGTTGGTAGTTCCCTTGCTCCTACTATTACGTAACACAGTTATCTAATCATCATGTTGCAATTCAGCATTGTTACTTCAACCAACTCGTTCTGCCAATGTTCTACTTCTTCATCTGAATCCGAAGGACAGGAGCTACCGCGCTCCCACGAGATTCAACCATCTGTAAACGAGTTCATCCGATCTTAGTCTTGCGTTGTTATCTGGTAAGTACAATCTAGCTCCTCATTGTTTTCATCATCACGCACTGGTTCAGTGTAACGTGCTCCTTCAGCTGGGTCTAGCGGAACTACTACGTGTAGGGACTTTTTCTCGAATATCATCTTTCGCTTCTTCAAGTTAATGACTCCATTCATATCAGTGGCCCAGTCTATTCCTAGCAACACGAGATAAGGATTGCTATCATCGACAATCTCTATTACTTCAAAGTCCGTCTGTGTTCTTGCGCCTTCGATATCAACTGTTATCCCTTGCAACCTCCCCATGGGAAAAATATTCTGTTGGTTTGCCATTAGTAATTAAATAGGGGACCATTATAACATAGGCTTGCCCATGTGTTCCCATGTCTGCTTTGGTAACACATTCGCATCCGAACCCAGGTCTAGGATTACCTGATCCATTTCATACTCACCAATCTGTGTTGTCAATCTCATTTCCCTCGCAATGCACAATGCATGCTTCCCCAGTTTCCAGACTATGCGTGGTTCCCCTAAACCTACGCACCTGGTGATCAACTCCTGTAATTCCTTAACTACCTTATTGTTGCGCAACAGTTTCATGCATGTCTCCAAAAAGGTAGTAAGCATAGAAGGATCCATCCCTGGCTCTGGTTGATCCTTACTACCTGAAGTGGAGGCCTCCGTAAAGCTCTTCTTAGCTTCCATGAACGTCTCCTTTCCGCATTCTAAGTCAAACTTAGGTTCCTTTGTAGGAGCCTTGCGAACCCATGTATCTTCCTTAGGTTGCGTCCCCTTATCCTCCCTTGTGGTCACACTGCTTCTGAGAATCATGTTCACATTTGGGTCTTCTTAGCATGGTTTAGACCTCATCATTTGGATATTTTGAGTCAGGGGAGGCTGGAGTACCCCTTTCTCACACATCTGTGTGATCAACATAGGACAATCTACCATTTCATGATCAAATTGAGCACAATATGAACAAGATATTCTCGTCAGGTTGGTACAATTGTGGGTGTAGTGCCCTGGTCTTCCGCAATTGTAATAAATTAACTGTCTGCAACACCTTCATAGTCCCATTCCTCCTCGTCCTCAACCTCACCCCTGAAATCCAGCATGTGCCATCCCCACAGCTAGGTCAAGAACTCATGTTTCTATCTAGATCCTATATGCTGGGGTCCGGTCCATCATTAACTCATAGCTACAACAAGTATTCTCATCATGGCCCACCAACCTACACAAATTACAAAACAACTGTTGGGGAGTCTGTGTCTACTTCTGCAACAAATGACAATTATCCATCGGGTGTTTTCTTCCTATCTGACGAATCGCACACCATAACGCGGGTGTCACACTCAACCCTGCCTATGCCTCTGGTCTCAACAGCATGGTCCCCCTCCTGCCAACTAGTTCGCGAAAACTGGACAATGGTCCTTGTCATGGCCTTGGCCTTTGCATTTCACGCACCTTTGGCTACGATGCCCTATCCTGCTTCAAGCTCTACATTTCTAGGTAGAGATTATATAGTTTCATGTGGATTTGTTGAACTCCCAACCCTGGATCTTGGATTGGTGTCTCATGCAACCTCATCACCGTTTCCAACACTTCGGCCCGAGTAGAAATTTTATGTTGTGACAACATCATCCTCAAGTGCGGTGTTAGAGATGCCACAAACCATGCACGATGTTGTGCATCTGTGAGTGTCATATTAGCCTTGCAAATCATACACTTCAGTCGCTGATCCAGATCCCAGGGGGTCTCGCTTAGAAGCATTATGATCTCTTTAAACTTGATGATTGACTGTGTCTTTAATTTCGGCCAGCTAAATTCTCTGTTCAGTGCATTCTGGATCTCTGTTATTCCTGCATTTGGGTGATCATTAGAGTGCTTGATATACCATGTCAATGCACGATCCTATAGCATCCTCACTAATGTAGCCTTCTTAATGTTGTCATCTGTGACCCCTTGCGCTTCCCACACTGCTCTTACCACGAACCAGAACTGTTCTGGATCCTCATTCCCTACTCCTCTGAATATGGGTAGCTTGATCGCGCTCGCCATGCTGAACTATGGGGTTGGTGGAGGTCGAGTGGGTGGAGATGGAGGTGAGGGAGGTGAAGCGAGTGGTGGCGTGGGTGGGGGTGGTAAGTGTGGAATGCACTGCCTTATCAAATTGACTGCACTTCTTGGAGAGACCCGAGCAAGCTCTTCCTCGCTCTCTCATGAAGGTTGAATTAAGGGACTGTTTCCTAATCCCCTGCTACCTTTGTAGATATTTCCACTACACGTCGTTTCAAACATTAATGTATTCGTATAACCCACTTTTCACATAGCAACATCTTAATCCAGGTATTCAAAGATTTAATGTACTTACCTCACGGTCCCTTGAGAAAACGTCATTCTGCTTTACTTTAGCTCATGGTCATGTCTATCGCAAACTTAGTGATAAATCCCCCTATTATCTAGTCGAGCCAATGGTCCACAATTCATGTGATCTTATCTTCTTATGCCTCTAGTTTGTGCACTAATTCCAAAGTCCACACTATTGGTTCGTTGAGATTACACCTTCCCTGGCTATCGGCTAACCTTGCGATCCACTCATAAAGTTCAGAAGGAAAGGATGTGAAGAAAATCTCATGGATTTCCGTATACACATAGCAATCCAGCCACCTTTTCTTGGATACCTGCGAAGTTCTATTTTCCTGTGTCACAAACTCATGAATCTTCTAGTCCAACCCCTCTTCAATTTCCTTCTTTGTTGGGTTCCAGTGGCATGACATCAGACATCCCTTAGGCAAATCCTAGTTCCAGCAATGGAACCATTTGTTGGCTACGTGGGGCCTGACCCAGGTTCAGCTGTGACCTTAGCCAAGAAAATCCCAGTACTACTGGCCCTTTCGGTAACAGTCCACAGAGCATGGACTAAGGTCTCACTCGAAGTAGTATGGGAGGGTGTTGGAACCATGTTTCCGCACCTTAGGGATGTCTTGATGAGGGTTCCGGAGGTTTGCGCTCCTAATCTATGCGCTACACTAATCCGCGCAGCTTTCTCTTCTTCACAACCTATGCACAGATTCGTATTATTCTGATCCAATCCTTACTATGCTATTATATTAGTGCTTAACTTAGTTTGTGCTGGCCCAATATTCTTATGAATTATTAACTTCAAAATTAGCACACGTAGTTGAAAATAATGTAAATGCATAAAATAACCAGAACATAGAAATACAGATCTACAAATAGACACACAATATTCTAAATCAATCTTATCTTTATTAATACTCAAGTTCAATTACAGACTCGACTTCGCCCTGCGCACTCACCTGCAGGGGTCCGCGCACACAGCTGTGGACTCTACTAGGCCTCTGTGCACTCAATTGCAGAGACTCTACCTACCACTATGACCCAATACACTTCAGATTCACTTCTATCTTCTAACCATGCCTTCACATCTATCTGTTACTTCTCAAAAACTAAGACTCCCTTTCTACTTAGAGCCTCGCTTTATTTATACAATCCCACGGTCTGCGAACCATGGGTAGGTCGACACACTTTACATTAAATTACATTATCTTGGGGCGGATAACCCTAGACTCTCGCGCTCTACACCCACATTTTGTGGGATCTTTACATTACACTTGACCAAAATTTGGGCTTCAAGCCCCAAAAACATGCTATGGGGGATTCTGCTGCCCAACAGACAACCCTCGCGATCTTGTTTTCTAAAGTTTCCAGATGCCTTACTAATTTTGGAGTCCACACAATAGGGTTATCCAAATTCCACGTACCTTGGCTATCTCCCATTTTCGACAACCATTGGTGTAATTCACATGGAAAATATCCAAAGAAATGTTTAGCTCATATGTATACATATATCTATTCAACCACTCTTCCTTCGATAGACGCAAATTCTTATTTTCCTGGGCTACAAATTCTTGAAGCTTCCAATATATCCAATTCTCAATTTCTTTCTTTGTTGGGAATCATTTGTTCGACATCACACATTCCTTAGTCAGATCTCAATCTCGGAAATAGAACCATTTGTTGGCTTGAGGGGTCCTGACCCAGATTCAGAGTTAGTTATGCCAACCAACAAAACCCTAAACTATTGGCCCTTTTGGCAACAACCTATGTAGCGTAAGTTGTTGTCTTACCTGAAGCAGTATTGGGGGATGACAGAACCAGGTTTCTGCATCTAGAGGTCTGTGTGATGGGTTTCAATTACTTCTAGGGATTTATCTTGACCTTCACAAACCCTGATTATTAAATTTTAGGAATCACAGTAACTTATAGAAAAAATAATCTAACCCTTCACAAAATACTTTAAATATTCATATTATCAACTAAACATTTAAATCTACCACTTTCACGCATCAATTAAGTGTTTCTTCAAATAAATGAAAAAAATAGAGCAAATACACATAAATTTCATAAGTAAATATAAAGGCAAAAATACTCAATTATTTCTCCAAAATAGTCTTTATTATATATAATCCTTCTATTACAGACTTTTCTTCTCTACGCACACAACTGCAGGGGCCCGCACACTTAGCTTGTGGACTTACCAAGGTCTCCGTGCATACAACAGCAGGAGCCTTCCCCTTCTCCTAAGCACATGAAACAAACTTTCTTGCCTTAGACTACTTTCCCATACAATGATCTTCAATTATATACTTACTTCCTATGAATCACTATGACTCCTTTATATAGATTCTTCTTTTAAAATACCATGGTTCAAGAACCTTGGATGGGTTACAAAACACCCTATCTTCTAACAACTATGGGATTAAAGTCCCTCTGACTCCTATGACCTTCACGCTCCACTCCCTCAAAATACGAAGACTTTATATCATTAATAAAATTAATTACAAAATTTACCCCAAGGGACCCTGTCCCAACAAGAAATGATTAGTTAGCTTCTCCTTTAATCCTCTATGGTTTCACTTCGAAAGAATCTTGTAATAAACATACATGGTAGGCTCCTATTGTGTCCAATTTTAATTCATGCTAGGGAATGCATTACGTGTGCATATTGCATCCAGTAGATAGGTAAACATGTAAAACATGGCTTTCCCACCCTTGGGGGGAGTAAGGGAATTAGATATATGGATCTAAAGCTATTGAGCCAACAAATTTGACCAGTTGAATGGTTTAGCTTCATTCACAACCTAGTTTAGTAAGAATTTCCACCCTTTAGGAAAGGTCTTGGTGATGAGTAGGCCATAGATTCTGCAACATAAAACTATCAAGGGATGATAGGAACTCCTAAGAGATTTTGTCTTGTAGGTGTTGGTGGGTGTTTTGCAAACAATTGTTGGCTCTTTTGCCCAAAATTTAACAATATCCTTGGTGCTCAAGTAGCTGGTTGTCTCATAGAAGTGAGAATCCATGAGCGATTATGGCTTAGGAAAATGGTAGATCAGATGATAGTCTGTTGCCAAAAAATAAGCAAACCTTTGTCCACTGACACTCTTGAGATTCATAGCCTCTGGATCTGTATGGGATAGTATCTAGCCGACAATGTTTGTGCATGGAAAAGCCAGATATTTACATGAAATCTTGTGTAGACCTAACCATTGGACATTGACATACACCTTCCAATCTTACAGATCTGCTTTGAAGGTTTTTGCTGAGAAGATTTCATTCACCTTCTACCATGTGATGTATGATTCCTTTTCTACAAATAGATGGGTGTCTAAATAAATTAGCAATTAAAATTCCATTCTCTCAACTTCCTCGTTGATGTTGCTCTCTGTGGTATCCTTTAAAGTAGATCTCTTTGGTTCCAGATGTTAATGACTGATGAAGAGAAATTTTCAACAACTACAATACCTGTGGGAGGAAAAAGAACTCATGGAAGACATAAATTAGCTTTATAACATCAACTTACAAATAAATATCAAGTAATAACCACAAGGACTAACCAGGAAAATTGCACAACTTTTGAGGTGAAGGAAGGAGACTAGTTGCTTGAACTGTGCATTGCACAGTCTCAACAGCCAATGGTGCAGCCTGAGGTTAGAGACTATGAAATGTGCAGTTTTTCCTAGGTAGACTGAGGTGGATAGTGCACATTGTGTAGTCTCAGAGGGAAAGCATAGAACTTGAGCCTTGGACTTGTGCAATGCCGAGCTAGACAAGGAAAACACTGACCAAGGGATGAATAGATCTAACTGGTAAGAGTGTGGGAAATAAGAATATCTGAGTGATGGTGCAATTTGAAGTGAAGATATGACTAAGTATGGATAGATCGGTTCAAAAAAAGTGTGGAATATCAAAATTAAAAAGGAAAAACAAATATGCATGGAGTGTCTCCATAATGACGATCATTAGTGGGAAAAAACAAGAAAAGTGATGTAACACTTGTAAAAGGTGAACGTTGGACTGAACCAACATTTGTACAAGCTAATATACATTAAAAATCCAACAACCATGAAAAGAAACAAGAAAAACAACATGTATAGAAGCCAAATGACAAAAAGTGATGGAAAAAGTGACAAAATATGACAAAAGAAAAACTCGCCTGTAAAAGTGCCACAAACTCCACCGAAGGCTCCTTGATCTCCTTAAGAAAGTTAGAGATTGAAGATTGATTGTACAAATGCGATTTAGGGGCGTCAATGATCCAGATTTAAACATGAATGCAAAAAATTATAGATATAACCATAATTATAGAGATGCAGCAGATATACCACTTCATTTCATTAATATCAAACACTGAAATATGCTTATAAACAGAATGCAAATAAAGCTAGCTCGAGCAATGGTAGCTTATCTCTAAGAAGAGATGTGGCAGATACATGCCTATGAACTATGTTACAATGAAACTTGAAGGCCTATTTATTATTCAGAAACAATGGACAACCCTAAACATCCAAAAACCTAACCCTAGGAGATGAAACACCAAACTATGGGCCTGTTAGGGTAAGTTAGTACATCAATTTCATGGGTTTGTAAATTTGGAATATGATATTTGTTTGATGCACATGATACCTCTTTAGAAAGATCTGTCCAAGGATTATGATTATTGAAAACAAGTATTGAGTTGAAAGTTTATATTTTCCACTGGTAGGTTTCCCAAAAAAAGTTGTTTAGGGCCTCAAAACGGCTCTGAATGTTCAGGACCGAAAAAACTGCCAGAAATAGTAAACTGTGCTACGATTAAGGAAACTAAGAAACTAAAAGGAACAATGGTGGGGGTCCAAGTGCAATAGGTAGGTGGCCATCAATATCCACCTGGATCATTCCTCTCCCCTTAGGAAGCAATGGTCCCTATTGCATTGAGTTCCTCAATGAGATGAGGAAAATTCTGCTGAACATGGTCCTGGTGAGCCATTTGCACTGGTGAAGGAGTTTGCCTACTTTGACAACTTGATATAGTTGGATACTTTGCTATTAGGTGTTCTTGACCTATGTGTCCATGAAATTATCAGTTGTAGCTTGTTCCATGTATTCTGGGTTTAACTCTTTTGGTGTGAGTTGTTCTCCAATGTCAGATGTGTCCAACAATGGTGGAAAGTAGGGCCGAAGGTGATCCACGTTGAAAACTAGGTGCAGAACAAGGAATCGTGGAATACTAAGCTCCAAGGAATTGTCCCCTAATGCCTTGGTGATGGTGTATGGCCCATGTCAGAGCGGGCTAAGCTTGTGATGGGGCCCAGCGAGGCTCCCCTTCTGCAAATGTAGCCAAACTTTGTTGCCCAACTGGAACTTGTGTGGCACTTGACGTTGATTATGTCACTGCTTGTACTTAGCATTAGCTCTATCTAAGATGCCATCATGCCATGGACCTGTTGGTGGATGTGCTGAATATGCTCAATAAAGTTTTTTGCCTTGTCGGCTTCGGATTGGACATGAGCTGAATCTACCTGAGTAGCTACGAATGGTATGGCCACATCAATGGGACATAGTGGTTGGAATACCAAGCCCACCTGAAAAGGGCTATGGCTAGTCAAGTTGTGGAGAGACTAGTTATAGCTGTGCTAGACATAGGGGAGGCTCTCATCCCATGTGTATGGATGCTTTGAATTGTACTTGCATAGAATGTGTATGATCACCCTTTTGATGACCTCTATCTAACCATCAGATTGGGGATGGAAAGTTATGGAATTAGTGAACTTGGTGTCAAACATCGACCAAAGACTGGACCAAAATGTATTGAGGAAACTTTTATCTCAATCTGAGATGATAGACTATGGGATCCCAAAGTGTACCCACACTCGTTCAAAGAAGAGTTTAGCAGTTTCTTCTGCTCTGATATTCTTCTTGTAGGCCACCATAATGGCCATCTTCGAGAATCTGTTGAAAAACACAAAAAAACAGCCTTTTCCATTCTTAACAGAAGGAAGGCCTGGCATGTAATCCATGGAGATGGATTCCCAAGGTCGACAAGGGGTAGGCAGAAAAGTATAAAGGCCTTGATTCTTGATGGTCAGTTTGGAAATGACGCACGCAGTGTAGGATTTGATGTACTTCCTGACATCCTATCGAAGATTCATCTAGTAGAAATACTTCTGAAGTACTGCCACTGTTTTCTTGACCCCGAAATTTACAACAACCCGACTGCAGTGCACTTCCCAAATCATCTTGGCATGCTCGCTTAAAGGAACATAAAGGTGTCCCATGTGGAATAATAGTGCATCTTGGAGGTGAAAATTTGGCACTTGTTGACCCTCCAAGAGCATATGGTATGTGTGGCCAAATTCTAGATCGCTTTTCTAGAGAAGTGGCCAATCCGAAGTCTCATGTCCGCAATAGTTGAGCATGGTGGTTAACTCCATGATCAGGGTTCGGTTGAGGTAGTTTGCAACATTATTGGTGCTAAATTTCTTGTACTTGATATTCAAATGGAACTGTTTCAGGTATGTGGACCACTTCTGATGGCGATCATTCTGCAACTTCCCTTACATCTATATGTATTAGAGCAGTTGGTGGTCTATGTGTATGACCATTTCCTTCTACAAAATGTAATGCTTTCATTGTCGGCAGACCTGCACAATGGAATACATCTCTTTGTCATAAGTGGGATACTTCCAGACTATGTCTAAAAGTGTCTCACTGTGATATGCCACTAGATGCCCCTGTTGAGTAAGGACTGCCCCAATAGCATAGTCAGAGGCATATGTTTCGATCTCAAATGGTTGTTACAAGTTTGGTAATGTGAGCACTAGTGTAGAGCAGAGGAAATGTTTCAACTCTACGAATGCCTTCTGTTGAGATTAAAACCAAAAGAATTTTTCTTTCGCTCCTCCCTTGGTGACTTGAGTCAAGGTCCAAGCTATATGAGAGAACCCCAACATGAAATTGTGGTAAAAATTGGCAAGGCCCATAAATTTGTGGAGCTCTATCAGAGTGGTTGGGGCTAGCCAATCTGGAATGAATTGGATTTTGGTTGGATCCACATGGAACATCCATTCATCAATAATGTATCCCAGATGCTGAACCTAGGTCATGCCAAAAGTGCATTTCTCCAAATTGGCACACAACTTGTGTTGCCGTAGTGTTTGGAGAACCTGTTGGATGTGGTTGAGGTGCTCATCCCAAATCTAGTTGAAGATCAGGATGTCCTCCAAGTATACCACTACAAATGAGTTGGTGAATGGTTGCAAGATGTCCTCCATCAACCTCATGAAGGTTGCAAGAGCATTCGTCAACCCAGAAGGCATAACCAACCACTCGAGAAGGCCCTCCTTGGCTTTGAAGGTAGTCTTCCACACGTCGGAGGGTTTGATTGGTACTTGGTGATATCCAGACTTTAAGTCGATCCTGCTGAAATATTCCCCCCCTTGAGTTGGTCCAGAAGGTCATCAATCTATGGTATTGGGTACCTATTTTGGACAATGATTTTGTTCAATGCCTGATAGTTAATACAAAGTGTCCAAGTCCCATCCATCTTCTATACCAACATGAACAGGCTTCCATAGGCTGATGAACTCGGCTGTATGTGACCTTTATGTAGCATCTGCTGAATCTACCTCTTTATTTCATCATTCTCGAGAAAAGAGTGATGATAGATGGGTCCATTGGGAAACAATGCACCTTGGGTTAGATCGATGGGGTGCTTGACCTGACAGCGCAGAGGCATCCTTGCCCGGGATGTAAAGATGTCGTCGTACTCCTCCATGACCTTGTCCATATGTTGTTGTTGTGTGGAGGGGCCCTATCTGGAGGTCGTGGCGAATGTCTTCTTCTTTCCCTGAGGGAGTATCATCAGGAAAACAAATTTCCTGGTTTTGGAAATGAGCTTACTGCATTGTTTTGCAGTAACCAAAGGGATGGTGATAGGTGATGCTACCTCTGGTATCTTGTAAAATTTATTCCCCAAGGTAAAATTAACAACACGAGTTCTTAACTCATACACATCATGTCACTTCTACAAGTATGGTTGGCCTAACAATACATCACAAACAACAAGAGGAGCAATGACAAATAATACCTCATCTATGAAGGGCTTGATGTTGTATGGAAGGAGACACTGCTGGGTGACGCAAAGATCCCTTCCTTGGTGAAGCCACCTGATGGTGTATTTTTGTGGGTGTGTTATGGTTATTAAGGCCAGCCAGTTCATGAAACTTGCTGAAATGAGGTTCTTTTGGCTTTTTCTGTTGACAATGAACTGTAGTGGGGAACCCTTTACCCACATCTAGGAGTGGAAGATAAGCTCCTCCTCATAGATCTTCAAGTTCCTCGTTTTGGATCTTCGTGGTGGCAATAGTGGTGTTGGGATCCGCATCAATAATCTTCTTCCCTTTGTAATTCCCCTTGTCAGGTTCTGACTCAAAGTCGAAACATGCCTCTGATTCAGAAGTCTTCAACTTGGCCACCAATGATTGCTTGGCTCGACACTCACTTGTGTTGTGGGTGAAGCTCTTATGGAACTCACACCACTTTCTCGTGTTGTTCTTTGGCTTTACAATGTTGTTCTTTGCTTTTGGCTTGGGTGGTTTGTCCTCAGCCACCCCGGCTTGGCTTTGTCCTTTGTTTTATGGTTTAGGGGCACCTTCCCCTTACTTTGGATTCACAAATACAAACTCTCACTTTTTATATTTAAGCTTCTGCTTGATCCTGACAGCGTATCAGTATGTCGTGTCGAGCGAGGAGATGTCTAGGAACTCCATCTCATCCTAGATGTACTTGTGTAGGTAGCCACAACACTTGAGTATCAATTTTTTCTCAGAATATTTCATACCCAACTTCGTGCGAATGGTATGAAAAACATTGGTAAACTCTGACACGTCTTGGTCCCTTCCTTCTGCAGCGTGCTTCACTTTCTGTATTTATCCTCATAGCTCCCAACAAGGTAGTATTACTCCTTGATGGCGTCCTAGAATGAGTGCTAAGTGGGTGCAACTAAAAACAATAAGGGTGCACTTTCATCCTTCTGGTCACAGTAGGTTTCCCACTAGTCCTTGATGTGGGGGGTGAATTTGAGAAGAACAAAAGTAATATTTTCCCAACTGGAAAAATCATGAAAAAAAAATCCTTCTAGTAGATTTAACCATTTATCTACGGGGTCTGCATATATTCGTCCCTCAGATATGGGAATTCCAAAGTTTGCGTGTACCTTAAAAGGAGTGATGTCTCCAGAGTGGCTGCTGGATGTGGATGCACCACCGGTGGGAAATCGTTGAAGCATTAGAGCAAAGTTATCCATCATCACGTTCCTTTGTTACTCGAGGGCCTCCTTGAGAAATATTTTGATAAGATCTCCTGCTCCCTTGTCTTTCTTTTCTTCCCCCATGGGTGACCATCAAGGTTTGCGAGGCTGATCTTGTAAAGGTTCAGCCAGATCAATCCCTAACTCCTTATACCCCAACGTTGTTGGGGACATGCAAAGAAAAACAGAAAAAGAGCAAACCCCTCTAATACCACTGATCCAGATTTAAATGAGAATGCAAAAAAATATAGATATAATCATAAATACAAAGATGCATTAGAAATAACAATTCATTTCATTAATATCAAATACTAAGATATGCTTACAAATAGAATGGAAATAAGACTAGCTCAGGCAATGGTAGCATATCTCTGAGAAGAGATGTGGTGGCTACATGCCTCTGAAATGTGTTACAATGAGGCTTGAATGCCTATTTATTATTGTGAAACAATGTAAAACCCTAAACATCCAAAAACCTAACCCTAGGAAATGAAACACAAAACTATGGGCCCCGATGGGGTAAGTTGGTACATCAACTTCGCGGGTTCTTAACTTTCGTATACGATCTTCGCTTGATGCACACAGTACGTTGTTGGAAAGATCTATCTGAGGATTACAACTAATGACAACAAATATTGAGTCAAAAAATGGTATTCTCCACCAGTAGTTTTCATAAAAACATTGTTTAGGGTCTCAAAACAGCTCTGGAAGTTCAGGACCCAAAAAACTGCCAAAAATAGTAAACTGTGCTACAATTAAGGAAACTGAAAAACAAAAAGAAACAATGGTGGTGGTCCAAATGGAATAGGTAGGCGGTGACCAATATCCACCTAGATTAGTCGATTATAGAGGTCTATATTGATTATGGTTTATGGTGCACATGCCTACAATAAAAAAAAATGACACTTGTCAGAATGTTCCAAAAATAGTAATTGTGTCACCTTCGGGAAAATAATTAATGAATCACTTTTTTATAGCGATGTTTTTTTATTTTTATTTTTTCTTTTTTCTTTTTTTTCAGGAAACTTGCATGCAGTTCCAAGAATAATTACGCAATTCCCAAGGATTGGGCAACTTCTTGACTCAATGTATTGTGAAGTTTCTGAACTCAAGGGATGCTTTGCAAAATTTCCATCATCAAGGTTGGGATTCCATCCTAAATTGCATAGTTTTCATGCTCAAGGATGGCCTACCAAGAAGAATTGCATAGTTTCTAGAGGCAAGGCTAGTTTGCCTTCCAAGATTGTGTAGTTTCTGGAGGCAAGCCCAACAATGCTACAAGGTCAAGTCATAAGTTAGGTTGTGTTTGAAAGATATCAAGCCGGCATAATTACATCACAAGTGAAACATGAAAAGATAACTAATTTATCATAGCATGAATACTTGATTATAGTAAAATACAATCTCCTATAGACAGACGAAATGTTTCAAAATCAAAGCATGGGCAAAATTTTGGAGGGTGGTTGTAGCAGTTACAACACTTGGCGACACACTAGTAGAACTCCATCTCTTTATATGGGTATGGTATCATGTAAAATAGGTCTAAATCTTCAAGAAGTACAGTTCGGTTCATTGATCATCGTAGCTTCTTCACTTAGCTTGTGTTAAAGATATAGTCCCTACCATTCTCTTTATTAGTGGCACACTTAACCAAGCCAAGTCAAACTCAATTTTTTCGATTGGGGATGAGGAGTATATAAATTTACAAGTGAATATATTGTCAGAGTCTTAGTTTTCATCTTTTGTGTTTCTCCGCTACCAGGAGGCCTAGTAGTACCCTAATGGAGACACTTCAGGAACACAAACATTTCAATGCTGCCAGCGAGCCTGGACAGTACCCCGATGGAGTTGCTTTTTTCACCTCTCTGCATAGGAATCTATTCTCTTCTTTCCCCTTTTATTATATATTTTTTTATTTTTTTTCTAGAACTGTACATAGGCACTTATTGATTTAATGAGGCAGAAGAGGGATCCCCCCCTCCTTACTCTACTTAATTTAGTCGACAAGGAACCAAAAATTATAAAAAACCAATTATAGTAGGTGGTGCTAGTTATAGATTCAAGAATTTTGATTCCACTATGAGTTTCTATGAAAAGAATGTATTTTTCATCAAGGTATCATCGACTAAAAGATGCAAGATTCACATAAAGAGAGGGAAACAGTTAACCAAGCATTGACAATAGCAAAACTTCCTCTTGAATTTCACCCTGATTGCTTAAGAAACCAACACAATCACATGCAAAAGATATCCTATAACTGGAAAGTAAAGAAAAGAGTGGGGTGAAAAGTAAATAAAAAAAAAAGAAAACAACAAACTACCCCTACTGCTACACCAACCAAGAATAGGGCAGGCTCACATAAAATGAAAATTCTAGTGTAACCACCAATGCATCGACTAGTCTATATAGGCGAGGGAATTCATATCAAGAAAGATATTAAAAAGTAACAACAAATAAGAAATATAAAGAGATACATGTCGTAACATTCAAAGTTTGAAAATACACGTAGAGAAATACAAAATAAAATCGCATGCAAAACACTTAGTGGAAGCATTATGGTGTTCGAACATACTACAACAATATTAAATGCAAGAACAATATTTCAAACTTCTAAACTTGGTGAACATAAAGAAAGAAGAAAACTTGTGTTTTGCAACGGGGCTCGCTAGGTATGACTCATGTAAAGACTAAGCAATAGGATCGTGCAAAACAAATGGAGGATGTGAATATTGTGGAACAATTTGATTCTTAATTTGTGCAGAGGATTAATGAGGAGCTTTGAAAGATACAATACTGTTTAATCAAGACTAGAACTGGCCTCAAGACTCCAAGAACATGACATAACCATCAGCTCGAGTTGAAGTTCCTCGAAAACTTGTGGAATTCCCAAAACATCATAAGCTAGATCATCAAAAACCAGTGGCTTAAAAATATTAACAACAGAAAAATTAGAGCCATGACGAGATGAATTAATGAAAATATCATGGAAACCATAATAAAAAATTTCAAGATAAAAAACAAAGGCATCCTCATGATCTGATGAATCATAAAAAGCGGAAGATTGAAAACAAGAAATTTCACCCTTTGTTTCTTTAAAATGATCATATGATGGATTGGAGAGATCAAGAAGAGAATCTTTTCTCTCTTCACATTTGTATGTAAAATTGACATCCCATGAGTTCTCAGTGTGACAGAAAATAACAACATCCTAAACTGATTCTTTGGAATATGCTACAGGAATGAAAAAATCGTGGAATATGTCAAGATAATGAGGGAGATGCGCAGAAGGAGAAAAATAAACCTTAATCACAAATTCTTGTTCAGGGATAGACTCCCACACATAGTCATCGTAAATGATATCACATGTTTGTTGTGCAACAATAACCCCATATTGAAATTGATCCTCATGAACATCAAAAGAAACAGTCAAAACAGGTGAACCAAAGAACTTGCAATCAAGAGGACCAAAAGAATCAATGGATCGAGGATGAGGAGATAACAAATCATCACAAAAATTAGATTCATAGTCCAAACTTGCACTAAAATCTTGAGTATGTGGGGTGGGAGAATATGGTGGTAAATAAGTGGATGAACTCTCCACCTCAGCCTACAAAAATGGACTTGTTTGATGAGGAGAAGATGAAGGGCCACTTGCAACAAAAACTTCTTTCATCATAGATCTAGCAGCTAGATAACCGAGGTATGTTGGGAGACTTTCAAAAGGCTCATATTCTTGTGGATTCATCAAAATATGAACAAGAAATTTGAATTTATTTTTCCTTAAATTTCAATCAATATTATCATCAAAAAATTCAAAACAAAAATGAATGAAACAATCGTAAAAATCATTAAGAGATTCAGCAGGTGTTTTTTGCAATCGCATGATTTTCTTGAAAATAGATTTCTAATCATACCCATCGAAGGCATGGTAAATCATGATTTTCTTGAAAATAGATTTCTAATCATACCCATCGAAGGCATGGAAAATCTCCTTAACAAGATGTTTGAAAGAGTGTATGGAAGAGATGGGAAATCTATAACACCATTCCTTTACGTGCGCTTTGAGTGTGAGGGTGAACAAACTAAATGCAGTATCCTCACAGTGAAAATTATGTTTTGTGCGAAATTAAAAAAAATGAGCGGTGTGCTCAAGAATGGTTTCTCCACCCTTGCCATCAAATTTAATATTTGACAAGTCATTGATTATTCCCATGGGCACTTTCAGATTTGCAGCTATAGAGAAACATGTTGGGGTTAAGATTTTGGAAGAGGCCATTCAAATATGCGGAAATGTCAAACAAACTTCACGAGATCATCTTGTCATCTCGCTCTCCTTCTAGCACCAAAAATGTTCACAGTGTTGGACCCACCAACATTCAAGGGGTCTCCCCGATATGAAGTCCCAATTAGACCTCATATTATTTGGTGTAGGATTCCCATCTAGAATAAGACTTGATTGTTGATGTAGTGGGTGTTAATGATGTTCCTTGGTTGCAATAATGCATAGAGTGGTGTATGGTGACTTTGGTGGGAACAAGTCTGTGACTCTATGGAAATTCAAATGTAATGCATTAAGCTTCTAATACATGAAGGGAAAATTAGTGAGTCCTTTATAAGCCTATAATAATATGCAACTTGGAAGGAACACACGAGCATAAAGACGTCACAAGATTATCTATGAAATATTTCACAAGTTAACAATGATGGAATTATACGACAACACACATTCAACAAGATTTCTACTAATGCAAACAAAATAGTTCATAAGCATAAGCATAAGGATAAGCTAAATAACACATTGCAAACATAACAAGAATAGTCCTACTATATTCACAACATATGCATGAAAACATGTCGGCTCTGAGCTTTTATTAAGTGAAAGTTCCAATCATACATATACCATTGACAAACCACTAGCTCCAATAGTGGAACATGAAGTCAACACCTAATCCTCCAAAGAAAGATACTCCCTCTATGCTACGGAGAAGCCAAGGCTCTCACAAACTCCCAAGATCCTAATTATAAGCTAAAAGCCTAGCCAAAAGCTTGGCTCCAAAATCCCTTTACATGAGTTATGAGGGTCCATTTATAACAAAAGGAGTGACTATTCACTTCCCCTTATGACTCTTGCAATTCCCTCATGACTCTTCAACTTTTTTACAAAATGACTCTTTACATTCATCAAAACATGACTCTACACATTCCAATACTGACACTTGGAATTCCACTTACAAATTAATTACAAAATCATATTATAATACACTCGTACTAATATAATAGAAAATTGGGTAGAGCCAACTAGACAACCTAATAAGACAAAATAGTTAAGCGTGAGTTTGGGGAAACTCTAGATCAACAACTTCCACTTGATGTTTCTCAGTTATGTAACGATGCCAAGCTTTGTGCTGCATGATGACATCCCCAAACTATGCGATGGTGTCAGGATGGAAGCAGACTCTAGCCTCCATGGCATTAGGGTACACTGACTTGGAACCAATTTGTGTTTCCTTCTTGAGCAGGAGCAACATTGTGTTGATTTAAATGGGGCCACCAATGTAATTCTACATATCCTGTCTATTTATTTCAAGATCTTCCTTGATGGCTATTTGTCTCAAATGTTCCAAGTATTCATCAATCTCCTTCCTAACCTAATTCCTACACTTGATCGCTGTGAGTGAGCTGACTGATGGGAGCCCTTGCGATTTCACCAAGAAGTCTAGGCTATTGTAAATTGTGCATATGAGGCCTGAGTGTTGGCAATGAACGAGGCAAGCTGTTTTTTATTCTGGGTGAGAATCTGAACCTTTTCTTTCTCTAACCCTTCCTCTCACTTTTTCTTCTTTCCCAATTCAAGAAGTTCCCTTTTGTATTGCATTGACCATTCATGCACAAAACCAATATCTGATTGTAAAAAATTGAGAGTTTTGACATAATATTTACACCTATGCTGCAACCCATGCAAGTTGACAATTTCCTTATGCATGGTAACAAGCTCCTCATAAAGATTCCACATGGTCTCTCCTAGTGTTGATACTTCACTGAGTATTGCTACCTTCAGTTCTTCCAAATAGACCTGTGTGCAAGCTGCGTTCTGTGCCTCTACTCAAAAAGGTTCTACCTCTTGCATAGAATCCTACAAGTTCTTTGCCAAACTATTTTTTCTCAGCCATCAAATACTTCATGTTTGAATTTTTGCACCTGTGAAGGCCAAGCTGGCTATGTAAATGGAATTCATAATCTTCTTGGCGTCTGTCACAACCACCCTTTCTCTGATGAATATAGGAGATGTGAGATCATCTAGAAAATTATTATTCGGTGCTTGTACAATTTTTTTCCAAAGCTCATCATAGGTCAAATTGTATGTGTCCATAACTAGACCATCATCAAGAGGAACAATTTTCTCTTCCTTGCTTGGAGCTTGCTTCACCTGGGGAGATTCAATGGTGACCTGCTAAACACTTGGCATCAGGTTGAAATTGTTGGAGCCTAAATCTACCTCAGGCTAAGAAAGGTAGGATCTAGGGTAACATCAAACCATGCTTAACCTGGTAGCTAGCCCTACCAGGTCGGGAAAGGGCTCTCTCCTTGTCAATATCAGCAAAATATGATCAACGATTCTTGAGATCAAAAATCTGAAGACTGATTTTAGGCTAAGTATGTGTGCAGAAGAGTTTGATTAAATTTTATGATGTTTTTTTGTCTCAAATGGAAAGGCAGATTTGGGTCTGGGGAATGAGGCTCAGTTTTGCAAAGATCTCTATGGGGCGAGGTAGGAAAATGGTTTGTTACTTCAAATTGAATGAGATGGAGGGATTTTAGATTGGTGAGGAGTTGAAGAGGGCAAGAAAGTCTCAAGGATCCTCTTCAAACAGCTGAAAACTTAAATAACTAAACAAAACCATAAGTAGAGCACTGCAATTTCAATGGATTCTACCTTTATCCTTGTTTGATTTAATTAAGATGAAGCAAAGAGAGATGATGGCATACATAAAACACATGTAAACTTACAATTATAGAAGGAAACACAATACCAAAGAAAGATGCCACAACAATCCCATGAAGTGCTGCAAACCCTGGTCTATTCCTCTGCCAAACTACTAAAATGAGTATACAATGAAGCTCCAAGCTTTCCCAAAAGTCCAACTTTGCTAATCACTGAAAAATCACAAGATATAGAAAAACCATAACTCATCCTACCCTCTAGGGGTCGAGCTCATGAGTTTAGGATCTGTTCCAACTAATTCTAAACTGAGAACTAAAAATTAGGCAATGGAACAACTTGCCTATTGAAACTAGGGAACTGATTCATTCAGTTGCAAACTACCTTTCGAAAGATGAATCTACCTCCACGAGTGAAAATTTGACATAATTACATCAAGATCCATCAAATTACATTAAATTACATCAATAGTTTAACATTTATAAAGAGAAAAGTCAAATTGTCAAGAAACTAGGCGAAAAACAGAGTATTTTTGGTCAAACTGAGCAAAATTTCCCCAATGCACTGTGCTGATTTCCCAATGCGTAGTGCCTATTTGCAGCAACTTTTGGAGGCCTTCCAAGTGTTCAAATTTTCTCCAAGTGTGCCTGTTAGAAAGACCCGCCTGTCTACGTTTTATAACAAGTGTAATTTTTTAATTTGGCCTCCATTTTCCCCTCCAAAATTGAGTTCTCCCAACACTGCTTCCTGTGTGTCAAAAAAGGGGCAGAAAGGTCATTTTTTTGGGTGTTTTTGACCTTTTTGGGGGCTCAAAACCTGTCAAAATTTCTTGGCCATTGGTGAGCATGCATATTTTTGTAGGAGAGTCATTATGTGTCTGTTAGGCCCCTATACTACTAGTGTAACCCCTTATTTTTATTAGTACAACCCACTTATTATATTGATGTACCCATGTAGTGCCCATATTGTTACTATTGTGCCACATAGAAGCCCACTATTGTTATTTTTTGTTTTCTCGTTAAAACTAATCTATTATTTACAGTATCAAGAAAAATAGTTACATCATTTTTAGGCTAACAGAACCAGAGGCCAGTTGTGGCACTTTGGAATAGGTGTGACCAAAAAAGAACAACCCTCGCAGGGGCGCCATACCAAAAATGAACAGCCCTCGCAGGGGCACCAAACCAAAACTAAACAGCCCTCGCAGGGGCGTCGAACCAAGACAATGCATCCCTCGCAGGGGCACCAACATAACTTCAGAATTATCCCTCTCGGGGAGGACAAACATAACATAACCAAACTATGAGCCAACATAACATGAACAGTAAGACCAAAACAAGACCTGAGCAGCAATGGAGGTCGGGATTCTGAACAGATGGGCGACTATTCGTCTGGCTCCTCCTCGACCACCCTACACCATCCATACTTTTCCACTTCCTCTGCAGTGGGAGCAGTGTCCATGTTGACATTGTCCCCTTTGCTAGTTGACACCTCCTGAGCCTGAGGAAGATTAGATACATTTTCTGGTGCATCTGCAGGCTTCTCCATGACATCCTCTGAGCTGCCAACAGGATGCTTCCCTCTGCTATATTGAACATCGCCATCATCTGGAGAGTCTTCGAGGAAGAGAACCGACACATGGGCACTAATTCGGGGTTTATTCAGAGAGCTGCTAAAGTTGAAAATGGTAGAACCAAAGGCAGGCGTGGAAGCCGGGTCAGAGTCAGGAGCGCTAGAGTCCAGAAATTGGCTAGTCTGAAGGGGGTTGGCCTCAGAGATTCGGTGGCAATGGCAATGGCAACAATGGGGTTGATATGCCTCAACTGGACGACGCGAAGACCCACCCCGGGCAGAACCTCCACGGTTGAACATTCGCTGTCGAGGTCTTACCATATTTGCAGGAACACAAGGGGTATGGAGCAGCGCAGAATTGAATAACCGTCCAGGCTTGGGACTGCCCCCAAAAGTCAGGGAAATGGCTTTGACAGCAAGAGCTACTACCTGAAGAACCATAGACCAAGCAAGAGCCTGAACACCGAGCACCATGAACTGAGCGTGAACCGGTGCATAGAGAGCCAGCCCACCACCTCTTTTAACATCCCCACCATCACCTCGAATCCCGTCCGCCATTACTGCGCGCAGCATTCGAACCAGTGAGCCAGACAGAGCATTGAATTGCTTCTGAAGAGTTCCAATCCTTTTATTCCTTGGCAGCCAGCGACATACCATCTCGCATGCTTGATCTTGGAGACAGCGCATGGCCTGCATGCGTCCCTCATTAAACGCGCGTCCTGTCCAGCTTGTCACCCGCATCCGGGGAAGCAGCATCACTTTGGACCAGGCGAGCGCATTCCTGTGCCTAGACATTATTTGGTATAATATTCATATTTCCTGTGAGAAGCGTATTCTCGTTTTCCACCCCTATGTTGGCCAATAGGTCAGCGACTTTGTTGCCTTCCCTTTTTATATGATTGAAGGTAATGGCCCTGTTGCTGCGGAGCGCTTGTTCGATGGCTTCCAGCCTCGCTTCGAGCCTCCAAGTGGTGGCAATTTTCCTTGCTTGAGATCCATTTAGGAGGTGCTTGGCCATATTTATAAGGATCTGGGAGTCTCCTTCCACTACCAGGGGTTGAAAGTTGTGTTTCCAAGCGAGAAGGAGCCCTTGCCAAAGTCCCTCAAGCTCAGCTGAGTTATTGGTATCCCAACCAATGTTCCCAAAGTATAGCTACAGGGGAGTGCCTTCGTGATTCCTTAGAATTCCACCAAAACCGGCCATTCCAGGATTGCCTTTGGAGGCACCATCGAAATTGAGCTTGTAGGAATGCTTAGGAGGAGCAGTCCAGGTGACCTTGTTTATGATGCTGCTTTTAGTAGGGCCGTTATTGTGTAGTCCCTGAGGTAGATGCATTTGCCAGTTATCTAGAATGGCTTTCTCATTGTTTAGAGTTGGAAAATCCTCCTGCGTCCATGTTCTGAGCATCAGCGTTTCTTTGAGATTCCCACAAAGCATATTCCAAATATTTTCTATCGGAGATCATTGGTTTTTGAATATGCGCTTGTTCCTTTCCTTCCAAATGCTCCAGAGGATGAGCCCTGGGATTATGTTCCATAAATAGTTGAGAAGCTCACTTTTGTATGGATTCTGTGGCCAGTGTCTTAAAGAGTTAGTGATGTCGTCCTCCATTCTACACCTTCTTTGACATCTAAAGCTTACCTTTTCCCATAGCTGATTGGCTAGGGGGCAGGAGTCCAGGAGGTGTTGGAGAGTTTCCTCATGATGATTGCAGTTATAACAAATGGAGGGACCGTGAAAGTTTCTGCGCCTAAGTTTGTCCCATGTGAGGATTATTTGATGACCAACCAACCATAGGAAGTATGAGACTTTGGGCCAGGATCCGAGACCCCAGATTTTGCTCCAAATTGGGTCAGGGGGGGTAGGGTTGCTGCATATGATTTTGTAGGCCTCAGATGTGGTGAAGGCAGCTTTTGGTTGATACCCCCATCGAAGAATGTCTCTGCCTTCGTCATTTCTAATGCTTCTTTTCCGTAGCTCCTTCTCCAGCTCCTCAGCAATCCGAGGATTTGTATTGTTGATTAGCTGATTACCCTATTTCCATTTCCTGAATCCATGTTCCGTCTCCTGAGCCCAATACTGTCGGATCTTTTCTTGCTGCTGCTCCTCCCCATTGAATTCCGGAGGTGGATGAAGAATGCGGCTGAGCTGTGGCATTTGGTTCCATGCATCTGTCCAGAATCTAGCAGTTCTGCCGTCTCTTACTTCCCAAAAACTGTGCTGCTGAATTAACTGGAAGTGTTGTTTGGCTGCATTCCAGATTAGCGAGCCTTTGTCATTGGGAGTGAACCTGATGAGCTCTTCCTGAGGTCTGTTATTGGCATATTTGGCCGTCCAGATTTTGACCCAAGGTTTTTCTGGGTTAGTGAGCCATTGCCACCAAATTTTAGCGCTCATGATGGAGTTGCTATGCATGGGGTCTCTCAGCCCAATGCCCCCTTTATCTTTGGGCATGCAGATGGTGGTCCATTTTACAAGAGCCCATTTGCGATTAGTTGCCGAGCTGCCCCATAGGAATACACGCTGAAGATTCCTGATTCTTTTTAGGACCCATTTCGGTGCTGCTAGGATTGAGAACAGATAGAGCGACATTGCCTGAAGGACAGACTTTATGAGCACTACACGACTGGCCAAATTTAGAGTTCTGTGCTTCCAAAGGTTAAGACGGGATTCGAGATTCTCAATGAGAGTTCGCCATGAGGAGTGCTTTATGGCTGAAGCAGTGAGGGGGGCTCCAAGGTATTTAGAGGGGAGAGTGGCAGTGGGGAATCCCAGGATACGAGCAACAACAGTCTTAACAACTGGAGGAGTGTGAAAGAAGAAGATCTGCGATTTGGAGCTATTGACGCTGGTTCCAGAGGCTTCAGAGAAATCATTGAGCAGGGCTTTGAAGCAGGAGGCTTCCTGGACAGAAGGGTAGCCAAATAGCATGGTGTCATCAACAAACTGCTGATGAGAAGTTGCAGGGGTGTTGTGAACGGAAAGACCTTTGAGCTGTTGAGAGTGGAGGGCATGTTTAATGTGACGACCCAGACCTTCAGCCATTAGAACAAAGAGGAAGGGGGATAGGGGATCACCTTGCCTGATTCCACGGGATGGTTTGAATGGGCGGGAGGGGATTCCGTTCACAAGGATGGAGAAGTGTGTGGATGTAATAAGACTCATGATCCAGCGGATCCACATAGAACAGAATCCAAAGGCAGTTAGCATTTGCTGAATGTAAGTCCAGCTGAGTTTATCAAAAGCCTTAGAAAGATCCAGCTTAAGAATCATACCTGCCTGCTTGGATTGCTTGAGGGAGTGTATGATCTCATGCATGAGAAGAATGCCATCCATAATCTGTCTCCCTTCCACGTACCCAGATTGTTCCTGAGAGATGAGCAGTGGCAAGAGGGGCTTTAACCTGTTGGCAATAACTTTGGATATGACTTTGTAAATAACGTTGCAAAGAGAAATCGGCCTATATTTGTCAGGGGTGATTGAATCCTCCTCTTTTGGTATAAGGGCAATGAAGGTTGAATTGAGAGAGGGAAGCAGCCAATGGAGAGCTCTTGATTCTTCTACAATTTGCCATACCTCCAGTTTTATCAGCTCCCAGAAGGTGTGAAAGAAAGTAGTGGTGAATCCATCCGGGCCAGGGGCCTTTCCTTCCTTAAGCTGGGACATGGCCGCATCCACCTCCTGTGTTAGAATAGGGCGAAGGAGAAGCTCATTATGTTCCTCTGTGATTAGCTTTGGCACATTATTAGTGATTCTTTCAATTGCAGGTCACCTGTCTTCCGCGGGCTCTTGATGAACATGTTTGAAGTGATTTAGGAACTCCTCCTCAATTTCCTCATGCCTCTAAACTTTTGCCCCTCCTTGTTTTTGAATGAAAGGGATGTTGTTATGCATTCTTCGTTGAACAGTGGTTCGATGGAAGAATTTGGTGTTTTGTTCTCCTTCCTTTAGCCATTTGATCCTGGACTTTTGCTTCCAATATATTTCCTCCTGCTTCCTCCTTTCCTCTAGCTGGTTGTGGATGCGTTGCTCCTGCTCCAAAGTTCCCTCAGAGTGACCCTCTGTAATTATTTTTTGCTGGAGTTCCATCAATTCCTTTTTTAGGTCATGTTGCGCCTCAAAGATGTTTCCAAAGGTCTCCCTGTTCCAATGCTTTAGATGATTTTTTAAATATCCGAGCTTCTGTTAGAACTGGTACATCTTGGAGCCCTCTAACGGAATGAAGGATGTCCAAGTTGTTTTGACAAAGTCTTTGAACGATGGATGGGAGAGCCAGAACTCTTCGAAGCGGAAGGGTCTTCTAGTGAAGTCGCCTGGTCTTTGCCATTGGAGGGCAATAGGCCAGTGATCCGAACCTGTATGTGGAAGAATAGCAGCTGAAATGTCTCCTCCTAGGTGAACCGCATTGTCTGATATGAGGAAACGATCCAGTTTGGAGGCAATTTGATGTTTGCCTGCTCTGCGATTGCTCCAAGTAAAAGTGCCATTACAAAAAGGCATGTCTATGAGAGAGGTGTTCTGAATGAAATCCTTGAAATGGGTGTTCTCTTGTTCCATTCTATTTCTCCCCCCAATATTTTCCTCCAGCTTGGTGATCATGTTAAAATCCCCTCCAATAATCCAGAGCGGATGCCTCCTATTGTTATTCAAAGCTTCTATGGTGTTGAGAAGAGCAATTTTGCTTCCTGTATCCTACGGGAAATATACATTTGATAGATTTCCATGAATATTAGTGCCTAGAATATGGAAGGCAGCCTGGATGAGGTGATGAGAAGCGTGAAAATGAGAGAGAGTTAACTCTTGTGTGTTCCATGCAATAGCAATCCCCCCAGAAGCGCCAGATGCATCCACCGCTATCGATTGACAGCCTGACCATGCTTTGGAGAGGATGCTGCCTAATGTAGAGCTGTTACACTTGGTTTCTTGGAGAAAGCATAGTTGCGGCTTTTCCATTCTAATCATGTTTTTTAACATTCTGAGTTTTCCTGGGCTATTGAGCCCCCTTCGGTTCCATGATATAAGCTTCATGGATCAACTATTAATAGAGGGTTTGTAGTACTTCGTCAATTTAGCATACCTGCCTGAGTCCACCAGGATTTTCCCAATCTCGATTGTTCGCTGGAGATCCGTTCTTCTTCCTCTCTTTTTGGTGTCTTTTGGGGGAAGGATTATGTCCCAATGGCTTCCTAGCTGGATACCTAACTGTTGTTGTTGGTAAGCCCTTGAAATGACCACTTCCAGTTTGTTGAGCTGAAGCTCTGGGATATTGTCGTATGCCTTCTTTTTGCATGCTAATTCTAGCTCCAGAATGTCTAGACCATTCAGATCTATGCTTTCTGGTTCTTCACCCATCTGTTGCACTTGGCTGCTTCCTTCCATGTTAATCTCTGAGCTTTAGAGGGGATCTAGATTTCCATCAACTTCCATATCATTTTTTTTTCCTGCCGTCTCTTTTCGTCCTTCTTTGAGATTTGCTGGAATGACATTGGAGATTTGAAGTTTAGAGGGGGAGGCTGTAGGAGGGGGTTGGGAAGAGGAAGAAGGAGGAGCAGGGCTAGGCTTGGAGATCGGGGATTGCTCTTCCGATGTCTGAGCAAGAATTTCAAAGTTGTTCTTTGAAGCTGGGCCATGGGCATTGTCTTGCTGGGGCTTATTCCCATTTGTGGGTTTTTTATGCGCTCGCTTTTGGCTAGGAGCTTTGGTAAAGCCATCCTGGGTCAGGGTTTCTGAGGGGTCAGGAGAATTGGCTTTGGCATTCAGGGGACAGTCCCTGAATAGATGCCCAAGAGCATGGCATTTTCGGCACCGAAAAGGGACGTGTTCATAATCCAAAGGTTGAATCCATTCTTCCTCACGATGAGAGAGACTTACCGATTCTGGCAAAGCTTTATCGAGGCGCATGAAGACACAGATGCGGGCGTAGGAAGTGTATCTACGCATTTTTGTTTCTTCTGCTGCTCTGATGTATTCCCCCAATCCATTTCCTATGTCTTTGAGAATGTCTTCGTCCCAATATTCATCTGGAAGTGAATACATTCTGATCCAGACTGGCGCCCAGGTGAGATCTTCCTTATCCGGGTTAAATCTTGGTATCCATTCCCTCAAATACAGACCCGCTGAGTTAAAAAAGTAGGGCCCTGCTCCCAGAATTCTGTATTTGTCCTCAAGATAGAATAAAATTGCAGTAAAGAAACCTTTCGGCTCTAGTTGCAGAGTCACATCTCCTTTGGGTTTCCATTTCGCCGCAATCCAGCCATACAAGGCTTTTTCTGTCGGCCAGAACCCTATAAATTTCCCAATAAGGGCATGATCCCTCATGTATTTGATTCATTTGTCAATCTTATGTCCCGACAGCTCTATTCTGGGCCGCTCTGTAGCTATTGGCTTGCAAGTAGTTGAAGAGACTTTCGAAACTTCTTCTGGTTTTTCCTTTCTACCTTGTGTGTCGCCGGCCTTGTCCTTCTAACCGCCTACCTCCTTGTGCCTGTATTGTTGCCTGTTCTCTTTGTTTATCACTTCCTCATCAACAAACCCAAATACAATTGTCTGTTCAGGTCCATGCTGCGAGGTGTTCGCTTTGGGGGAGGGCTCTGACGCCCCCCCCTGGGGAGATTCCATTGTACTGCGCTAGAACCCTGCAACGCTGTATCGAAACAGGGTTTTTGGTTAGGCCTGTGAAGGGATCCTGAACTGTGCAGGCTGCGCCATCGGTGCTGTGTTCAGAACCCTAGCCGTCGCGTTCTTCCCTCAGCCGTTGGTCTGCATGCTACAATCTTCTCAGCCCACTATTGTTATTATTGTGCCCTTACATTATTATTGTTATGTCGGCTCTGATTATGTTATGACCCCTTAGACTCCTATATATAGAAATGAGGTCTTTTCATTTGTATCATCCAAGAATTTTTCATTTACGTAATGTAAAGGAGGTTGCCCCCTCGAAGAGGCTGAATTATAAGGTGTTGATCTATCTTTTCTATCTTTCCTTGAGCTGGTTTCATAACATTTGGTATTAGAGCTTTGGATTCTAGGGTTTCGCTGCTCCAAACACGTCATCGTGGAATTTTCTCTATAAATTTTTTTCTGCGACGTTTCAGAAGTTGAAAAAAACCCATTTGAGAAGAAATCGCGTTGAACCTCAAGTCTAAATTTCAGAGCTTTTAGCACTATATTTGTGGAGATATGATCTGACGAAGTTGGTCTTTTTGCAGACTCTTGAATTACATTCCAAACAGGTGACCTGGGGAAAATTGTCATAACGTTCACTCTAAGGATCAGATTGAAATTTCGTAAGAAGGTACATAAAGAGGACAGACTATAGTTTCTTGTATGCATTTTTCAGATCCAAAGGTTGAAACAATGACTCGTAGCACATCGTACAAGTTAGCGCTACTGAACTAGTCTATAATCAAGTCACTGTGGGAGATGTCGCATAACTCTTCCTTGGAGAATCCAATTTGGGTCAAACTTGTGGAATTGGAAAGAGAACACAGAGGGCTACGACAGGTTGCCATTTCAGAACTTAAAGATCCAAAAGTATAGAGTTACAGTCATTTCAATATCGAGCTCCTAAAATCAAGAAAAAGCAAGATGAGGAAGTTTGATGGCAAGGATCCGGTAAATTGGATACTTCAGATGGAGCAATATTTTGACCTACATGGTGTACCACTATTACAAAAGGTATGTATTGCATCTTCATATTTAGAACCAGATCAATTTTTATGGTATGAAGGGCTATGTTCTTGTAAAAAACTTGTTACATGGTCAATTTTCACGGAGGAAATGATAGCACATTATGAGGATACAAAGAGCAACACCTTCTTTAGAGCAACACCACAACAATTAGAAAGAGTAAAAGGGCTTTGTGACATAGTGGAAAGAAAAATTATGGAAACCAAGAAGCATACCCCTCACAACTATAAAGGTGGAAGTGTTTTTTCTCCTAGCCTTCCACAACCTACAAGGGTTACACCACAACAATTGGAAGAAAAGAGAGAAAAAGGGCTTTGTTACAATTGTGATAGCAAATGCACTAAAGGTCATAAGTGTGTTGAGAGGAAATTATTTTACATAGAATATGAAGAGGAGGAAGAAAAGTATCAAGAAATGTCAAAAGAAGAAGATATACGCTAGGACCCCACCCCAAAGAAAGAAGAAATGAATCAGACCATATCTTGTAAGGCATTGGCAAGAATTACCAATCCTCAAACTCTCAAGATAGAAGGACATATCAAGAAGAAAAAGGTGCAAGAAGTGAAAGATCACATTGAGAAAGAAGAAATGAACCCAACCATATCTTGTAATTCATTGGTCGAAATTACCACTCCTCAAACTATCAAGATAGAAGGACATATCAAGAAGAAAAAGGTGAAAGAAGTGAAAGATAACATCGAGAAAGAAGAAATGAATCCAACCATATCTTGTAATTCATTGGTTGAAATTACCACTCCTCAAACTATCAAGATAGAAGGACATATCAAGAAGAAAAATGTTCAAGAAGTGAAAGATCACATCGAGCATCAAGAAATGAATCTGACCATATCTTGTAAAGAATTGGAAGAAATTACCACTCCTCAAAATCTAGAGATAGAAGGATATATCAAGAAGAAAAAGGTTCAAGCAGAGAAAGATCATATCGAGCATCAACAACAAGTTCTCCAAATTTTAAAGGATAACGCCACTTCAGTGCAAAATCAAATGAAACAATAGGTAGATCAACATCGTAGTGAAAAATGTTTTGATGTAGGTGATTGGGTATTTTTACTGCTACATCTCAAGCAAGCTATTTATGAGAAGGAAATGTTGGCAATACTACACGCACTTAAAAAATGGCGACCTTACCGAATGGGAAGACACTTCAAGGATGAGGATGTGGAAGCATTGTTTTGCATTATTTCTATTATCCAACCAGATTGGATAAACGAAGCAAGGGATGAATGGAAGAAGGACGAAGAAAAATGGCCATTTATTCAAAAGTTGCAAAAGATCCCAATTCAAACAATATTTCCAGAAATTGAAGAGGAAGGAAATATCATATTGGAACTTGGAGCAGTGATAGAAATAGGAACCCAACAGCTATGAAATCGATCAATTTCAGAGTACCTCATCAAGTGGAAGAACTTACCTGTTGAAGATTCCACATGGGAGGACAAGAATTTTATACAGAAGCATCAAGAACTACTCAAGAGTTGAGGACAACGCTTTTTGAAGGAGAGGGGCATGTTAGGCCCCTATACTACTAGTGTAACCTCTTATTGTTATTAGGACAACCCACTTATTATGTACCCATGTAGTGCCCATATTGTTACTATTGTGCCACATAGAAGCCCACTATTGTTATTATTGTGCCCTTACATTATTATTGTTATGTCGGCTCTGATTATGTTATGACCCCTTAGACTCCTATATACAGAAAGGAGGTCTTTTCATTTGTATCATCCAAGAATTGTTCATTTATGTAATGTAAAGGAGGTTGCCCCCTCGAAGAGGCTGAATTCTATGGTGTTGATCTATCTTTTCTATCTTTTCTTGAGCTGGTTTCATAACAGTGTCTCTTCATCTCGGTCATATGAAGGATCAGATTCCATGTTTGCTAATGTTTTATTTTTTTGATGAGTATGAAGAGATTTATGGTGTTTTTAGTTTTCTGCCACCAAGGGTAAGAATGTATGAGGGATTGTGGAGGGAGAGGGTATGAGGGGTTTTGGGAATATTATGACAACTTTTTTGGGAAATAGGGTGTTTAGGGAATAGTATGTAAGCTTAGGGACAACAATTAGGGTTTGGGGCTTTTGTAGTTAGGATTTGGGAAAAAGGAAATTGGGGATAGGGGTGAATGATTTTAGGAATATAGGAATTAGGGAATGAGTGGATTGAACCGAAAAATAAATGGAAGAGTCAAAGAGTAAGGGAGTGATGAAATAGACTTGGTGGCAAAAACATAAATACAAACCCTAGGCAATTGTTTTTGAGAAAAATTGCAAAGATGTAGGGTTTGATATTTTTCACACTAAACCACCATAAATTTTAAGAAAAACCCTTTCACTAGCAAGGAAAAAGGCTTGACTTAGTTGCACACCATAGGATTGAGCAATTTTGGAAATTTGAGGGAGTTTATAGTGAAATGCAGCTCTATGTGCTACGCCACAAACCCAACGCACCACACCCTTTATATGCGTCATGCCAGTGTATTTTTTACACTGTGGAGGCCAGCTCAATGCGTCGTGCCACTTGTATGTGCCACGCCTCTCACCCAATGCACCGCGCCCACGAACTTGCATAGTTTTGCTACAAGTTTGCTCCCTTTGTTCAACACGGCCTTCTCTTGCTCAATCTTTCTTCTTTGAATGCAAATTAGCTTTTTGACTCATGAAAAATGATTTATATACAAGAGCTTTTGATTTTTCATTCATAAAACCCACTATTGTAATGTTTTCATTGTGACTTACCTTTTCAACTCTGTTTTTTGGGCAGTTTACTTTCTTTGTGCCTTTGATGAACTTAATGACTTGATTTTTTGTTTGCCTTGTAGGGGATGGAGTAGTTGAAGCTTGGCAAGGTGACTAGGGTTGCCACTGAAGTTTTTTACATATGAGAGAACTGAAATTACATCAATTTATACAATAAAATCCTAAAATACTATGGTTTTCCTCAAAACAGGGTTTTGAGGAAAAATACATTTCTAAGCAACTGATTATGAAATTTATTGGTACTGGAACTTTATTCAACCTCCTCATGTACCTGCTGACCGTTATTGGAAATTTTGAAGACGTTTTTGATGAAACCCTAGACCTAATGACTCTTGCAAATTTAAAGACAAAATGTGATTGCAGATGATCTTAATGAATGGAAATGGGCCAGTGCGTAAAGGACATGAGGGAAAATGTAAAACAAGCCACTACCGCCAGATGATCCATGCTCCTAATGGAATGCAGCTGACTAAGCGAGACACCTAATATGCAATGCAACAAGAGAATTTGATCTCTGACAGAGGGATGAAGATATCGACACTAACAGACATCATGATTTTGTGGCTCCATTTCCTCCTCCATGTCTTGGATCTCGATGAACTCTTCAATCTCTTAAGTGAGCTTCCTGTCTTGTTTCCTCTCTCCTCTAGCTGCCAATTGTGCCCTTGTTCTTCAACTAGTCTTTGCATTGTCTCTTCTGCTATTACTTTTCACCTTTCTTCTTCCTCTTGCTTCTACCTTTGTTCCTCCAATCTTTTTTGATCTCATTCTTTCCCCTGCTTTTGTTCTACTTATTGCACCCTTTTCTTCCACTTCTCATCTACTGTTATGGCTATTCTTATAATGATTGGATCTTCTTTCATATTGTGGCTATGCTCTCCCCCTGGAATGTGCACAACCTTCCTCTTTCCCTTCTCATACACTAGGTTTTTCTCTTCCTATGGTTCTACCTCTAAAAGTGATTTATTTTTGTGGAGTAACCTATGAAGTTACTGTAAAACTGACTAGCTCATGGGACTTGAAGGTGTTGTAACAATTCTTCCATGGTTCCTCCTTCAGTTAGTGAAAGGTCCTACTTAACCACTATAAATGAATTCTCGCATAGTGGTCTCTACAAACATTTCGGGGATCATACAGATTAAAGTCCATAGTACCAAATGAAAACTTTTTATCACCTTTCTTTTGGTATCCATGACTTTCTGATTTTTGATCTCGTACAACATTTGCATAGGAAGAGTTGGCCAAGGAGCTTTCTTATTCCCATGCAAAGCTACTAACAACCCTGTGGAGAGATGATACACAACTTATTGCATGACTAACTTATCAGTGGCATACTTCGGTAAAATATGTAGAGACTTTTATTCACTAAACACCCTAAGGAAATTTCCATCCAGTGAGGCAAACCAATCTGCTATCTTCGACATTGCTTCCATTTCCCCACATGACATGCAAGGTGGCTCTTCCTTAAATACCAGCTTGTACAATGGAATGAAGAAGTGATTAGTTAGCTTCTCCATTACTCCTCTATGGTTGCACTCTGAAATCAGCTTGCAATAAACATACACAACATGCTCTTATGGTGTCCAAGTCCAAATCATGCCAGGGAATGCGTTGTGTGTGCAAATTGCATCTAGTAGATAGGAAGAAATATTAAATATGGATTTCCCATCGTTGGGGGGAGTAAGAGAATTAAATATATGGATCCGTAGCTTCTGAGCCAAAAATTATGACCATTTGAATGGTTTACCTTCATTCACAACCTGGTTTAGTACTAATGCCCACCCTTCAAGAAAGGTCTCGATGTTTTGCTAGCCATAGATCCTGTAACATAAAATTATCAAGAGCTAATAGCCCCCCATGAGAGATTTGTCTTTTACATGTTGGTGGGTGTCTGACGAAACTTTTTTGGCTCTTTCACCCAACCTTTAACAATAACCTTGGTGCTCAAGTAGCTGGTTGTCACATAGAAGTAAGAATTCATGAGTGATTATGGCTCAGGAAAATGGTACATGAGATGATAGTCTACTACCAGAAAAGAAGAAATCCTTTGTCTGTTGGCACTATTGAGAGCCATAGTCTTTGAGTTTGTATGGTATAGTATCCAATTGACAACATTTGGACTCTGTGCATAGAAAAGCAGGATATCTGTATGCAATCCTGTGTAGACATGACTGTTGGACATTGACATACACCTGTCGTCTTCTAGATTTGATTTGAAGGTTCTTGCTCAGAAAATTTCATTCACCTTATACCATGTGAAATTTGATTCCTTTTCTACAAACAATTGAGTGTCTGAATAATCTAGCAAGTAAAATGGTGTTCTCTCAAATGCCTCCCCAATGTTTCTCTCTGTAGTATCCTTTGAAGCAAATCCCTTTGGTGCCATGATGTTAGTGACTAATGAAGAGAAATGCTTAACACCTGAAATACCTGTGGGAGGAAAAAGCACTCATGGTAGACATAAATCAGCTTCATCAAATCAAATTATAAATCAAGATCAAACAAAAACCACATGGACTAACCAGGAAAATTGCACAAATTTTGAGGTGAAGGAGGGGGACTAGATGCTTAAATTGTGCAATGTGCAGCCTCAACAACTAGTGGTGCCACATGAGGCTAGAGACTATGTAATGAGCATTTACACCTGGGAAGACTAAGGTGGAGACTTCACATTGTGCAGTCTCAGAGGCCAAGCAAACAACTTGAGACTTGGACTTGCGTAATACTGAGCTAGACAACACAACCACTAACCAAGGGATGAGAAGATCTACCCAGTAAGAGTCTAGGAAACAAGTAGATATGAGTGATAGTGCAATTTGAAGTTCATATATGACTAATTATGGATAGATCAGTGCAAAACAAGTGCGTAAGATCAACATACAAAAGGAAAAATAAACATGCATGGAGAATCACCGAAATGACAAGCACTAATGAGAAAAAACAAGAAAAAGTAATGCGACACTTATAAAAGGTGAAAAACAAACCAAACCAACACTTGTACAAGCTAATATACATTAAAATTCTAGCAACCATGAAAAGAAAAAAGAAAAACAACAATTATAGAAACCAAATGACAAAAAGTGATTTAAAAAGTGACAAAAGACAACAAAAGCAAAAGTCACTAGGAAAAGCACCACAAAATCCACCGAAGGCTCCTTGATCTCCATGGTAATGTTAGAGCTCTAAGATTGAATGTAGAAATGAGCTCTACGGTTTCCATTATATAGATCTAGATCGATTAAGGTTTATGATGCGCATGCCTACAATGAAGGAAAAAACAGCAGTTGGTAGAAATTTCCAAAAATAGTAAGTGTACCACCTTCATGAAACTAATTAATGAATCCCTATTTTCTAGGGATGTTTTCTTTCTTTATCTTTTTATGTTTTGGGAAACTTGCATGCACACTTCCAAGACGGATTGTACAATTCCCGAGGACTAGGAAACTTCTTGACTGAGTTCATTGCGTAGTTTTTGAGCTCAAGGGATGCTTTGCCCAGTTTCCATCATCAAGGCTAGGCTACCATCAAAAATCACATAGTTTTCATGCTCAAGGATGGCTTGCCAAGAAGAATTACACAATTTCTGGAGGCAAGGCTACTCGACCTTCCAAGATTTCACTATTCCTAGAGGCAAGGTTGCCCGGCCTTCCAAGATTTTGTTGTTTCTAGAGGCAAGGTTGCCTGACCTTCCAAGATTTTTCAGTTTCTAGAGGCAAGCCCAACAATGCTACAAGGTCAAGTCAGAAGTTATCTTGTGTTTTAAAGATATCAAACCGAGATCAATACAGCACAATACAAGATAAGCTCCCATGAACAAACGGAAGGCTCCAAAATCAAAGCATGGGAAAAAAATTGAAGGGTGGTTGTAGCAGCTACAACAGAACTCCTTATATATGGAGATGTGACACATTTATACCAACACAATATTTTTAGCAAATTGTTAGTTGAAATCTGTAAGTTGTTCATATAAAATGCAGAAATATATATTTATAGCCCAAGAAATGAAGATGATATCCTCTTATTCATAAAATTGTAATGATATGGAAACTAAGTTATAATATTAAACAACATCCCCAACCTTAACCATTTAAGGTTAAACAAGAACCTTGTCTTAACATGAAAATACAATAGTTTTTTTAACTCTATATTGATCAAGCTTTGCAATTCTTGAAACTTTATAAAAACACTATATATGGAAAAGCTTGATCAATATAGAGTTAAAAATTCATGTTAAAATATGTTAAATTATTTTAAAATTATCATGTTTGAAAAATTATAATACTAATCATGCTTGAAAAAGGAAAACACCTACTATATTTTGAAAAAAAAGAGTTTCCTCGAGACATATTTTGAAGGAAAAATATGGTTTAATTTTGAGACAATAATAAGAATATTTCATAATTACCATCTTTTAAGTCATGTGGTATGTCACTTTTAATAGCTCAGAGATGAATGAAATTTACAATGTGATCACAAGAAATGGTTTTTTTTTTTAATCTCATAGGATTCAGATCAGTCTAAGTTCATTATTGTTTGCTAACTTAAACACCAATATATTATTGTTGTTGGGAAAAGTATCCAATACGGAATGACCCTATCCCACTCTAAGGGTGATAGTACCTCAGCAACAACTGAATGCAAAGCTATTCAATATTACTTCTTTATGAGATGAGAGAGAGAAGAGAATGATGATCCACTAACCGTTATCTTGCGCTAATGGTTGATCCAATCTTCACTCTTTGCTGCTTGCTCCTAGCTCCTTGCTCTTTCACCGACCCAGCTACACAAAGATCCTGTAAAAGCACAAGAAAAGGAAACTACAAGAAGCATACATCCATAATCGATTCAGGGATTAGAATAAATCAAATATACAAGCATCAATTCACCATTGAGACACATGCATATAGAAGAACCTCAAATGCTTTATTAATGGAAGAAGCAAAGTTCTGAGAGTGTTACAACCATAATAGGCCCAATCCAGCAACACCTCCCAGCAGAAAGAAATCTCCTCTTCACCTCCTTCAAGCAAATCACCCAATAGTTCTATACTCAAACCAACAGCACTTCCTTACTTGCACAAAATTCCAGCCTCTCTAGACCTCATGAGAGAGATCTATATATAGGGTTTTGGAGAAAGGATGAGTCATCTTGAGACTGGCATGAAGCTGACTAGTGTCCTCTCCCACTTCAGTTATTCTTCAGTTCTTGAGTCCACTTGGAGATTCTTGCTTCCACTTGGAGATCAAGACCCTCTTACTCATCACAAGGTGAATTCCTTGACCCAAGTGTCAGTTTGGAAGCTTCCTGGGCAATTGACACCTTGCAGAATGACTGTGCCACTTGGCCAATCTCGCCCAGTGCAGGTAGCCTTCATTAGATTTGACATTCAGCGCAGGTACAGAGTGGAGCAGTTGACATTCAGCACAGATGCTCAGTGGAGCAGCTGACATGATCCAGAAATAGCTTGTTTTTGAGTGTTTTCAGGTGGAGAACTGATTTTCAGTGTTGTGGTTTGCTGACCTTGTTCCTCTAGAGGTAAGAACAACATGTTTAGGGACTTTGGATCCCTCAGATTATTGACATTTCATGCTTCATGCTGTTAGGCACAAAAATGTCTATAACAGTTGCCCCCTAAAGTATGAGGTCGTTCATCGGGTGAAATGCTTTATCAGGAGGATCCGAAGTTCATTCAATCGCTGAGAGGTGCCCTGTAATAAAATACAATACAATACATTATTTTTCATTCTGCTTTTATGATCTAGCTGAGGCAGGCATTCCCATGCTCAGCTTTATAAATTCATTTTGGTACATATAACAGACGACCGTCTGATGATAGACTGATAATTCTCTGCTGAAATTATCATCCTTTGAGTAGGATGATCATCTGCTGCAATAATGTACATATCAAATGTCTTTATATTTCTTGAATATATGTCGCAGCCCGGATGGATGAAACTAGATCCGGGGTCTTCAATCTCGTTCGATCTTCACTCTAAGTACAAGTCGATCCATGTGAAAATTGTGTTGAAGTCGAACATGGAAAGACATCGCTTGATTACCGGTCAATAATGTAAACCGTTAACAAGCGCGAGAGGAATCACCAATAATGACAATGACCCTCAAGGTACTGCAATACAATTCACGTGGTGTGAATAAAGGACTTGGCGTCGAACACCATGAAAAATCTTCTGGTCGAAGGTCATTGATGTATACCTGTCGCCGGAAGTGAGAAACTTGCCATTGAGGCATGCAAGCTACAAAGTACTGGGGGGTTTGTTCCTAGATCAACTTCTTGGATAATGAGCTGAAGTCGACAAGAAGCGATCTGTTAAAGGAGGGCCTTAATGAATCCCACATTAGTGACACAGAACGGAGCTAATGATTTTAGTGGAGGTGAAAACAATCCGTGAGATATGATTCAGGGTGGCGATCATGGGTGGATGAAGGATAATGTATGGCAGTGGATGGGACACGGTTGACTCTTTCTGAACGACATCTCTTGAACATATAACGACACTGATGTGATGGATCGGTAGCATTACCCCAAATACGGATGGTTTGACGAAGACCATGGTGATGAGACCGGTGAATGAAACAACCCAACCCGATGTGATACGGAGGACAAAGTGTCATGTTCAAGAGCGACTTGCTACCATTAAAGTTTTGAGGTTCTCCCAATTTTTCCCCAGTCATTTCTGACCAGTACCTCTTTATTTTTGTCAAGCTTGAGGAGGATAACATATGCTTGTTCTATAACCTACCCTTCGGGCAAGCCCATCGCTATGTTTTAACGAGCCTAGCGATAGGGAAACTCGTTCTCGTCTAAAGACAAGTTTGTCGCTATTTAATTATTTTAACGAGTCTAGCGACAAAGACAACTCGGTCCTTTTCATTTTTAGAGAGTCTGAAAAGGTACAGAAAGTTAACTCCAAAATTCCTTTTTCGTCATCTAATCCCTTAAGTCCAAAAAAGTATAAAACAATACAGAAGGGATGAGTTTTCGATAGTTTTAACGAGCCGAACAAAACAAGCGCTCGATCTTTTTGTGCAATAATCCCTCAGGTCCAAAAAGATTAAAATCTAGAGGAGGGATAGCTCTCTCGGTCGTTTAACGAGCTGGAAGGCCAAAACTTGGCAATCTTTTCATATTTTACGAGTCAGTTGAAAAGAGCTTAAAGAAGACTCGTCTTCCGAGGAACAAGTGATGAACAGGGATAGCAGCTGATTCCAGGTACAGGTTGGAATTTTCCAATCATGGCAGTGTCACAAGGATGGCTAGGTGAAATCACTCTTCGCAGCTGTTCCTCAAAATGGGTAAACAATCATATGGAGGTGAACGATCGGCCAAATGAAAGTGGAGGTGGCAGGTGCAAAACACGACCAAGGCTTTTATGGTTGATCAGGTTACATTCTTAATGGTTATTTACCGGGATGGGTTCATTTTTTAACGAGCTTGAATGCGCCAAAACACTGCTCAATCTTATGTTTATTTTTTAACGAGCATGAACTATGTGCTAAAACTGCTCGGATCTTGCGTTTATTTTTTAACGAGCATGAACTTTATGCTAAAACTGCTCAATTGTTTGCATGCCCCCAGCATAATAATGCAAATCGAGGTGCATGCCCCCCAAGCTTCATTGCATTCAACTCGGTGGTTGGAATGAAGGTTTACCTTTGAGATTTGGAAAGGAGATTTGTTTCATTTTTTAATGAGGTTGACACAGTAAAAGAACTATCCTCATGACTCCTTGTTTCATTTTTTAACGAGGTTGACATGAGATAAGAACCGTCCTCGGAGTCCAAATCCATCAGAAATAGAAGGTTTCATATTCCACTGTGGCCACTTCCGCCAGATTACTTGGAGGCAGTAGGGCAAAAGTACCCATTAAGGCAGGGTCTTTTAGGAGACCTACTCCGATATCTTGGAGCGAATGATTCCTTCCATGGATTATTGGAATGCTTCCCGTAACTTGTGGACTATTGGGGAGAAAAGTTTGTTGGTCGACGATTGTAATTCCTCCTTGGAAGGGAAATGAAATCTTCCTGAAGTAGGTCGACACAACTGCGGCCATGGCATAGATCCATTGTCTTCCAAGTAGGATGTTGTAATCGAGGTTTCCATCAATTACTTCAACATCAATTCCCACTGTTTTTCCCCCTAGTTCAACTTGCAAGTTACTTAAAATCCCGTATGGAGTGTATGATCTTCCATCAAATGCTTTTAACGTCGTTGACGATTTCGACAAGGGTGGTGAGCCTAAATATTTCCAACAACTCATCGACATAAGACATGTAGATGCCCCCTCATCAATAATTGTTCAATGAACAGTTTTGTTGAGGGCTTTCACTTGAATAAGGAAAGCTAGTTGAGCTGGTAACTGAGGGTCATATCCTTTATGATCAAAGGTGACAAGATTGGAATCCATTGGGTCAATTCCACCTCTTGCTGATAATAAAGCTTGTTCTTGGGAGAAGAAATTTTGCGGTACCTCAAGTGTCGACATAACGGACGGCGATTGGGCCAGGTCCTCTATCTGTGCTATTTCCGCACAAGGATTAAATGTCGATTTGTGTACTGCTCCCTTTTGCGACTTTATTATTGGCTCAGGGACGATGGGTGGCACAACTTCGGTCAAAGTTGTTGTCGAACTACTAGGTTGTTCGTTAGCCTTGTTGTTCGACAGCTTTGGATTCCTGTAATCCTTATTCCTCGTCAAAGCATTATTTTGCTGCTTTGAGGTAGACAACATAAGCACTTGGGATCAGGAAGCATTTTGATTAGCAACCAGATTTTGACCTGGATTAGGAAACGGATCAGTCAATACTGCTGGGGTTTTTGACCTCTTAAAGAGTTTCTTAACTTCAGCTATATGTGGACAATCTTTCGTCCAATGATCCTCATCGCATATATGACACCCTGCTGGGGGTTTCCTTTTTCTCCCTTTCTTTTTCTTCTTGCCCCCTGGTTGCTTCAGTTGTTTTCCCTTGTCGGTCGACATGGCATTTACTTCTGAGGCAAGAAGTTCTTCATTTGCATTTTGACTATAAATTTTGTGCTTGCCAATCACGCCATCGCCGGCGTGAGAGTCATTGTTTGATTTAGGAGGAGGAGGAATTGAAAATTCCGGTCTAGGAGCGTCGGGTATTTTGTCGTAGAGCGTGCCAGACTAAGTATAAACTAAGTCCAAATACTGTGCACGAGCGATAACTTGCTCCTCTGTTACGACTCCCCCCTTGGCCACATCTTCCGTTATAGCAGGAAGTAATGACTTTATAAACCATTCAGCTAACAGCTGATCGGGAACATACGTTTTCACCATCCTACGACGACGACGCCACTCATGTATATGATCAGATATGTGGGTGGCAGTCGTCTGTTTGAAGTTGGTAAGGAGTTCTGTTCCCATTTCATACCTTATCGGTAATTGAAAATGGGTTAAAAAGGTTGTGGCTAAGGTACTGAAGTTGTCAAACGAAGCTCTAGGCAATTCAATGTACCATTTTGCCGCTGGACCCGTTAACGTCCTCTGAAAGAGGCGAAGTCTTATCGAATCATCATTCAGGGTGTCCGATGAACACCATAGATGGAATGTCATCACATGATTTGACGGATCTTCACTTGGATTTCCATTAAATTTAGGAATATCTGACGGAAGTTTATGCGAAATCGCTGGCCACCAAGGAGCATAAGCAATTGGATCATTCGTCAGCCGGTTTAGATCTGGTAATTCGAGAGTTGCTACAAAGGGCAACTGTTGGTTCAGGTTAGGCGAAGCATATCCAGGATAAGATGGTATCGCCTGAGCAATAGGTCTTTGCAGACCAGCATAATGCTGGCAAATTTGACAAGGTTGATCGGCATAACCATTATAGCATGGTTGCCCATTACTTACAAAGACTTGTTGCTCAGGTCCTTGATATGATTGTTGGAATGGCGGTTGTTGAGATTGAACCAGCTCTGGTTGTTGGACCATTTGCTGTTGACCAATACTAGATGATTGACCAAGATGAGGAGTCACAGCACTTGTTTGAGCCTGAGTCGCTCCAGATAAGGAGGCGCTACCCTGAGATTGTGATTGAGTCGTTGAGACAAGAGGCTGTTGTATTGCAACCTGAGAAACTTGGGGTTGACATACAACAGGTAGCGCTTGTACTAGCCATGCATTCACCATAGCAGGTGTGGTGGGAATATCCGACACAGGGTGTACTGGTTGCATTGAATATACAACCCCTGGTTGTCGAGGCAGTATTGGTACCCAACCACTGGATGTAATTCCAGTTTGACCTGAAATTTGTTGTAAACTCCCATATGGTTGTTCTCTAGGAGGGAACAATGAAAGAGCATACTGCCCTCCGTATGGTGGAAATCCAGTACTTAAAGGGTAAATTGGCCTTTGAAGACACATTGGATCAATTTGTTGAGTTTCAACATAAGAAATACCAAATGATAATCCGGATGAAGAAATAGGAACTAACCATGTCATCGTCCTTGATGGGACTCCGGCTTGTTGTTGAGGACAATTTGCCGGGACAGATGGTATACCAGCGAACATCGTTGGAGTAGCGGCAGGAGGCTCTGCCGCTGTTGTGTCGGATGACACAGTCCTAGACGTCGACGGTTGTTCAGACATATTGAGTCTATCCAATAGATTGCCTAGCGATTTTACAGGAACTTCATTGGTGATAGACTAACTTCGAAGATCAACAAGGGAAAGGTGATGATTATTCCGTTTAAAATAAATTTTATAACGACACTTTAGACACAACTTTCTTTTTCACTTTTTAAGAGTCGAGAAAAAGCTAAAGATGACTCTAGTCTCCTTCGATGTTTTAACGAGCCCGAAGTGACAAATTCTCGGTTGGACTTTTTCAGTTATAGAGTTTGAAAAAGGCCAAAAGAAACTGCTCTGGAGATCTAGGCAGAGGGTGTGCCAAACCTTTCGCAAAACCACAGAATACGTTTTACGGTACGAGTGGTCGATCTTCGTGAATGCTGTGTTCACTGCATTGCGATCAGTAGGGCGGCCGACACGGTTTCCTATGGATAAAGGCTTTGTTCCTATAGGGGTCTCCCAATATATACGCGACGGTACGTGGGAGCACAAGTCCGTATTGATACTTATCGCTTCACCGTGGAGGAATCACCCAACCACTCAACGCTAAGATATCACGTTTAACGACGCCGGAACACGTCTCTAGCTTAGACCTCTATGTGTTTGCGTTATGTTTCAAAGCGTTGTTATGTAAATTCAATTCATTTTAAGTTGATCTTGTTTAGCAGTTTTCCTTTCAAGGTTCACCACGAGATGTTTTGATACAAATTCCTAAATGCAGTCTAAGATGAGAAGCAAGCTTTTTCAATCTTTTCAACTTATGAAAATCTTAACTACTGAGGGAAAAGAGAGACAAAATCTTTTCACACAGATCAAAGAGCATACACTAATGCACTTTTTCCCTAAATCAACATACAAACTTATATGCAAAAATGCAAAATGCAGGTATTTCTTTTCTCTTTCTTAATGTTGATGTAATACAAAAAGAAAGTTGTTGTATAATTTCGAATTCGATTTCAAGTGAAAGCAAACAAGCTTGTCCAAAATCAAAAGACACCTTAAGATTCACTTGTTTCGACACTAGAAATATATAAACTCAAACCATATGACGAAAGCAAAAGCTCAATCAGCTATGAACAGCAAATAAACTAACTCTTAAGATCAAAACGACACTTAATCACAAGTCTAGATCTAAGTGGCCACAGCAAGACTAGTTCACTTTCGTTATGGGAAACTGTAAATGTACAAGAAATACACAAAGAACAAACACAGTTTCTTTATACAACCGAGGCGGAATAGTGGCAAGGAAAGTTGGTTTCAGATAGGTACATTGACTGGCAACAGGTTGCAAAACAAGAGTGAAAACAGGGCAAGAAACAGCAGGAAACCCTAGTAGCACTAGGCAAAACTGGTTCAGCGCAGGTAGTACACTGTCAGTTTGACATTCAGCGCAGGTAGCCTTCACGGGACCTGCGCTGAAATGCAGAATGCCTTCACAACACCTGCACTGAAGATTCAAACTTTCGTTTTTCTCAGTTTTCGGGTCACAGATTGCTCAAAAATTCACAGTTTTTGGCCAAATCAGAAGCTATCAGTCAAGTACACACTAAGGGATGAAAAGGAGGATGAAAAGCTATCACTAAGAGCTATTTAGAGTCCTTTTGGATCAGCTCTTCAAATCATAAACATGCCCAGAAACTGAGCTAGAGTAGCTGCCCTCTACTTTGCATTTGAAATATCCAAATGCAGTTCGATTCGGTACTCCCTTTGTTTATGAAATGAATAGCAAAAACACAAACAACCAACAAGATACGATCCCCAGTGGAGTCGCCAATTTGTTGTTGGGAAAAGTATCCAATACGGAATGACCCTATCCCACTCTAAGGGTGATAGTACCTCAGCAACCACTGAATGCAAAGCTATTCAAGATTACTTCTTTATGAGATGAGAGAGAGAAGAGAAGGATGATCCACTAACCGTTATCTTGCACTAATGGTTGATCCAATCTTCACTCTTTGCTGCTTGCTCCTAGCTCCTTGCTCTTTCACCGGCCCAGCTACACAAAGATCCTGTAAAAGCACAAGAAAAGGAAACTACAAGAAGCATACATCCATAATCGATTCAGGGATTAGAATAAATCAAATATACAAGCATCAATTCACCATTGAGACACATGCATATAGAAGAACCTCAAATGCTTTATTAATGGAAGAAGCAAAGTTCTGAGAGTGTTACAACCATAATAGGCCCAATCCAGCAACACCTCCCAACAGAAAGAAATCTCCTCTTCACTTCCTTCAAGCAAATCACCCAATAGTTCTATACTCAAACCAACAACACTTCCTTACTTGCACAAAATTCCAGCCTCTCTAGACCTCATGAGAGAGATCCATATATAGGGTTTTGGAGAAAGGATGAGTCATCTTGAGACCAGCATGAAGCTGACTAGTGTCCTCTCCCACTTCAGTTATTCTTCAGTTCTTGAGTCCACTTGGAGATTCGTGCTTCCACTTGGAGATCAAGACCCTCTTACTCATCACAAGGCGAATTCCTTGACCCAAGTGTCAGTTTGGAAGCTTCCTGGGCAATTGACACCTTGCAGAATGACTGTGCCACTTGGCCAATCTCGCCCAGCGCAGGTAGCCTTCATTAGATTTGACATTCAGCGCAGGTACAGAGTGGAGCAGTTGACATTCAGCGCAGATGCTCAGTGGAGCAGCTGACATGATCCAGAAATAGCTTGTTTTTGAGTGTTTTCAGGTGGAGAACTGATTTTCAGTGCTGTGGTTTGCTGACCTTGTTCCTCTAGAGGTAAGAACAACATGTTTAGGGACTTTGGATCCCTCAGATTATTGACATTTCATGCTTCATGCTGTTAGGCACAAAAATGTCTATAACAATTATGACTAACTTGGACAACAAATAAAATAAACCAATAACCTCACATACTTGCAACAACAGAACGAGACAACATCACATTTTCCAAGTTGAACCTTTTTGCCAGGAACCAAAAATGTGATGTGATAACGTATACCAAACATCTTCACATAAACAAGCTAGATAATTTTGATGAGCAAGTTGAATAACCAAATTCATCAATCCAAATGACTAACACCCATAATATTTTCCTACAAGAAAATTATTTTATAAAAATGGTTCCCAGGATCAAAATGTGGTGAGACAAGATACCTACAATGTGTTCCTAAATGCAAGCTATTTTAAAAAAATAATAATATTAAACAATGACTCCATAAAGATTGGTTGAATTTTGAAATTTATGGAAGAACCTGTTCTTCCATAAGACGAGTTCTATCATCAGAAGATACTTTCCTCTTCCTTAAATCTAATATAGATAAGCTGATTGGTTTCTTATTAAAAACAACTGTTTACAGAGACAACTGTTTATAGTTCCACGTACATAGAAGAGCCTGAATGTAAGTAAATGTTACTTCATACTAAACAAATGAACGTATTAACATCCATGATATAGATTCCACCCCAATAAGGAATAAAAGCACGATGAAACTCGTTCCAAAAAATATATATTATAAAATATGGTTCAAAAGCTAAAATTTACAAATGTATTCTTATTAACAAATGTAAGTGGGCAAAGAGCAGAGTTTAATATACAAATTACAAAAAGGGACAAACGATCAGTCAAAAAGGAAATGAAATGTATTGTAAGAACACCCTCATCAATTATATCCAATTAAGGAAGGGGAAAAATATCTCTAACATCGAGAGTGAATTTACAAACATTCATCTTATATTTAAACAAAATACCTTCAATGGAACCCCTTAAGAAAATTACAAATTGTTCCCATTTAACAATCTTGAATAAAATACTAATGTGGTCACACACACCACAAACGTGACCACATCACAAACTTCAATTCTCCATGCGTTTTGAATGTGTGATAGATAAGTAAAATAAAATATTTAATTTCTACTATAATATTTTTGTGGCTATTACTAATCCCAACTAGTATAATTTAAAGGTTTTGAACTACCAAAACAAAGACATCCACTAGACTACAAAGAAAAACTTCCCGCTAATTTACACAGTTAATATTAATTTATCTGTTGCTGATAATTTCCATATGTGTAAGGGGCATAACTATACATATTGGAATCTTGAGGTTTTGGTGCATAACCATAACCTGCATCATATCCTTGTCCGTAACCATAACAAGCTCCATTTCATTGATTTGGATCTAGTTGTTTGGGTTGAACCCACCCAATATTCTGTAGCTACAATAATGTAAATCCATCATAGGAACTAACATAAAGAATAGTCACTTAACAAACAATTTTACCATTAAAAATACTTGTTTGTTTGAAGGGCTTCATCCCCAAGAAAGACGAATGACTTACTAACCAAGAACTGTACCATGTAGCATTTGCAATGCTTCCTTGTAGAAGCCTTATAAATGGAATGATTTTGTCAAAAACAATACATAAATCAAACTATTAAAATTTGAACCAACAGTGGTTTTTAAAATTTCAGATTCTACATGAAGTGGCAAGCTTATGCATGTTAATAAAATGAAGAGTAAAAAGCTACATTCTAATGCTTTGGATTGTAGCATGACATGCTGAAATATTCGTAACAAAAAGGTGTGCAATATGTGCTTCAAAATATTCATAAGAAAAACCTGTTACTAAACTGATCAAATCCACAACATTTTCCCACTGGTATTTTGACGTGCACAAGTTCTCCAAATTGGCCAAATAATGATCTCAACATTTCATCTTTCACAGTTGGATCTAAGCCACCCACAAATATCTGTCCAAAGGGAAAATAGAATAAGAATATAAAGTAACAAATTCCTTAAGGAAATGAAAGAATGCAAAGAGACAAACAAAAACAAAGGAACTCATAGTTGTGTTATTTGGATCATTATGTGAGGCAACTACTTGAGGACGGAATTCCTTTGTTGAAAACAAAGTACTTGTGAGGGGTATAGGACATATATAGAATAAATAAAAAACAAAAAAAATACTAAGCAAGTCATATATCCCAATAAATTATCACATAACAAACCATGCATTAGTAAATAATCACATAATATTTCATAAACAATAAACATAGCCAGAAGTGATGGCTAAAGAAACTATGCTGAAAGGAATCATCACACATGATACGACGAACTAGTAATTAGCGTGTAATTAATTGCCACCAATGACAAGGACTTTGCTAAAATCCTTTACAAAAAGCTAAAATAAATGATGTATGATATGAATATTAGGCATGCATTCATAATGGGTAAACATAACATAAAATAATACAATACCAACATATGGGAAAATATGTTTTAGTTTCAAAAAACCAAAGGCAACATAGGACAATACTTCTTTTACCAGACCAATAGAAAATTAGGTCTACATCCAACTAGGCATGCCCTTAGCCTTTTATGCCAAGATACACAACAATTACACTTCCAAAAAATAAAATCTTGGCTTATATGATTGAGCATTCATATGTTGCACCATCCATCCACAAAATATTAATCTTAGATTAAGTTAGCCTTTAAATTTTGAAGCTGCAAACACCTTGAGGGGCTTAGAAAATAACCCATGTTATTGGAAATTCCACCCCTAGGCAATGGAAACATGACTAAAAAATTCATCACTTTTCAAATTTGCCGGTAACTCCTGTTTTGGATTTATTTCCAAGATTGAAATTAAAAAATGATGCTTGTTGGACATTGAATAAACCAACACTCCCCATTTGTTTCTCAAAATCGACTAATTGCCTCTTGTGGACACTTATCTCTGGCAATGTGATTGTTGACAAACACCTACAGGTTTTGGTCTAATGACAATCATGATTCCCAACTAGTATCATAGCAAGTAACTCCTCTTTTGGCTTTATTTCCAAGTTTGAAATTCACAAATGATGCTTGTTGGACATTGAATAAAACAACACTCCCCATGTGTTTCTCAACATGGACTAACCACCTCTTGTGGATACTTATCTCTGGAAATGTGATTGTTGACAAACACCTACAACTTTTGGTCTAATGAAAATCAAAGTTTGATCCACATAGAGATTGAGCTGGGGGGGCGATTCTTGCTTATTGGATAAACTACTGCTCCTCGTGTGTTTCATAACATAGATTAACAACCTTTAGTGGATCCTTATCTCTTGCGATGCGATTTTTAACTAACACTTACGAGCTTTGGTCTAACGACAATTGTGATTCCCAACAATGGCATATCAAAATTTGCATTTCTAGAGGAAATTTGGGGTAGATGCTATAGAGATGACCCAAGTTTAAATACTAGAAAGCTGTTAACTACCCTGCAAGGGATCTGCCATATTATAGGGGCATGTGGCCTCACAAATGTAACCGCAATTTGTGCTAAGCAATGTTGTTTCATTGTGATAACACGTTGGCAATTAATACATAATTTGCATTGACCTAACTAGTACAACTACTCCTTGCTCAGAGCTTAAATCTTACCTTTCATATCTTCCTGAACTCAGACTAATTGGAAAGAATAATTTGTACCAAGTATTATTGTTGCCTTTCTATAGCATGCAAAAAATTAATACATAATTTGCATTGACCTACATAGTACCACTACTCATTACTCAGATCTTAGGGTTTACACTTTTCATCTTCCTAAACTCACACTGCCTGGAAATAATACTTCAATGCCCTCCACTTTCCCACACTACAAGGGCGATGTTTCAACATATGTACAACACAACAAGTTGAAACAGTGGCAAGTTATGAACTACCTTGCATGGGGTTTGCCATTTTACAGGGGCATGTGGCCTCTCAGATGTAGCCACAATTTGTGCCTAGCATTATTGTTGCCTTTCTATAGCGTGTAGGCAACTAATACATAATTTTCATTGACCTACCTAGTACCACTAGTCCTTTCTCAGATCTTAGGGTTTACCTTTCATATCTTCCTAAAGTCGTACTGCTTGGAAAGAACAATCTGTACCAAGAATTATTGTTTCCTTCCTATATTATGCAATCAATTAATACATAATTTGCATTGACCTACCTCATACCACTTGAACTTGTTCATATCTCAACATTTTCCCTTTATGTATTCTTGAACTCACACTACTTGGAAATAATACTTGAATTTCCTCCTCTCCCCCACTATATAAGGGCCAATGCTCAATAGATATACAACACAATAGGTTCAAATACTGACAATATATCAACTACCTTGCATAGGTTCTGCCATATTATAGGGGCATGTGACCTCTTAGATGTAGCCACAATTTGTGAAAAGCATTACTATTTCCTTCCTATAGCATGCAAGAAATTAATACATAATTTGCATTGACCTACCTAGTACCACTAGTCCTTGCTCAGATCTCAGGGTTTACCTTTCATATTTTCCTAAACTCATACTACTTGGAAAGAACAATTTGTACCAAGCAGTGTTATTGCCATGATATAGCTTTCAATAAATTAATAAATAATTTACATTGACCTAGCTAGTACCACAAGTCCTTGCTCAGATCTTAGGGTTTACCCTATGAATCTTGTTGAGCACACCCTTCTTGGAAATAATAATTCAATGCCTTCCTATCCCAAACAATGTAAACTTTGAAACGAGAACCCATACTATTACCCATTTTGTAGAGATAGCAAAAAAGTGACCTGATTTTGAAAATGGGTTATGCAAAACACACGTGTTTTTTTAAAGCTTAGTTTTTGGCACTAAAAAATTTTTTATGTACATTGTATTTTATAATGGTAGTGTTTTTTATGCTGATTTAAAAACGTGGTAATTCTACACCAGGCCCTTTTTTTAAAAGTTTTTTTTTCTTAACTTTTTAAATTTTCTAATGTATGAAACGTAAATAATTATTTTGTAAATTTAATAATTTTTGAAATGGTATTTTTCTTCATATTTTCTTGTTTTTATTTTAATTTATTTTTTTGTGGTGAGGTTTTTATTGTTTCACATATTTAAAGAAGAAGGTCGATATTTTGAATTTTTGATAGTCTACATATTTATACATCGTTAATTAATTTTTCAATCCACAAGAAATAATTATTTCTAAAAAACAATATTTTTTAACAATGGACATAAAATAGCCATTTTTAACATAAATATAATTAAAAAACTACACGCTTTGATCATTTTTTGCTACAATTGACATGCGAAAATCACTATTTTTATACGAAAATTTTAACTAAAAATAGTTAAATAATATTTTTTTTTATGAATTTCATGTCAAAAAAATAATAATAATCATTTTTTTTCAAAAAATAATTCTTAACTTAAAAATTAATGTGAAAATCACATATTACAAATATTGAATGCATAAAAACCTTAACTGAATGTATATTCTTCTCATAAAATGTCAAAGTCAAAACATTGCAAGTATAACTACTTAAAAGTTACAAAAAATGAGCTTGATTTCCAAGCATAATTTAAATTTAAACAACAATGTCACGTAATCCAAACTCTTCGTCCTCTAGAGTTTCATCATTGTCTTCTTCCACAATATTTTTTGCTTCCTTTTGCTCATTTTCGTCTTCTAATGGATCTTTGATGTCTGTGAATCTCCCAATGTATGTCTTTCCAAACATCCCATGGAATGGTGGTTGAGGTTCCTTTGCCTTTTTTGCCACATGTGATTCATTAAAGTTCCCTTTCTTCAACCCAATTTCTTGCATTGCATCTAGAAGAAATTGAAGAGCATTAATTCTTTGTTGAATGAAATTGCATTGTAATGGATCTTTTTCAATTGTAATGCAATTTCTTCCTTTTTGAAGGCAACATGTTAGTTTTGTACCTAATTATCAAGCACAAAAGAAATAATTAAGTAAATTAGTACAATGACATATTAATTAAAAAAATAACATATTGAAATTATAATAAAACTTACCTGACTCAGAAAATAAATCCAGAACCCAATCTCCTTCATTTGAACATATGTCTATAAGATAGTTAATCAATAATTGTGGTTTTTGATAAATGTTAACTATCTCTCATTTTGCTTCTTTGTCTTCATATGTTAGTTTTCTCACAACAGCATCATAAGTTAATATTTTGCTATGATGTTAGGTAAACTTGACTGACGATAGAGTCAAAGTTGACGAGGTGAAATAGTGATGGTTTTGGGGCACATGGTATTGTGCACCCATAGTATTCTGCCCATGGTATTATATGTAATGGAGCCTATAAAAGGCTAGAAGGACTTCATTGTAAGGCAAGACCCAGATTTGGGGTTTTCCCAGATAAACATTTGTGTTTATGTGTTTATGGTTGTTACTGGTTATTTTTATATTTATTCCTCTCAGTAATTATTTATGTTATGTAGTAAATTTACTAACAACTAGTATCAGAGCCAAATATTGGCTTCAAAGGGATTATTTGATGCCACGGGTTTATAGTGCCTAATGAGATCAATGAAGCCCTTTTACAGATCTGGGTCTAGAAAATAATGGTGGAACAATACGTGGAAGAACCTCGAGGAGAATGTACGGAAGATAGTGCCATAACTGCCAGGGATCGCAGTGGATTTGCGATATTTACCAGTTTGGAACATGCTGACGAATTGTTCGGGATTCATGTGGCTATTTAAAGAAGGTCAGTAGAAGAAATTTGTTCATGCGGCTTCGAAAATTGTTCGTTCTCTGCTGTGTGAGGCCACCGGTGCCGCAATCTATGAGGTTCTCATCGGGCTCATAGTTGGAGCAGTTTGATAGAAGTTTTTGAGCAAATAAAATTGAGAGAGGATGGATCAAGATCACAACAGCACTAAACAAAAAAAAAAATTAATGAAGTCAAAATTATTGCATGTAAATGGGCATACTACTATAAGACCTGGTAAGGCATGTGTACCCCTCGGTGATCACTAGTAATGTCTGGGTTAGACCTAGGTGATAGGGAGGATGTCGGGTTAACAAGACCCTAGGTAAAAACTCTAAGGGGGGTAAGAGCTAGAGTGAGCGTGATTATCTCACTTAGCAAGTTTGGCTAGAGTTAGTCAAGGAACCCCAAGTCAAGTTTAAGGGGGGAATTGTTAGGTAAATTTGACTCACGATAGAGTCAAAGTTGACAAGGTTAAACAGTGATGGTTTTGGGGCACATGGTATTGTGAACCCATAGTAATTTTCCCATGGTATTATATGTAATGGAGCTTATAAAAGGCTGGAAGGACTTCATTGTAAGGAAAGACCTAGAGGTGAGCGGTGAAGGCTCACTTGGTCGGATTGGCTAGGGTTTTGGCCAATGCTAATAAGATCTTATTAGGTTGGGTTTTTCCCCAGATTTGGGGTTTTCCCAGATAAACATTTCTGTTTATGTGTTTATGGTTGTTGCTGGTTGTTTTTATATTTATTATTCTCAGTAATTATTTATGTTATGCAATAAATTTACTAACATATGACTCTTTCCATCCACCCGATTAAAAATCATAGAAATATAGCTATCATCTTATGCCCAACTATCAATATGAATGAACTCATAATCATTTATAAATACTTGATCATCATGGTTAAGAAGATTTGACTTTTGCCTGTAACATGAAATAGTAAAAGCTCAATCAACTTGTACATAAATTAATTTTTCAACATTAATCAAATATACATTTTAAACATCTTACCATGTAAGTTGCATCCTTGAATTTGTTTTCCCTTTGAAGCTTGACAATATCATTGCCAATTGTGTGTTTGAATGAAATGTCATAAATCTCCATAATGGTGATGACGTGACTTTTACAAATCCCGCAACCACTTTACTAAGAGCTTGATAAGTATAAGGGTCACTATCATAGTCAATATTTGTAATATTGAAACCATGGGGAATATCTGTAATAACTAGGGCATACTTCATTTTAGGTATGAGTTTAGCAATGTCTTCACAGTCACCTTGTATTACTTGATATTGAACAGTGTCTAGCCCATTCCAAATGAAATGAGTAAGAGTTGGATCAAGTTCGATATTCTTAACACGTTGCTTCCTTAGTCTTTCGGTCTTTATTTTTTCAATAAAGGTTCTGAAGCTAGTTGGTGCTCCATTATCATCCTTCTTCATCTTTTATAAAATAAACAAATATATGTGTATGTTATAAATTAAAATTAGTACACAGATGAATAAAAATGAATGTGTAAATCAAGATACCTTTTTAAATGCAAGATAAAAAACTTTTAATGTTGACGTAGAACTTGAATCTGGATAGTTGTGTACAACATCATCCCAACTATCTTCATTCAACAATTTAACCATTTGTTCTTGAATTTTCATGTAAACTTTGTGACTGCATAGATAAAGTAACAAAAAGTAAATATAATGATATGTATAACAAATACTACCAAGAACAACATGTTTTATTTAAAATAAAATTATAATCTACAAATAAATAAAAATAATTCAACAAACTTACTTTTGAAATTCCTCGAACATTTCCTCCAATGATAATTCCCCTGACTTCACACAAGATAATATTGTTTTGACAATTTTTTCATCTTTCACTCCTTGCATTGCTCTCCAAGGTGTGATAGTCATATATTCTGGAAGCTGCTTCAATGCAGGACCTGATTTACTGTCGCCACATATCAATGGCTTAGACTTTTTGACCTTCTAGTTTTTAATGCCAATGTTTTCCCACATGCTAAAAATTTCATCAATCAACTTCCAAACATCTCTAGTTCTAAATGCCAATTGGAAAATGTTATCAACACCTCTGAATATATCACTAGGAAGGTTGCGTTTTCCACCTTTTGAATTGGGTTTCTCTTCAATTTTATAGCCTATTTCCATACAACATTCCCTTCGGAAATCTGCAGTAACATTAATCCTATCCCCACCACATTTTTCTTGAAATTCACTATGAATAAATCTAACCTTTTGGATGAAAGTCATAGACATCCTATATTCATTATCTGAATTATGATCCCATGCCACTAACTTTGCTTCTGTATCCAATAAACCAACATAATGATACATTTCATTGTTTCAAAACATGGGTTATTTGGATATTCCTCCATCAATTGTCTTTGAGCTTTTACAGAATGGTTCGCCCCAAGCACATAATAATTGTATTCAAAACATTTTGACTTATAAAATGCTTCTTTATTGGGAACTTGAACTGGATCAACAAGAAACACGTAATTAACCACACGAGCACATGGATTAGACCTCATCAATGTCTTCAAGTTGTGAACATGTAGATGGTGTGGCTTTCTGACTTGATATTGACATTTTCCTTCACTTGCCTTATAGATTTTTCTGACATTAAGCTGAAATGTACGACCACAATCAATTAAGTTTTTCTTTGTCAAATTCCATCGAATTGCATTTTGTTTTGTTTTTATAATGCCATCCTATAAATCATCTCCTGGTGTAACAATTTCTCTACTTCCTTTTGAAGTTTCACTAGGTTCTTTACTGTTGTTAATGACTACTTCAAAATCTTCAACTTTACTTTTCTTCATCATAACATTCTCAACAGATTTATTCTTGGGTATTGTTACTTTTGGTCTTTTACGACTCTTCTCAGTTCCAATGTCATCTTCAGTAATGGCAACATATGCTTCACTATCAGTTTTAACTTCATCGCCCTCAAAAGTAACTTGTCTACCCTTGCTAGATTTATCCACTAGAGGCCTTTTTTTCTAATCCTTTGGATGTAGTTTTGTAGCATCATCAATTACTACATTTTGATTGTTTTCCATATTTTCTTCTGACACTGAGTAAAAATTGCTGACAACTTTCATGATATCATGCTCTATGAAATGAATGCCTCCCAACCTAATTGAACAACTTTCAACAAAATTCTGCCAAACAAAATATCATATGTCAATAAAAACAAAATTAAAAAAATATAGCAAGACACTTTCAAGAAAGCAAAATACAAATATAAATAACAATACTTACAATGTTTTGTTTCATCTCATTTACAATTTGTTTACACAACTTTGTAGATACCTCTCTCATGTCATACAATGAATATGTTAGTCGATATTTAACCCTTTCATGTGACTTGGGAGCTTTTGAAAGTATGTAAACAACTTCAGTTTCCAGTATCGAACACATATCTATGACTCTTCCCATCAGCTCAAAAATTCCATTTTCATTTGGTATATCAAGATATAGATATATATTCACATTTTGGCTTTCTTTTTCTTTCACATACCAGATTCTTGATGGGAATTTCATCTCTTTTGAATTCTTCAAGTATGAAATCATCTTCTTATCATATGAGGCACTTGAAATATTTGTAGCCATGAGCTCAGGTGGATTTCGTTCAACAATTTTTTTTGAAGATGCACCTTTAAGTGTCTTTGGTCCAAACATATTCACATAAATATTCTTTGATGCCATTTTTTTGAAAAATAGAAACACATAAATCAGTAAATAACGAAAACATATTAACTTAAATCCACAATGAAAATATATCATAAATTTTTAATTTGTATAATCAAATAATTGAAATTTAAAAAAAAATTAACACTAAGAAATGGCAAAAGCCCATTGACACCACCCCGTCCATCCGCAGAGTGGCGGGCGATTTCCCCACCCCTACCCCTCTTCCCCCTTGACCAACCCATGCCACGCCACGCCACCCCACCCTGAAATCGGACGACCATCCAACCCCACCCTTACCCCCCTTGCACCGCTCCCCCCACCCCCACGCCACCCCTCCCCCAAACCACTTCCACCCAAACGCCCCTTCCACCCCCTATCCCCCGACCCTAACCCCCAATGCCACTCCACCCCCTTCCCAACCCCCAACCCCTTACAACCTACCCCCTCTTCCCCCCAAACGAGCCACCCCACCCCATAATCAAATGGCCACCCAGCCCACCTAACCCCTCTTCCCCCCCCCTCAACCCCCCCTCCTCCCCACCCCCCTATTCCCCCCTCTCTCTCAGACCTCCCTCCAACCCCCCCTACCCCCTCAACCCCTCTACCCATACCCCCTTTCCCTCGGCCCTCCCTCCGACCCCCCTAACTCACCCCTTATAGCCTCCTATCCCCCAACGCTCCCTCTCACCCCCCTCAAATATGTTCTGGCGTTATAAACACACCTCAAAATTGTCCCATTACCACAAAGCCCACAAAGGTGATCCAATTCCCAAATCATTCCCCAGTTTCAATATCTTTCCACAAAACTCATTGGAGAAGGTCACAAAGGTGATGAAATTTCTCTTGAATCACACCATATCTCCCCAAACAAGCCCTTGCTACCTAAACCGAACCTTAGGAGAGCTTAACGACTCAACGCTCTCAATAAAACTCTGATTTGACCCTAAGTGTGAGCTACTGCCATCAAGGATCCTTCTGATATAGTTGTTGCCACAACAATGCTTATTTCAACCTTTATTTGTCATAAAGGGATGAATGAACCTCAGATAAAACCTAAGGAGAGTACATTTCTAAGGATTTAACCATACCTCAACTGTGTTGCCACAATATGATGCTCAAGATGGGTCACTATGTCAAATATGAGTAAAAAAACCCTTGCTGCCTCTAAATGAACCTCAACCCAATCTTACTACCTCAGGATAATTTGAATGAGTATTCACTGCCCAAATAGATTTCAAATAGCCTTTCCACCTTGCCACAAATAGATGAATACTGCTGAAGTGAACAAAGTTCCTTCTACAAATTAATTACTCCAAAAGACTTGGAATATCAATATATCCATTAAGGATATAAATATTATATTAAATATGAATGAGAATATGAATGACAATGATTTACAATGAGAATGAGAGGCTTGCTTATATATCAAGCGTCTCTTCATGAAGAGTCATGTCCTATTAGACATGCCTCTTCAACCTAATTACTAGCTTAATTAACTATTATTTATGATTATTATCTTTTACAATATATTTATATTATTTATATATTTTATTCGTTACATTTCCTTCTTCCTCAAAAAGCTTTGTCCTCAAAGCTTGTCGATGAAAAAGGCTTGATCCCTTTTTCTGCTTTGAAAGTCTTTCTATCTCGGAATAGTCATCCTCGACGATACAAGTTGATAAGATCTTCTAAGTGAAAAACAAAATTGTCACACTGAGAAGGGATCAGACCATCCCAGATTAATTTTTTGTATAGCATTCTGATCACTAAAATTTTGTAACGGCTTGTCAACACAAGACGGAATTGATGTTACGACATTATTCTCTGAAACATTAATTTGTTGTCTTGGTTCTGACTGGTTCAAACATGTAGCATGATTGATTCATCTGTTCTCATGATTCGGATGCCGATATGGAACCTTTTTGGCTTGATTTCTTCTTACTGGGCATGTGCCAATTTTTATATTTTCTTCTGGCAAAGATGCTGTTGAGATGGTTATGGAACATTCACTTGGGATGTTCATTGTCTGAACTGCAACATCTAATTGTGTCTTTTCTTCAACTGACTTGTATTTTTGAGTTTTCATATTCACTAGATCGGTATTTGTTCCCTTATTTTCAACTTGAACTATTGTGACTGGAGATTTCGATACTTCTTCTTGAGTGACTTGTTCCAACTTATCTTTTAATGCTTTCTTATCCTCCTTAAGTTTCTTAGTTTGATTGAGCAGACTTTGATTATAGCTTCTCAGATGTAAAAGCTCTTTGGTTTTTGATTCATCAACCTTATTTTCAGTGTTTTGAATTTTAAGTTTTTCATCTTTTAGATCTCTAATTTGTTCTAATAAATTTTTATTAAGATTCTTTAAACGTAAATTTTTCTCTTCTTGTTGTGATAAGTGCTTCTTGAGTTCTTTCTTTGAGACTTTAGTCTTCTTCACTTGTGCCAGTACTTTTTTGACGTGGTCCTTGAGACGAGAAATTTCTCCGTCCTTTTCCATTATTTCATTGTAATGCATATCCACAAGTCCAGCATATTGTTGCTTAAGTATTATGATTTCTTGTTTTACATCTCTTTGGAATTGTTTTTGTTCATTTCCTAGAGATTCAATTTTTTCACTTCTTTTATCTTCCTTCTTCTTCTTCTTCTTCTTTTTGTATATATTCTTTTAATCTATAAAATATATTTCCACTTCTCTCTTATAAAAATCTAAAATATATATATATATATATATATTTCAAATATTCTCTTCTTCTTCTTCTTCTTCTTTGTTCACTCTTTTAATAAAAAAATTATATAATAATAATTTTTTTTAATATATATAATTAAAAATTATATATATTATATAATTTTAATTTATATATATTATAAAATTATAATTGTATAAAATTTATATATACTTTTTTGAGACCCGCTTTTTTACGTAACTATATAAGCGTTATATAGTATCCCTTTTTATAATTATAATAATATATTTTTTTCTCAGAAAATTTGGATGAGACATGACTCTTGGTACGATCACAATCTTTAGATTTGAATGATTAAAATTATTTAGATCATAGCTTTTTTCTCCAATGTTATCAAAATATCTTTTACTTTTAAAATACCATGGGCAATTACCATAGGTTGTTTCTAAAACCTCGGTTAATGTTCTCCACGTAAAATGTAAAACTTACCACTGGTTTCTAAAACCACAGGAAATTACCATTGGTTTCTAAAATACCATGGTCAATTACCATGGGTTGTTTCTAAAACCTTGGTTAATGTTCTCCATGTAAAATATAAAACTTACCACTAGTTTCTAAAACCACGGGCTTCTCCGCGTAAAAAATCTTAAATATACTTGAAAATATTCCCGCTTATCTTTATTATGCACTTTTTATCAATAATGTAAAACCCTTATATATATATATATATATATATATATATATATATATATATATATATATATATATATATCACTTTTTTTTTTTTTTTTTTTAAATATATTATTTCCTTTCATCTTTTATTTATATACCCTTCTTCTTTATTCTTTATTATTATCATTATTTCTTTCTTAAATATTATCAAATGGCCAAAGACCTAAAAAATGGAGAATCTCCCAATGTGTGGCGAAACGTTTCAATTATGACAGCAACAAGGTTGATGATAGGTTGATAGCCAAAGGCCCGGTGATCAGCCAAACGTGGCTCCGATACCAAATGAAGCGAACAAAGTTCCTTCTACAAATTAATTACTCCAAAAGACTTGGAATATCAAGATATCCATTAAGGATATAAATATTATATTAAATATGAATAAGAATATGAATGATAATGATTTATAATGAGAATGAGAGGCTTGCTTATATATCAAGCAAGTGTCTCTTCATGAAGAGTCATGTCCTATTAGACATGCCTCTTCAAACTAATTACTAGCTTAACTAAATATTATTTATGATTATTATCATTTACAATATATTTATATTATTTATATATTTTATTTGTTACAACTGTTCATTGATTGACTTAGGAAGTAACCCGAATTTTGTTGTGCTCTCGATGCTCCAGACAAAAAGTTCACTAGGTGTTATAGACATAATTGGGCACTTCAGCCCCAATATTATATGTCGTTAAACTAGGGATCTTCAACCCCTAAAAGTGTTTTTTCATACCCTAAAAGAACATGGTCAACTGATTACATCATTCCCAAAAAGTTCCACTTGAAAAACCATCCAGAATTGGCCTAAATTAGACCATACTGAATGCTCCACTGTCAACATGCGATGCATACTTGTTATAGACATTTTTGGGCACTGCAACCCCAAGCATAAAATGTCCATAAACCAAGGGCTCCTAAGTCCCTAAAAGTGTTGTTCTAACTCCTAAAGGAACAAGGTCAACTGATTATAGCTTCTCCCAGAAGTTCTCCATAAAAAACTGCTCGGAATTGGTCAAAACAGGATCATTTCAGCTGCTCCATAGGCAAAGTGCGTTGCATCTCACCTAAACACACTGTGTGGGTGCGTTGCATTTCAAAAAGCCCTTCTATGGCGTGCGATGGACGAGAAGTGACAAATGGCAGTGTCATTCCGCGAGGTGGAGAGGCAATGGAAGCTTCCAGAAACTTCTCTTGTGACACTTGCCTCTCTGAATTCAACCAAGGATGAGTAAGAGATCATCAATCTCCAAGTGGAAGCAAGAACTATCAGAGGGAAGACACTAATCAAATCGAGAGCTGACTCATCTCCCTTATAGATATCTATATATGGATCCCTCATCCCAGAGATCCAGAGGCTGGAATTTTGCATATTGTAAGGAATTGTTGTTGGTTTCTTGAAACAAAACATCAGATTGTTGGGTGATCTAAGCTTTGTATGAGGTGAAGAGGGGATTCCTTGCTGAGAGGATGATGCTGGGTCAGAACAACTGGTTGTAACTCCCCTTGGCTCTTTCTTGTTTATCAATAAAAGCTTTTCAAGTTTTCCTCCATACTCTTGTGTAATTTATGTTTGCTGCATTTGTATGGTCAATTTACATCTGATCCTAGATTATTTATGATTATAGATCCATGTTCTTGTATAGTGCTATGCTACTGTGATCTTACAGGTACTTTGTGAAGCTGGGCGTGCAAGGGAACAAGTAGCAAAAGAATATCAAGAAAGAGAGGAATCGAACCAGGAGATTAGCGCAAGACAGAGGTTGGTCTTCTTTGTTCTTCTCTATCTATACTTCATAAAGGAAAAACGAAAGTAGCTTTACTTTGTTTGTTTCTAAGGCAGCTATCACACCTTAGTGGGATAAGCAGCTCTGAGTAGACACTTTTCCCTGTAACAAAATGGTGACTCCGCTGGGGACGAATTAGTTTGTTTGTTTATCTTCCTTGTTGTCTATTGCATAAAATTACAGATGGAGTCTGAAGTCGTGCCAGGTAGCTTTCGAACTGCATTTTCTATGCAAATGAAAAGTAGATAAATGTCGCTTTAGTCAATCTCCGGGATCTATTTATGATTTAAACAACTGATTCACAAACTCTCTGATTGCCCCTTGTGGTAGCTCTTAGATCCTCCTTAGATCTACCCCTGATTGTTGTATTACTGATTACCATTTGCTCGGCCAAAACCCATGAACTGAACTGCAAACTGTGACCTCGAACCCAAGCAAAGTCTCGTCTCTGGCCCAGCGCAGGTACGGTTCTTAGAATCTGAAATTAAGCGCACTTCCCGAGTGTAGTAGGTGCGCTGCATTTCAAATTCCCTGTGTTACAGGTGCGCTGATCAGACTAGGCATTGTGCAGTTTTGGTTTCTGTGATTCATTCTTTCCAGTTCTATTCATGAATTTTGTTGCCTGTGATCAGTATATCTCTGTTTGAAACCCCTTTTCCTTGCTGTTATTCCGCCTCCTTTGTACAAAATAACTGTAAATGTTTTTGTGTGTTTGTTGAGTCATTTTCAGTTCTCCTTTGCAAAAAGTAACATAATCGTACTGTCATCCTTTGATTTGAAAGTGTCGCAAGTGTCGTTTTCTGTCATAGGAAAGAGTTTGGTTGCTATTGATAGTCGATTATCCTGTTACTATTGTATTTGGTCTGAATTTGTAGTTTTTCTAGTGTCAAAAGCAAGTATTCATTTCCAAATCGTAAAATGTTGTGATTGTCTCCATTTTTGATTTTGAAAAGAAACTTGTTAATAATTGTCGCTTGAAAAGTAATTCAGATTTGTGCATTAGCTTTCTTTTTACTATTCACATACTAAGAAAGCCGAAAACAAATACATGCATCTGCATTTTCATTTAGACAGTCTGATTGGTTTGATTTAGGAATGTGCATTTAGAGTGTGCTCTTTGCTCTTTGTGAAATGATTCTGTCTTTCTTTCCTTAGTAGCTAGGATTTTCATTGCACAAAGAAGATAAAACGATTGTTTATCATCTTAGATTGTATTTTAGGAATTATACTACATCTCGGGGTGAACCTGAAAGGCAAAATTCATAAACAAGATCAACTATAAAGTAAATTCAATGAATCTAACAACGCTTTCGAACCTAATGCACAACATTTAGAAGTCTAGGCTAGAGATGTATTCCGGCATCGTAAAGCCTGGTAACTGTTGTTCTCACTAATGGTTGGGTGATTCCTCCACTTTGAGACGATAAGTGCCAGTACGGACTTGTGCTCCCACGTACCATCGAGTATATTTTGGGAGACCCCAGTAGGCTTAATCCTTTATCCATAGGAAGCCGTGTCTGCCGCCCTATTGATCGCAATGCACTGAACACAACATTCGGGAAGATTGAATGTCGTACCGTAAAAAGTATTCTGTAGTTTTTTGATTGGTTTGGTAATCCCTCTACCTAGATTTCCAGAGCAGTCCCTTTCGTTCCTTTTCAGACTCCTTAACAGAAAAGGTCCATCTGAGCACTTGTCACTTCAGGCTCATTAAAAATCGAAGGCGACTAGAGTCATCTTTTGTTTTTTCTCAACTCTTTAAAATTGAAAAAACAAGTTGTGTCAAAGCGTCTAAAATTTATTTTATTCGGAATAACGTCACTGTTCCCTCGTTGGTCTTAGACGTTAGTCTCCCTTCATCGCAAGTTCTTGTAGAATCGCTAGGAAATATTTTGGATAAACTAGATATGTCTGAACAACTGTCAACATCCAGGACTGTGTCATCTGACGCAGAAGCGGCAGAGCCTCCTGTTGCTACTCCAACGATGTTTGCCAGTATACCATCTGTCCCAGCAAGTTATCAACAACAAGCCAGAGTCCAATCAGGGAATGTTTCGACGACATGGTCAGTTCCTATTTCTTCATCCGGATTATCATCTGGTATTTCTTATGTTGAAACTCAACAAATTGATCCAATGTGTCTTCAAAGGCCAATCTACCCTTTAAGTACTGGATTGCCACCATATGGAGGACAGTATGCCTTTTCATTCATTGTTCCCTCCCGGAGAACAACCATATGGGAGTTTACAACAAAGTTCAGGTCAAACTGGAATTACATCCAGCGGCTGGGTACCAATACTGCCTCAACAACCAAGGGTTGTATATTCAATGCAACCAGTCCACCCTGTGTCGAATATTCCCAGTATACCTGCTATGGTGACTGCGTCGCAAGTACAAGCGCTACCTGTTGTATGTCAAACCCAAGTTTCTTAGGTTGCAATACAACAGCCTCTTGTCTCAACGACTCAATCACAACCTCAGGTTAGTGCCTCCTTATCTGGAGCGACTCAGGCTCAAACAAGTACTATGACTTCTCATCTTGGTCAATCACCCAGTATTGGGCAACAACAAATGGTCCAACAACCATGGCTGATTCAATCTCAACAACCGCCATTCTAGCAATCATATCAAGGACCTAAGCAACAAGTCTTTGTAAGTAATGGGCAACCACATTTCCAAAGCGGTTATCAACAACCATATTATAATGGTTATGCCCATCAACCTTGTCCAAGTTGCCAGCATCAAATACATTATGATGGTATGCAAAGACCCACTTCTCAGGCGATTCCATCTTATCCTGGGTATGCTTCGCCTAACCTGAATCAACAGTTGCCCTTTGTAGCAACTCTAGAATTACCAGATCTAAACCGGCTGAAGAATGATCCAATTGCTTATGCCCCTTGGTGGCCAGCGATTCCGCATAAACTTCCGTCAGATATTCCTAAATTTAATGGAAATCCGAGTGAAGACCCGTCGAATCATGTGATGACATTTCATCTGTGGTGTTCATCTAACACCCTAAACGATGATTCGATTAGGCTTCGCCTTTTCCAGAGGACGTTAACTAGTCTGGCAGCAAAATCGTATATCAAGTTACCCAGAGCTTCGTTTGACAACTTTAGTACCCTAGCCACAACCTTTTTAACCCATTTTCAGTTACCGATAAGGTACGAAACAGGAACAGAACTTCTTACCAATTTCAAAAAAACAACGGCCACTCACATATCTGATCATATTCATGAGTGGCGACGTCGTCGTAGAATGGTAAAAACGTATGTTCCTGATCAGCTTTTAGTTGAATGGTTTATTAAGTCATTATTACCTTCTATTACAGAAGATGTGGCAAAGGGAGGAGTCGTCACTGAAGAGCAAGTTATTGCTCGTGCTCAATATTTAGACTTGATTTATAATCAGTCTGGCACGCTATACGATAAAATCCCTGACGCTCCCAGACCAGAATTTTTTGTTCCTCCTCCTCCTAAATCGAACAATGACTCTCATTCCGGCAATGGCGTGATTGGTACTACAAATACGAAATCAATAAAGGCTACATCTAAAAAGGCCCGTAAGATTTCTAGTCAAAATGCAAATGAGGAACTTCTTGACTCGGAAGTAAATGTCGTGTCGACCAACAAGGGCAAACAACTGAAGCAACCAGGGGGCAAGAAGAAAAAGAAAGGGAGAAAAAAGAAGCAGGATGAGTCATCTCCTGAAAAGCCTTCTGCAGACCCTTCCGGGCAAAGGAAACCCCCTGTGGGGTGTCATATATGCGATGAGGATCATCGGACGAGAGATTGTCCACATAAAGCTGAAGTTAAGAAACTCTTTAAGAATTCAAAAACCTCAACAATATTGACTGATCCGTTTCCAAACCCAGGAACCAAACTGGTTGCTAATCAAAATGCTTCCCGATCCCAAGTGCTTATGTTGTCTATCTCAAAGCAGCAAAATGATGCTTTGACAAGGAATAAAGATTACAGGAATCCACAACTGTCGAATAACAAGGCTAATGAACAACCTAGTAGTTCGACAACAACTTTGACCGAAGTTGTGCCACCCATCATTCCTGAACCAATGATAAAGTTACCAAAGGGAGTAGTACACAAATCGACATTTAATCCTCGTGCAAAAGTAGCACAGAATTATAATATAGTGGAAGATTTGGCCCAATCGCCATCCGCTATGTCGACTCTTGAGGTACTACAAAATTGCCCATCCCAAAAGCAGGCTTTATGATCAGCCATTGGTGGGATAGACCCAAATCATTCCAATCTTGTATCTTTCGATCATAAAGGATACGATCCTCAATTACCAGCTCAACTAGCTTTCCTCGTTCAAGTGAAAGCCCTTAACAAAACTGTTCATCGAATAATTATTGATGAGGGGGCATCTACATGTATTATGTTGATGAGTTTCTGGAAAACATTAGGATCTCCAACCTTGTCGCGATCATCGACGACATTAAAAGCATTTGATGGACGATCATACACCCCATATGGGATTTTAAGTAACTTGCGAGTTGAACTAGGGGGAAAAACAGTAGAAATAGATGTTGAAGTAATCAACGGAAACCTCGATTACAACATCCTACTGGGAAGGCCTTGGATATATGCCATGGCCACAGTTGTGTCGACCTACTTTAGGAAGATTGCATTTCCCTTCCAAGGAGGAATTACAATCGTCGACCAACAAACATTTCTCCCCAATAGTTCACAAGTTATGGGAAGCATTCCAATGATCCATGGAAGCAATCATTCACTTCAAAATATTGGAGTAGGCCTCCTAAAAGACCCTGCCTTAATGGGTACTTTTTCCCTACTGCCTCCGAGTAATTTGGCGGAAGTGGCCACAGTGGACACCTGCAATATGGAATCTTCTATATCTAATGGATTCGGAAGATTCCTAAACATTTTGTTAGCATGGATTATCGCCATTTTAGAAATATTGTAGCAATCAATTTTCTTGGCTTGGGGGGAAAACCCAAATCAACGCTCATTGAGTGTTTGGATAGATAGGTCGAAGGAATATGGCACCTCTTCAGATCCTTGGTCGCATGTACATTCTACAGACAAAGGAATCATTCAGTCAATGATGTTAGGAGAGGCACCATGGGAAGATTACCACCATCGTTCCCATCTCCCTGATTACAACAAAGATTATTCCAATGAACTTAATCATCCTTCAGTTTTTTATTTTTTATCAAATACTGTAAATACGATGGATTTCGAGGATGGTTCTTATCTCGTGTCCACCTCGTTAAAAAATGAAATAAGGAGTCATGAGGATAGTTCTTTTACTGTGTCAACCTCATTAAAAAATGAAACAAATCCCCTTTCCAAATCTCAAAGGTAAACCTTCATTCCAACCACCGAGTTGAATGCAATGAAGCTTGGGGGGCATGCACCTTGATTTGCGTTATTATGTTGGGGGCATACAAACTTATCACGAGCAATGTTACTGCAGGGTTCAAGCTTGTTAAAAAATAAACCCTGCCATGAGCAGTGTTACCGCAGGGTTCAAGTTCGTTAAAAAATGAACCCGCCTCGAGCAGTTTTAGGACATAGTTCAAGCTCGTTAAAAAATAAACATAAGTCATGAGCAAATGTTTCCCCCCAGTGTTTAAGCTCAATAAAAAAAAATGAACCAATTTCCCGGTAAATAACCTTCGTGAATGTAGTATTTCAACCTTTAAAAGCCTTGGTTGTGTTCTCATCATCACCTCCACTCTGTATTGGCCGATCATTCACCTCCATTTGATTGTTTACCCCTTTTTGAGGAACAGCTACGAAGAGTGATCTCACTAGCCATCCTTGTAACACTGCCGTGATTGGAAAATTCCAAACCTTACCTGGAATCAGCTGCTACCCATTTTATCACTCGTTCCTCAAAAGATGAGTCTCCTTTAAGCTCTTTTCAATTGACTCGTAAAATATGAAAAGATTGCCGAGCCATTGGCCTCTCCAACTCGTTAAAGGGCCGGAAGTGCTATCCCTCCTCTAAATTTTAATCTTTTTGGACCTGAGGGATTATTACACAAAAAGATCGAGCGCTTGTTTTGTTCAGCTCGTTAAAAGTATCGAAAATTCATCCCTTCTGTATTGTTTTATACTTTTTCGGACTTAAGGGATTAGATGACGAAAAAGGAATTTTGGATTTTCCTTTACGTTCCTTTTTAGACTCTCTAAAATTGAAAAGGACCGATTTATCTTTGTCGTTAAACTCGTTAAAATTTTAATAGCGAAAAACTTGTCTATAGATGAGAACGGGTTTCACTATTGCTAGGCTCGTTAAAACATAGCGATGGGTTTGCCCGAAGGGAAAATTATAGAACAAGCATATGTTATCCTCCTCAAGCTTGATAAAAATAAAGAGGTACTGGTGAGTAATGACTGGGGAAAAATTGGGAAGAAAACTTGAAGAAACGTTGTTGGTAGCAAGTCGCTCTTGAACATGACACTTTCACTCCGCATCCAAGTTGGGTTGGGTTGTTTCATTCACCGGTCACATCACCATGGTCCCATCACACCATCCACATTTGGGGTTAAAGCTACCAATCCATCATGTCAGTGTCGCCGATATGTTCAAGAGAAGTCATTTAGAGAATTCACCTGTGCCTCACCCGCTACAATACATTTACACTCCATTCTTTCATGACCGCGACCCTGAACCTTATATCACCAGATCGTTTTCACCTCCATTAAAATCATTGGCTCCGTTCCGTGTCATTGATGTGGGATTCATTAAGGCCCTCTTATGACGGATCGCTTCTTGTCGACATCAGCTCATTATCCAAGAAGTTGATCTAGGAACACCACATTCAGTACTTTGAAGCTTGCATGCCTCAATGGCAAGTTTCTCACTTCCAGCGACAGGTTTACATCAATGACCTTCGACCGAAAGATTTTGCGTGGTGTTCGACGCCAAGTCCTTTATTCACACCACGTGAATTGTACTGCAGTACCTTGAGGGTCATTATCATTATCGGTGATTCCTCTCGTGCCTGTTAACAACTTACATCATTGGCTGGTAATCAGGCGATGTCTTTCCATGTTCGACTCCAGAACATCTCTCACATGGATCGACTTGTACTTCGAGTGAAGATCGAACGAGATTGAAGACCCCGGATCTAGTTTCATCCACCCAGGCTGCGATATATATTCAGGGAAATAAAGACATCAAATGTACATCATTGCTGCACAGATAATCGTCCAATCAAAGGGATGATGGCTCTACCAGAATCATCAGTCTACACTTAGACGATTGTCTGTCCTATGTACATGAAAATAAATTTATAAAGCTAAGCATGGGAATGCCCACCTCAGCTAGATCATGAAAATATTATGAAGATAATGTATTGTATTGTATCTTATTACAGGTCTCCTCCTAGCTTGAAAGAACTTCGAATCCTCATAATAAAGCATTTCACCCGACATCAAAAGATTAACGACCTCATGCTTTAGGGGGAAACTGTTATAGACATTTTTGGGCACTGCAACCCCAATCATGAAATGTCCATAAACCAAGGGCTCCTAAGTCCCTAAAAGTGTTGTTCTAACCCCTAAAGGAACAAGGTCAACTGATTACAACTTCTCCCAGAAGTTCTCCATGAAAAACTGCTCAGAATTGGTCAAAACAGGATCATTTCAGCTGCTCCATAGGCAAAGTGCATTGCATCTCACCTAAACACACTGTGTGGGTGCGTTGCATTTCAAAAAGCCCTTCTATGGGGTGTGATGGGCGAGAGGTGACAAATGGCAGTGCCATTCCGCGAGGTGGAGAGGCAATGGAAACTTCCAGAAACTTCTCATGTGACACTTGCCTTTCTGAATTCAACCAAGGATGAGTAAGAGATCTTCAATCTCCAAGTGGAAGCAAGAATTATCAGAGGGAAGAGACTAATCAAAGCACAAGCTAACTCATCTCCCTTACAGATATCTATATATGGATCCCTCATCCCAGAGATCCAGAGGCTGGAATTTTGCATATTGTAAGGAATTGATGTTGGTTTCTTGAGATAAAACATCAGATTGTTGGGTGATCTAAGCTTTGTATGAGGTGAAGATGGGCTTCCTTGCTGAGAGGATGATGTTGGGTCAAAACAACTGGTTGTAACTCCCCTTGGCTCTTTGTTATTTATCAATAAAAGTTATTCAAGTTTTCATCCATACTCTTGTGTAATTTATGTTTGCTGCATTTGTATGGTCAATTTACATCTGATCCTAGATTTTTTATGATTATAGATCCATGTTCTTGTATAGTGCTATGCTACTGTGATCTTATAGGTACTTTGTGAAGCTGGTCGTGCAAGGGAACAAGTAGCAAAAGGCTATCAAGAAAGAGAGGAATCGAACCAGGAGATTAGCGCAAGACAAAGGTTGGTCTTCTTTGTTCTTCTCTATCTATACTTCATAAAGGAAAAATGAAAGTAGCTTTACTTTGTTTGTTTCTAAGGCATCTATCACACCTTAGTGGGGTAAGCAGTTCTGAGTAGACACTTTTCCCTGTAACAATACTGAATTCTACACTAGCCAGGTGTGATGCACACTGATGAGGCCTTTTGTAGGGTGTGATGAGCGAAGATGGACAAATGTCTGAGATAGTTTTCTTGGAGATAAATCCAGGATCCACCAATCAAGGAATCCCTTTTGAGGGGAATCCTAGTCCTTTTTCCTCTTGGGGAAATATTGGTGCTCCGTATATGGCCACATTGTCTCTTCTGGGAATTATAATTTGCCTACTAGTATGGATTTTCTCAACCTATGTGGTTCAAAATACTGTGATTCCTCGGATATCAAATCATCATCCAGTTGATACTGAAGTTGACCCTTCCCCTTCTTCTTCGTTTGTTTCTCGCTCCCCTTCTTCCTCTTCGCTTGGTGAAAATAGTGATGCTAGTAACCAGGTGGCTAAGAAGAAGAAGAAAGGGAAGGAGAAGAAGAAGAAGAAGCTGATTCAGCAAGGGGGCAACCATGAATCATTTGGTGAAAATCTGCACATTAAATCTCCTAAACCCAAATTTCCTTGCATAATTTGTAGAGGAGACCATTTTCATCGAGATTGTCCCTGCCTTCCTCAGATCTTGAGAGAATGGTCTCCCTGTTCACACCGACAGGTGTCATCAACCTCTGGTGATCATGTTGACAGCACACCATCAACTAGTAATAGTGAATTTCATGGAAAGAAAGGAAAGGTCAAAGTTCCATGTAGATTATGTGAATGGAACCATACCCTTCACCGTTTTCCTTTTTTGGATGATGCCAAAAGAGTCTTGGATAACCGTCCTGCTTCACCGCAGGGACTTCCATCTGGATACAGAAACATCTCCCCAAGTCCTTTACTAGTTTAAAAACCAACTAACTTAACTCAATCGTCGGTCGAAACACCTATCACTAAAAGTGGATCTTCTGAGTCTATGCCCAACGAAAGTCAACAGGTCGAGGTGATAGTTGACCTAGTTTTACCTTCAGAAGACCATACCCTTCCTGAAGAGAGTGAGAATGATATCGTTCAAATTCCTTTTGTTACTTCAGAGTCTGATGAACTTGGGGGAAATCCACCCATTCCTTCACAACAGGAGGAAAATCTCCCAGTTCCCAATACTCAAGTGGTTAATTCACCTATTTATTCGGTACCCCCTCCAAGTAGTCTAGTCACTTCCTTTGATTGGAATCGACTGGCAAGATCCTCCCTTCCTTCTTATGTAGCATTCTGGATCATAGTACAAGTTTACAAAATGATTGTTTCTGGAACTATCATAGACGAAGGGGCATCAGTGGGTATGCTTTCCTCAACTCCTTGGAAAGCACTTGGTTTGCCATCGCTTATGCCTATTACACAAGATTTTTCAAGCTTTAACAAAGGAACTAGTCGACCGTTAGGGATCCCTCCTAAGTTACCAATAACTTTAGGAAGGAAAATCATTCACCTGAACGTGATGGTAGTCCCAGGAACTTTAGATTACAATCTACTCCTCGGATGTGACTATGTTTATAACATGGAGCCTATCGTTTCAACACTCTTCCGAGTGATGTGTTTCCCACATGAAGGCAAAATTGTCACTGTTGACCAGCTTTAATTTCCTAGTTCAAGCATAGCTCTAAGTCGATCATCAACCCTAAATGGTCCTCGTACATCAACAATATCTCTCCAACCTTCATTCCATCCACCTGACTACTATGAGTAGTCTGGTGAATGTAACGAAGCTTAGGAGGCATGCATCCTTATCTATTCTGTGGAGGAACCCAGCTAAAAAGATAGGTTTTCCTGTATGTTATGTGATTGGTCTGAGACACCATTCACCTTTGTCTATTCTACGGATGAAGCCAAGGAAGTGTTTTGTCTATTTTGCGGATGAAACCATCCTACCATAGGATTTTCCCTTTAGGTTATGTGATTGGTCTGAGACACCATTCACCTTTGTCTATTCTATGGACGAAGCCAAGGAAGTATTTTTTCTATTATGCCGACGAAACCATCCTACATAACCACAGTAATTCCCATATAGTTACTAGAGACTCTCCTTTTCATCATGCTGGGGGCATGCAAACCTTTTTCAAATTCATTTGTTTAGCTTTTTAGCTTTTCTAGCTTTTTAGTTTTGTCTTTCCTAGCTTTTTTAGTTTTTGTCATTTCTAACTTACATAAAAATAAAAACTAAAAACCGAGCATATGTTCCCCCATGGTTCAAGCTCATTAAAAATGAACCTACGACCGAGCATATGTTCCCCCATGGTTCAAGCTCGTTAAAAAATGAACCCACCTTCGATAAATAACCTTTGTGATTGCCATGCTATCAGCCTTTTGAGCCTTGGTTGTGTTCCTACCATCACGTCTATTCTTTTGGCCGATCATACGCTTCCACTTAACTGTTTACCCTTTTTGACGAACAACTGCGATGAGTGGTCTTGTTAGCCAATGTCTTCATAACACCATGTCTTGAGAAGTTCCAAGCTTACCTAGAACTAGTTGCTACCCTAAACACCACTCGTTCCTAAAAAACGACTCTGCTTTAAACTCTTTTCAGACTTGTCAACTATGAAAAGATTGTTGAGCAATTGGCCTTTCTAGCTCATTAAAATGATTGGAAGTGCAATCCCTCCTATATATTTTAATATTTTTCGGACCCGAGGGATTATCTCACGAAAAATTTAGAGCGCTTGTCCTTTCGGCTCATTAAAGTGATCGAAAAGTCATCCCTTTTGTATTATTTTATCCTTTTTCGGACTTAAGGGATTATGCTACAAAAAATAACTTCTGGAGTTTCCTTTTCATCCCTTTTCAAACTCTCTAAACATGAAAAGGACCGAGTTATCCTTGTCTTTAAACTCGATAAAACAATAGTGACAAACTCATCCTAGATGAGAGAAAGTTTCCTTTTCATCCTTTTTCATACTCTCTAAACATGAAAAAGACTAAGTTATCTTTGTCATTAAACTTGTTAAAACAATAGCGTTAAGCTTGGCCACCTAGACAAGAACGAGTTTCACTGTTGCTAGACTCATTAAAACATAGCGACAGGTTTTCCCGAAGGGAAAATTATAGAACAAGCATATGTTATCCTCCTCAAGCTTGAAAAAAATAAAGAGGTACTGGTCAGCAATGACTAGGGAAAAAGGGAAGAAAACTTGAAGAATTTTATGGTAGCAGGTCACTCTTGAACATGACACTTTCACTCCATCACCATGATTAAGTCGGGTTGGGTTATTCCGTTCACCGGTCATTTCACCATTGGTCTTCCACACCATCCATCTGTTGGGGTTAATGCTACCAATCCATCTCAGTGTTGCCAATATGTTCAAGAGAGGTCATTTAATTGAGAAACCACAATCAAGTTAATGCCTCATCCACTGCAATACCTTCACCCTCCATTTTTCATGACCACTATTCCTGAACCTTATGTCATCAGATTGTTTTCACTTCCATAAAATCATTTGCTTCGTTTTGTGTCATAGATGTGGGATACATTAAGGCCCTCCTATGACGGGTCACTTCTTGTCAATATTAGCTCATTATCCAAGAAATTGACTTAGAAACACCCCTTTCAGTACATTGAATCTTGCATGCCTCAATGTTATAGACATTTTTGTGCCTCGCGACATGGAGCCTGAAATGTCAATAATTACAGGGATCCTCAGTCCCTAAACATGTTGTTCTTACCCCTAAAAGAACAAGGTCATCAAACAACAGCACTTCCAATCAGTTCTCCACCTGAAAACACTTCAAAACAGGCTAATTTTGGATCATGTCAGCTGCTCCACTGAGCATCTGCGCTGGAATGCAACTGCTCCTCCTTGTACCTGCGCTGGAAGTCAAATCTAATGAAGGCTACCTGCGCTGGGCAAGATTGGCCAAGTGGCACAGTCATTCTGCAAGGTGTCAACTGCCCAGGAAGCTTCCAAACTGACACTTGGTTCATGAGATTCGCCCTGTGATGAGTAAGAGGTACTTGATCACCATGTGTAAGCAAGGATCTCCAAGTGGACTCAAGAACTGAAGATTAACTGAAGAGGGAGAGGACACAAGGTAGCTTCATGTCAGTCTCAAGCTGACTCATCCTTTCTTCTTCTCTCCTATATATAGAGCTCTTCTATGAGGTATAAGGAGGCTGGAATTTTGTGTAAAGCAAGGAGGTGTTGTTGGTTTACAGTTAGAGCTATTGGGTGATTGTTTTACTAGAGGTGAAGAGGAGAGTTCTTGCTGCTGGGGAGGTGCTGCTGGATTGGAGCCATCATTGGTTGTAACCTTCTCAGAACCCTGTTACTTCTATCAATAAAGTTTTGCATGTTCTCCTATATACTTGTATTGCATTGATGTATTGTATTTACTTGTATATTTGATTCACTCTAATCCATGCATCAGTTATGAGTACATGTATCTTGTAGTTTCCTCTCTTGTTTTGTGCAGGATCTGTGTGTAGCTGGACCGGCAAAGAGAGCAAGGAGCTGGGAACAAGAGACAAAGAGAGAGGATAAGGATCGACTAAGCGAAAGATACCAGGTTGGTTAATCTTTTCTTCCCTCTCTCTGTACTTTCATAAAGGAAAATATCAAAGCTTTACTTTCAGTTGTTGCTAAAGACTGTCACCTTTAGAGTAGGGATAGGGTCATCCGAGTCGGATACTTTTCCCCACAACAAACTGGCGACTCCGCTGGGGAGCCTAGTATCTTGTTGGTGTTTGTAGTATCTTTGCTATTCATTTCCTGAACCAAAGAGTACCGAATCGAAAAGCTTTTGACTATATCAAAAGCGAAGTAGAGGGGCTGCTACTCTTGCTCATTTTTTTGAGCAGATTCATGATTTGAAGAGCTGATCTACAAAAGACTCTTGTACTCTTTGTGATAGCTTTTCATCCTCTTGATCATCCCTTAGCTTGTACTTGACCTATAGCTTTTTATTTCAGCAAAAACAGTGAATTTTTGAGCTTTTTATGACCCGGAAATCCTTGTAAACGCAACTCTCGTGTCTCAGTGTAGGCTGTCCACAGGCAGTCTGCATCCCAGCGCAGGTACTCCCTTCGGGAACTGCGCTGAGAGTCAATTTGACAGACCAGAGCCTGCGCTGATCCAGTTAGGCTATGTCTTCCTGAGGTTTCCTACTGAGTCTTGGCCCTGTTTTCACTGTTATTTTGCTGCTGATTGCTTGTCATTTGTACTTGCTGTAAACCAACTTTCCTTGACATTATTCCGCCTCAGTTGTGTGATGAAACTGTGATTGTTCTTTCAGTATTTCTTGTTTCAGTTACAGTTTCCCATTGTGAAAAGCAAACCTGTATAGTTGTGGCCTCTTAGATCCTGAACTGTAAAAGTGTCTTTGTGATCTTAAGAGCTAGTTTTATTACTGTTCATGGCTGTTTGAGTTTGTTTGTTTTTCATTTTATGGTTTGAATTCTTACATTTTTAGTGTCAAAACAAGTACCTGTAAAGCGTCTTTTGATTTTAGACAATACTTGTTTGTTTACGCTTCAAATTGAATCCGAAAATTACACGACAATTTCCTTTTTGTCTACGTCAACATTAAAGGAAAAGAAAAGAAATACATGCATCTTGCATTTTGCATTTTGATAAGTTTGCCTGATTGATCTAGGAGAAAGTGCATTAGTTTGTGCTTTGTGCTCTGTGTGGAAAGATAGTGTTTTTCTCTCCCCTCGGTAGTTAGGATTTTCAAAGCTAAAAAGATTGTAAAGCTTGCTTATCATTTTAGCTGCATTTAGGAATTTGTACCAATACATCTCGTGGTGATCTTGAAAGACAAACTGCTAAACAAGATCAACTTAAAATATATTGAATGAATCTAAAAACGCATTGTAACATAACGCTCACAATAGAGGTCTAGGTAGAGACGTGTTCCGGCGTCGTTAAACGTAGTGACTGTCGATCTCTACGAAGGTGGGTGATTCCTCCTGAGAGTCGGTGGCACTAATACGGACTTGTGCTCCCGCATACCGTCGCGTATATTGGGAGACCCCTATAGGCATTTATCCTTTATCCATAGGAAGCCGTGTCGGCCGCCCTACTGATCGCGATGCAGTGAACACAGCATTCACGAAGATCGACCACCCGTACCGTAAAACGTATTCTGTGGTTTCGCGAAAGGTTTGGCACACCCTCTGCCTAGATCTCCAGAGCAGTTTCTTTTGGCCCTTTTCAAACTCTATAACTGAAAAGGTCCAACCGAGCATTTGTCACTTCGGGCTCGTTAAAACATCGAAGGAGACTAGAGTCATCTTTAGCTTTTTCTCGACTCTTTAAAATTGAAAAAGCAAGTTGTGTCTAAAGCGTTGTTATAAAATTTATTTTAAGCGGAATAATCATCACCCTTCCCGCGTTGATCTTCGAAGTTAGTCCACCACGAGTGGAAGTTCCTGTAGAATCTCTAAGAAATCTTTTGGATAGACTAGATATGTCTGAACAACCGTCGACATCTAGGATTGTGTTGTCCGACACAGCAGCAGCAGAGGCTTCTACTGCTACTCCAACGATGTTCGCTGGTATACCATCTGTCCCGGCAAGTTGTCAACAACAAGCCGGAGTCCCATCAGGGACGATGACATGGTTAGTTCCTATTTCTTCGTCCGGATTATCATCTGGTATTTCTTATGTTGAAACTCGCCAAATTGATCCATTTGGAGGTCAACCTGGGCAATCGATCCCCTTGAGTTCCAGATTGATACCATATGGGGGGCAGTATGCCTTTTCATTACCTCCTCCGGGAGGATGCCCATCCGTGAGTTCACAACAAAGTTCAGGTCAAACTGGAATTACATCCAACAGTTGGGTACCAATACTGCCTCAACAACCAGGAGTTGTATATTCTATGCAACCAGTCCACCCTGTGTCGAATATTACCACCACACCTGCTATGGCGAATGTGTCGCAAGTACAAGCGTTACCTGTTGTAACACAACAACCTCTTGGCTCAGCGACTCAATCACAATCTCAGGGTAGTGCCTCCTTATCTGGAGCGACTCAGGCCCAAACAAGTACTGTGACTCCTCATCCTGGTCAATCATCCGGTATTGGTCAACAGCAAATGGTCCAACAACCAGAGCTACTTCAATCTCAACAACCGCCTTTCCAGCAATCATATCAAGGACCTGGGCAACAAGTCTTTGTAAGTAATGGGCAACCATACTATAATGGTTACACCCATCAACCTTGTCAAAGTTGTCAGCATAATGCTGGTCTGCAAAGACCCATTGCTCAGGCGATACCATCTTATCCTGGATATGCTTCGCCTAACCTGAACCAACAGTTGCCCTTTGTAGCAACTCTAGAATTACCAGATCTAAACCGGCTGACGAATGATCCAATTGCTTATGCCCCTTGGTGGCCAGCGATTCCACACAAACTTCCATCAGACATTCCTAAATTTAATGGAAATCCTGGTGAAGATCCATCGAATCATGTGATGACATTCCATCTATGGTGTTCATCAAACACCCTGAATGATGATTCGATAAGACTTCGCCTCTTCCAGAGGACATTGACAGGTCCAGCAGCTAAATGGTACATTGAATTGCCAAGAGCCTCTTTCGACAATTTCAGCTCCTTAGCCACGACTTTCTTAACCCATTTTCAATTACCGATAAGGTATGAAACAGGAACAGAACTCCTTACCAACTTCAAACAGACAACAGCCACTCACATATCTGATCATATACATGAGTGGCGTCGTCGTCGCAGAATGGTGAAAACTTATGTTCCAGATCAGCTATTAGCTGAGTGGTTTATAAAGTCGCTACTTCCTGCTATAACGGAAGATGTGGCCAAAGGGGGAGTCGTAACAGAGGAGCAAGTCATTGCTCGTGCTCAATATTTAGACTTAGTATATACTCAGTCGGGCACGCTCTACGACAAAATACCTGACGCCCCTAGACCTGAATTTTCAATTCCTCCCCCTCCTGGATCGAATACTAACTCTCACACCAGTAATGGCATGACTGGCAAACGCAAAATTTCTAGTCAAAATGAAAATGAGTGACTTCTTACCTCAGAAGTAAATGCCATGTCGACCGACAAGGGCAAACAACTGAAACAACTAGGGGGCAAGAAGATAAAGAAAAGGAAAGGGAGACCCCCGACAGGGTGTCATATATGCGATGAGGATCATTGGACGAAAGATTGTCCACATATAGCTGAAGTTAAGAAACTCTTCAAGAGTTCAAAAACCCCAGCAGTACTGACTGATCCGTTTCCTAATCCAAGTCAAAATCTGGTTGCTAATCAAAATGCTTCCGGATCCCAAGTGCTTATGTTGTCTACCTCGAAGCAACAGAATAATGCTTTGACAAGAAGTAAAGATTACGGGAATCCAAAGCTGTCGAACAACAAGGTTAATGAACGACCTAGTAGTTCAACAACAACTTTGACCGAAGTTGTGCCACCCATCGTTCCTGAGCCAATAATAAAGTCGCCAAAGGGAGCAGTACACAAATCGACATTTAATCCTCGTGCCAAAGGAGCACAAAATTATAATATAGTAAAGGACCTGGCCCAATCGCCGTCCACTATGTCGACACTTGAGGAACCACAAAATTACCCCTCCCAAGAGCAAGCTTTATTACCAGCAATAGGTGGGATTGGCCCAATGGATTCCAATCTTGTGGCCTTTGATCATAAAGGATATGACCCTCAGTTACCAGCTCAACTAGCTTTCCTTATTCAAGTGAAAGCCCTCAACAAAACTGTTCATCGAACAATTATTGATGAGGGGGCATCTACATGTCTTATGTCGATGAGTTGCTGGAAAGAATTAGGATCACCACCCTTGTCGAAATCATCAATGACGTTAAAAGCATTTGATGGACGATCATACACTCCATACGGGATTTTAAGTAACTTGCAAGTTGAACTGGGGGGAAAAACAGTAGGAATTGATGTTGAAGTAATTGATGGAAACCTCGATTACAACATCCTATTAGGAAGGCCCTGGATCTATGCCATGGCCGCGGTTGTGTCGACCTATTTCAGGAGGATTGCATTTCCCTCCCAAGAAGGAATTACAATCGTCGACCAACAAACTTTTCTCCCCAACAGTTCACAAGTTACAGGAAGCATTCCAATGATCCATGCAAGGAATCATTTTTTCCAAAATATCGGAGTAGGTTTCCTAAAAGACCCTGCCTTAATGGGTACTTTCGCCCTACCACCTCCAAGTAATCTGGCGGAAGTGGCCACAGTGGAAACCTACAAAATGAAATCTAATCCAATCTTCTGGTTGGATTCGGAAGATTCCTAGATATTTTGTCGGCGCCGAGGACGGTTCTTATCTCGTGTCAAGCTCGTTAAAAAATGAAACAAGGAGTCATGAGGATAGTTCTTTTATTATGTCAACCTCATTAAAAAATGAAACAAATCCCCTTTTTCAAAATTCAAAGGTAAACCTTCATTCCAATCACCGAGTTGATTGCAATGAAGCTTGGGGGGCACCCTCCTTTGACATGCGTCATTATGATGCTGGGGGCATGCAAAAGATCCGAGCAGTTTTAGCATCATAGTTCATGCTCGTTAAAAAATAAACATAAGCTTTTGAGCAGTGTTTTGGCGCATTCAAGCTCTTTAAAAAATGAACCCAGTACCGGTAAATAACCTTTTGAGATCGTAAATTCATCAGCCATAAAAGCCTTGGTCGTGTTTGTGCACCATCACCTCCACTTTTCATTTGGCCGATCATTCACTTCCATTTGTGTGTTTACCCATTTCGAGGAACATCTGCGAAGAGTGATTTCACCTAGCCATCCTTGTGACGCTGCCGTGATTGGAAAATTCCAACCTGTACCTGGAATCTACTGCTATCCCTGTTTATCACTCGTTCCTCAAAAGACGAGTCTTCTTTGAGCTTTTTTCACTGACTCGTAAAATATGAAAGTTTGCCGAGTTTTGGCCTTCCAGCTCGTTAAACGACTGGAACGCTATCCCTCCTCTAGATTTTAATCTTTTTTGGACCTGAGGGATTATTGCACAAAAAGATCGAGCGCTTGTTTTGTTCGGCTCGTTAAAGCAATCGAAAATTCATCCCTTCTGTATTGTTTTATACTTTTTCGGACTTAAGGGATTAGCTAACGAAAAAGGAATTCTGGAGTTGACTTTATGTACCTTTTCAGACTCTCTAAAAATGAAAAGGACCAAGTTATCCTTGTCGTTAGACTCGTTAAATTCATTAAATAGTGACAAACTTGTCTTTAGACGAGAACGAGTTTCCCTATCGCTAGGCTCGTTAAATCATAGCGATGGGCTTGCCCGAAGGGCAGGTTATAGAACAAGCATATGTTATCCTCCTCAAGCTTGACAAAAATAAAGAGGTACTGGTCAGAAATGACTGGGGAAAAATTGGGAGAACATCAAGGTTTAATGGTAGCAAGTCACTCTTGAACATGACACTTTTCCTCCGTACCACATCGGGTTGGGTTGTTTCATTCACCGGTCTCATCGCCATGGTCCTCGCCAAACCATCCACTTTTGGGGTAATGCTACCGATCCATCGCATCAGTGTCGTTATATGTTCAAGAGGGGTCATTCTGAAAGTGTCAACCGTGTCCCATCCACTGCCATACATTATCCTTCATCCATTCATGATCGCCACCCTGAATCATATGTCACAGTTTGTTTTCACCTCCACTAAAATCATTAGCTCCGTTCCGTGTCATTGATGTGGGATTCATTAAGGCCCTCCTTTGACGGATCACTTCTTGTCGACTTCAGCTCATTATCCAAGAAATTGATCTAGGAACACCCCCATCAGTACTTTGAAGCTTGCATGCCTCAATGGCAAGTTTCTCACTTCCGGCGACAGGTATACATCAATGACCTTCGACCAGAAGATTTTGCGTGGCGTTCGACGCCAAGTCCTTTATTCACGCCACGTGAATTGTACTGCAGTACCTTGAGGGTCATCGTCATTATTGGTGATTCCTCTCGCGCTTGTTAACGGTTTTCATTATTGACCGGTAATCAAGCGATGTCTTTCCATGTTCGACTTCAGCAAAATTCTCACATGGATCGACTTGTACTTAGAGTGAAGATCGAACGAGTTTGAAGACCCCGGATCTAGTTTCATCCATCCGGGCTGCGATATATATTCAGGAAATATAAAAGCATTTGCCATGTACATCATTGCAGCAGATGATCATCCTATTCAAAGGATGATAATTTCAGCAGAAAATTATCAGTCTACCTTCAGACGATTGTCTGTCATATGTACCAAAATGTATTTATAAAAGCTGAGCATGGGAATGACCGCCTCAGCTAGATCATGAAAATAGAATGAAAAATAATGTATTGTATTGTATTGTATTACAGGGCACCTCCTCAGCACTAGAATGAACTTCGGACCCTCTAGATAAAGCATTTCACCCGATAAACGGCCTCATACTTTAGGGGGCAACTGTTATAGACATTTTTGTGCCTCACGACATGGAGCCTGAAATGTCAATAATTACAGGGATCCTCAGTCCCTAAACATGTTGTTCTTACCCCTAAAAGAACAAGGTCATCAAACAACAGCACTTCCAATCAGTTCTCCACCTGAAAACACTTCAAAACAGGCTAATTTTGGATCATGTCAGCTGCTCCACTGAGCATCTGCGCTGGAATGCAACTGCTCCTCCTTGTACCTGCGCTGGAAGTCAAATCTAATGAAGGCTACCTGCGCTGGGCGAGATTGGCCAAGTGGCACAGTCATTCTGCAAGGTGTCAACTGCCCAGGAAGCTTCCAAACTGACACTTGGTTCATGAGATTCGCCCTGTGATGAGTAAGAGGTACTTGATCACCATGTGTAAGCAAGGATCTCCAAGTGGACTCAAGAACTGAAGATTAACTGAAGAGGGAGAGGACACAAGGCAGCTTCATGTCAGTCTCAAGCTGACTCATCCTTTCTTCTTCTCTCCTATATATAGAGCTCTTCTATGAGGTCTAAGGAGGCTGGAATTTTGTGTAAAGCAAGGAGGTGCTGTTGGTTTACAGTTAGAGCTATTGGGTGATTGTTTTACTAGAGGTGAAGAGGAGAGTTCTTGCTGCTGGGGAGGTGCTGCTGGATTGGAGCCATCATTGGTTGTAACCTTCTCAGAACCCTGTTACTTCTATCAATAAAGTTTTGCATGTTCTCCTATATACTTGTATTGCATTGATGTATTGTATTTACTTGTATATTTGATTCACTCTAATCCATGCATCAATTATGAGTACATGTATCTTGTAGTTTCCTCTCTTGTTTTGTGCAGGATCTGTGTGTAGCTGGACCGGCAAAGAGAGCAAGGAGCTGGGAACAAGAGACAAAGAGAGAGGATAAGGATCGACTAAGTGAAAGATACCAGGTTGGTTAATCTTTTCTTCCCTCTCTCTGTACTTTCATAAAGGAAAATATCAAAGCTTTACTTTCAGTTGTTGCTAAAGACTGTCACCTTTAGAGTAGGGATAGGGTCATCTGAGTCGGATACTTTTCCCCACAACACTCAATGGCAAGTTTCTCACTTCCAGTGATAGGTTGAAATCAATGTCCTTCGACTGAAATATTTTACGTAGTGTTCAACATCAAATCATATATTCACACCACATGAATTGTACTGTAGTACCTTGAGGGTCATTATCATTATTGTTGATTCCTCTTATGCCTGTTAACAGCTCACATTATTGGCTAGTAATCAGGCGATGTCTTTCCATGTTCAACTTCAGAAAATCTCTTCACATGGATCGACTTGTACATTGGGCAAAGATTGAACGAGTTTGAAGACCTTGGATCTAGTTTCATCCATCTGGGCTGCGATATATTCAGGGATATAAAGACATCAAATGTACAAAGAAGCTGCACAGATGGTCATCTGAACCAAGGATGATGACTCTACATTTGAAGAATCACCAGTCTGCATATGCAAACAACTATCTTTTCTGATTACATGAAATGAATTTATAAAGTTGAGCATGGGGATGCCTGCCTCAGCTAAATCATGAAAATTATATTATGATGATGTATTGTATTGTATCTTATATAGGTCACCTTCCAGGTCAAAACCTCGGATCTTCATGATAAAGCATTTCACCCGACATCAAAGATTTACGACTTCATGCTTTAGGGGGCAACTATTATAAACATATTTGGGCACTTCAACCCCAAACTTATATGTTGATAAACTAGGGCTCTTGAACCCCTAAAAGTGTTGTTTCATACCCTAAAAGAACATGGTCAACTAATTACATCATTCCCCAAAAGTTCCACCTGAAAAACCATGCAGAATTGGCCTAAACTGGACCGTACTGACTACTCCACTGTTAGGGTGCAATGCATACTAACTTCTACACTAGCCAAGTGTGATGCATATTGATGAGGCCTTTTGTAGGGTGCAATGAGCGAGGATGGACAAATGTCCGAGACAGTTTGCTAAGTGGATGCTCAGGGAATCTTCCAGAAACTTCTCCTATGACACTTGCCTCTCTGAATTCGCCCGAGGATGAGTAAGAGATCCAAGGAATCTCTAAGTGGAACCAAATGAAACAAGTGGAATGACACTAATCAAAAACCCAGAGATGACTCACACACTTGCACACATCTATAAATGGATCCCTCATCTGAGAGATCTGGAGGCTGGAATATTGTAATTTGCAAGGAAGTGCTAATAGTTTGTATTTGAGAAAGAGCATTGTATTGTTGGTGTGATCTTGCTATTTCATGAGGTGAAGAGGGCTTCATGCTAGGAGGATGATGCTAGATCAGACAACTGGATTGTAATTCTCCCTTCTATATAATAAAGTTCTTCTAGTTTTCTTCCATATAAATGTGCAATTGTCAATGTTATTATTTGTGAATGCCATTGTATGTTCATTATATTTCTTATTCCGTAATGATTATGATATAATAGATCAATATTCTTTGATGGTTCTTTGTTACTATGTTTCTATAGGTACTCTCCAAGCGGGATAAGTATGGAGAGGAGTTGCAAGCTCTGTCAGGGGGGAGAGAGATCAGGAAAGGAGTTAAGCGGAAGATCCAGGTTGGTTCCTTTGTCTTTCTCTTATCTATTATACATAGAAGAAATCATAAATTGCTTTAAACTATTTTTTCTAGGGTAGTTGCCAAACCTAGAAGGCTAGTCAATCAAAAAGACACTAGTTTTCCCAGAAACACTAGGACCCCAATCTAAGATAGTTGAGTTACCCTAATATTCATTACACTTCACCAATTTATTTGTAGGAGGTAGAACCTTGACCAAATCGAACAAACTCCCTTGATGTTTTCCCAATCAGTCTAAAACAAACTTGTCCCACAAATCTCAGATACATAAAGACAAACTAATTATTAATGGGAACTATTGTGATGGGAACGTGAAGGGAATAATCCAGAGATGGGTATTTTTGTAAAACACCCTATCTAGAGATAGGAATGGGACTCAGAAGGTGTGGCTCTCGATTGTTACCAATTTTTCTATGCTTAGGAATGGAACTTAGTAGTTGTGGCTCCCGAGTTTGGCCAAGTTCACTATGCTCTCTACTTCCATGATCTTCTTGCCTGCTTTTGGCCTCTGCTTGGCCCATATATGCAATTAAAAATACCTTTATATATATATATATATATATATATATATATATATATATATATATATATATATATATATATATATATATATATATATATATATATATATAGATATATATATGTATATATATATAAACCTTTTTACCGCTTGTTATATGGCCAACATATTCATTTATGTTTTTTATTTTTATTTTTTATACCCTAATATGAGCGCACATGATATGGTATTTCCTTGTCAGCGAAGCCCCCATGAGACAAAGATAGAGGAGGAGGAGAAGAAGTCCTTGAAGAATTAGGTTTAGTTATCCTAGGTTCCTCAGGTTGTAAATTATCTAGATCTAGAAATTTTGGTTCAATGACCTCAGGTTCTAATGTTTTAGGGCTTCAGTTTTGACTAATTTAGACACACTAGTTGGTAAGGATGTGATTTTGGGTTCAATACTTATGGGAAATGATGATTTTGGTTGATTGAATTTAGATGTGGTTCTAGAAGGGGTATCTTTCGATGTAACGAATTTAGTGGTTTTTGTTTTCTTATTCTTATGATGACCGGGTGTTGGCTTTGGAGGTAAAGGAGGAAATATTTGCATTCAATGTGAACAATACGGTGTTTTAGGGTGTTCTTCCATGATGGATTAATTGATTTTAGAAATTAAAACACAAATAAAACAAAAAGGGGCAACAATGAAAAAGGGTTTACTAAGTCACTGTGAACTGCAATATACCATTTCCAGTACGTGCATGCAATCTCCCTGAATTTTGTGTTCGGTGTATCATAGTAAATAAGGTGGCCAACTCGGTTACCCATGGTAGGACAACAACCTAAAGGGGACTTCCAAAATATACTTAGAAGTACGTAGAAACACAATTTGTGGTAGTCATGTCTAATGCATCCTGTATGATAGGAATTATTCCAATCTACTTTTCGTACGAGGAGTTTGATCCAATACACCTGAAGGTACGTGGAGAATGATCCAATATACTTACATACATGGAATACTGACTACCCCAAGAATGTAACACAGAAAAATAGCGACAACGCCTATGTTTGACGACATTGAAACACATCTTCTAGCCTAAATCTTAAACCCCTAAGGGTGTCCATCCAATGAGTGGAAATTTCCTCTGTTTTCTTCCTGAATGAGTATTCTTCGTGATTATATTGAGAATAATCCATGCTATACATTATGATTATGCTTCTCATTCCTCTATTCCTTGCTGTAATCTTTTTGTCTTCTTATATGTTGTCACACACACAAATGTTATTTTAATCAAGAAAAAATACATTAACTTGTTACATTGTTATACCAAGACTAAGCATGCCATTCTGAAGTATGTTGATCTGATGTTGTTTAAAAATCCATGTTAGTCACAAATTTCAAGAAACAAAAGGGCATGTTAGCATATTAATAATCACATCAATATCAGGTCCAAATCAACATGTTATCAACCAAATCCATAACAAATTCAAATTAACATTTTAACAAGGTTGGCAATCACATCAATTATAAATCCAAGGAAAATTTAGCACATGCATTAATTATTGTATTATATTAAATTTTCACGTGAGCCTCTTTAGGTCAACTGTTGAACCTTGGCTCTAATACCACTCTATAACACTCCCTCCCACCCCTTACACTATCTTGGGTTGTCGAAGATGTTACTTGATAATTTTATCTAATGTCCAAGGTATATTATGAAGATGGGGTTAAAAAAATCCTCTTTTTTCCAACTTCGTCAATACCTAAAATGAATGAGACCATGACATTAAAATTGCTAAGATATTTCGAGAATACAAATTTGATCTCAATTTGAATTCCAGATTTAAAGTTATGGACATTTGAAATTTTGGTCTGTTATAAGAGGCCACATCATCATGATGGCCACGTGGTGCCCTCATGGCATCCTTGTAACTTTAATAGGTCATATTGGCCGATCCTACCAAGCAGGTCAACATCATACTACGTAGTTTCATTGTCGCTTGTGACGTCTGAAATTAACCAAAATAGATAGGGAGGTAGATGAAAAGAAGTGGGCAAAGTTCCACCAGAAACCAGAGTGGTAATCATCATAGGTGGTTTCCCATCATAGACCCACCTCTCCCCCTCCCTTTTCTAACTCATGCCAAACAATGGACATTGTGGCATGTATGGATACTCCAATATCTTCTTGTTTCTCTGTAATTTTTTAATGTCTGACTCCCATATACTCTACTTTTATATAGAACAATAAACAATACAATAACAATGAAACCCCTTTCTATCATAGTGACCCAATATTTAACATGGCCTAATAGAAATTTAGGATTAGGATTTGGATTTACACATGCCTCAACTCTATGTTGGAATTAAGGATGTAACACTCCCTCTCACCCCCCACACTATCTTGGTTTTTGGAAGGTGTTAGTTGATAATTTGAGTTGACCTCCAATGTCTGTTAGGAAGACCGGGTTACAAAAATTTTCTTTTTGCAACTTTGTCAAAACCCAAAACGAATTTCACTGTCCAATTCAGTTTGTCAATAGATTTCCAATGATATAAATTTTATCTCAATCTGAATCCTAGATTAGATGTTCTGCCCATTTGAACTTTTGGCCTATTATAAGAGGCCACATCATCATGTGGGCCATGCGACACCCTCGTGGCCCCCACGTAACCCTGATAGGTCATCTTGGTGTGTCCTACCAGGTGAGTTAATGTGATACTTCTTGGATGTGTTGTCACCCATGGCATATGAACATTTACCAAAAGAGAAAGGAATGTGGATGGAAAGTGGTGGAAAGAGCTCCATTAGGTTAGTTTTGGAACCCCCCCCCCCTTGCTAACTCATAGTAGACCCGGGGAGCCATGATGTGAATCATGTTAGTTGATCAAAATCCTATTATAATAAAAAAATTTAGAGGTGGAATCCCATTAACAAGGGCCACACCATAGGAGTTTCCATATCAAACACCCCCTCCCCCCTATTAACCCATGATAGACCTAGGGGGAGCCTAAATTGAAATTGGGTTGTTGATCTACCACTTCTATGATCATGCCATCCAAAGAAATCCACTTGGTAAAAGGGTCCCAAAGGGTTGATCACATCAGCATGAAGCTACCACATGGTATCCACGTGAATCCTACCTAGCCCATGTGGCACCACGATGTCTAAGAACTGTGGGATTCACTTCATCTCAATACTACCACATGGCACTACCAAGTCAACATTGGCTTACAATTTTGTGTTTTTTCTGGAATTGTTCAATAATCATTTTGGTTAACTCACCCTCTCTCATCATGCAACATGTCCAATGCTATGGGGTGAAGTCCATCTAAACCATTGCTCATTCAGGCCTTCACCAAGGTGTGAACCCCTTTCCACCACTAGATCCTAAATGCTCAAATCCACTTCTCACATTACCCATTTGAGCCTCTGCTAAGGTGTACACCTTTTTCTAACCCTTGGCCCCAAATGCCCAGATCTTCCTTTCATGCGATTCATTCAATGTTGGAGCCACTTCTGTCATTAGATCCCCATATATACCCTTGTATGCATTACAACTGTGTGGGACACATGTCTAGGCCTTTTCCCATTTAGGCCTCCACCAAGGTGTACGCTCCTTTACACCCCCAGACCTCGAGTGCTTGGATTCAACCATTCGATGGTGGATCCAATGCACAACAACTAGATCCACTTTACCTCCACCATTGGAATGCCATGTCACAAATATCCTGGACGTGCCTAACTAGCATTGCCACATCATTAGAAGTGTGGGGCCCACTTGATCTTTTCCCAAGGTATGAAATAAATCCCTTTGGCATCCAGTCATGTGTATGGTTATGGTGGGGCTTACTACTTTCAAATCCAGAATAACCGTGTTGCTCCTATGTTTAACCAAATGAACATGGTTATGATTTGGTGAAATTATGAAGGCTTGGGGCATCGACCTAAATGCCAAATTTCCTACAGGAAATGGTAAAGGCCTCAACATTGACCTCCACAGGTGAGATGATCCTGAAGCCCCATTCTCATGGGTCTATTATGCATTTTCTCGCTATGGTGGTTTATGAGAAAGTCATTTATAATTTTCATTCAAACAAATATGATCCAAATATTTATAGTTTTCAATCAGTTTCCTAACTTATAGGCCTACTATTACAACTATACAAACACTCATCTACCAACATACAATTAACTAATAAATCATAAACATAGTAACAACTACATAGTGCTACTAATCATTGAAACATAACTCTGAAGATAGCCAAAAATAGGGTAATAAAAATATACATCACACATACGTGAATAAGCATGATCATAGTAATATGTATCATCATAACAAGGCTATCACAACCTAAGAGCCAAACATACACAATTTTATACTTATATGAGTGAATTGAAGTGGCTAGCAATTGGATAAGAGACTTCAACTCTCCACCCAACCATAGGCCAGCCACATTGCAAACTCCCTTTCTATTGACCACCCTTGATCCAAATCTGGAGTATGAGGGTGTTATAAGCTCAAAGAAATTCACACCAAGGATTTACTAAATATTCAAGAGGAGGAGTCCACTGTTTTGTGATTTATCAACTACACCAATAAATAATCATCACAAAGACCCTTATACTCCTCAAAACCAAATATAGGACTTCACCCAAGGCCCAGTTGGGGTATTTGCGTAGTTCCAAGAGATTGAACCCACCCTCTAGGTGGTTTATCAACTAGATTTATAAGGCAACCCTTGTAGGAGCCTATAGCCCATTATCCAAGTGGTTTATCAACTTACACATCAAGAACTAAGTGGTTTATCAACTTTACAAGTAAGAACTTAGTGGTTTATCATCTATCTCAATAAGAATCACAATGGCTTAACTTACCTACCTAGTGGTTTATTGGCTTTCCAATAAGTACCCAAGTGGTATATCATCCTTTTTAACAAGCAAAATTGGTTTCATATATTATCCAACAAGTAACTAGTGGTTTATTAGCTTACTCAACAAACACTAAGTGGTTAAATTATTAATTGAGCCTCCCACTAGCCATACAATGTTAGACACACATAGTCTAGTCAAAATCATTCTTCTCCATAGATTTTCCTCTATTTGTTGTGTGCTTTCCCTACGTCCACCCATGATGTTCTTTGTTTCCTCTTTCTAGTCACTTATCCCCTTCCCTGATTGCATAATAACTGACCACAATCCATGTTGACATTCTTCTCCTTGTCCCAATGGAGCCACCCTCCTCGGCCTTGACCTACGATGAGAACAGGCTTTGTCGTTTTTTCCTTCGTGTCCACTCCAAAACATTATTAACTATTAGTGAATGAAGCCCAAGTCATGATGGATTTTGTGGGCTTAAATGCGCTGGGTATGGTTGTCTCATGGCCCTTCAAAGGAATTCCCCCCTTAAGAACTCAAGATCTATGTCCCCTCCTTAGCACAACCAGCCAATTAAATTTTTACATAAATTTACATAAGTTTATGCAGTGGCATTTTAATACATTGGGTGTAACGAAAAGGGTTGTTATAAAGGCTATTAATTTTATAGAATCTTCTTGAAAGTACACACTGCAAGTAATGGAAGCTAATGTGGCATCCACTTGGCATCATAGTTGTCAACATGATAAGTTAACTTTTGGGAAGTATAATTTCCTCATATGAATTTTGAGTAAGGTGATATTCACACTATTAGAAATCTCTTGATGTGTAGAGTCACATTAAGAGGTTGAAAAATTTATTTGCAAAGTTTTGACCCCATTAATTATCATTTAAATCTTTAAATAAACTCTACATATTTTTGGACACAAAATCACCAAAACAAAGCTGTTGGAGGGGCTAGTTGACTTATGCAATTAGCCCAGTCGACTCGAATCATAAAAGAATGCGTTGTAATTCAATTGGCTCCTTAGTTGAGTTGAAAGACCAAGTTGGTCTAGTCAAGTCAGTTGAGACGGTTGAATTTTTGTAATTGTCTATTGATGGATATAAATATGGATGTACTCGACTCTAATAGGGGATTGGGTGTCGAGAATATGCTAATATAAGTGTGATTTTGCTGGCTTTCTACTACTTTTGTGTCTCTTTCCTCTTCCATGTGATGCATATGATTCTTTAATATTTCTCAATGTTCCACCCTAATGGTGACTAATGCATACTTTTCGCTAGATTACAATTGGTTCCATTGCTGGTACTATTGGACCTGAGTTTGTACAATACACACATAAATATTAACATTGGAAGAGATATAAGAGTGGTAGGAGAGTAATATTAATAACCACTTGAAAAATTATGTAAGAAGAAATCAAATATCTACTGTAGAAGCTAAAGCACATTTTTTCATAGAAGCACATGAAAAGTTGATTGAATTAGTGCCTACTAAAATAAAGAAATATATCTACCATTCACATAATGCAACAAATAGAACCTCACATTCAATTAATTTTAAATTTAACTAGCACATGTAGAACACATTTACATGAGTTGGTAGATAAGATATTAGATGACTTTGTGAGAAAGAAATAAAATAATACACTTATGTTGAAAAAAATAAAGCAATGTTTTTTGACGATTTTCACGATATTTCCTTTTGCACCATATGTGCTTTAGTACCTAAATTTCTCCTCAAAAGGGGAGTTGTTCATATAGTTGAATATAGACCACCCTTGAAAACACTAATAAATTCTAAGAAAAGTAATTGGTAGGTTGACTGGGATTTTTTTTTCAATTCTCGGTGTAAAAATACAAAAGAAGCACATGATTACTTCTTCAGAAAATAAAAAGTTTTGTTGGAATCACCCTCATCAACCTAGAGTAAGTTGGGTCACGATTGGGTGAGTATATGTTCGTGAGAAATCAATAGGAAATAACAAAAAAGAGAAGTAAAGTAAATTGACAGTCAAAATGAGAGGAAAATAGTCAGTTGAAGGAACACGAGAATATACACATGACAAGGAAACCAAATGAAGGACCCAAAACAACACAAACAACAAATAGATATTCAAAAAATAGAGTGGGACAAAAGACAAAAAAAGTGATGAAAAAGGTATGAAAATTTTACCCATATATTAAAAAATAGAGAAGTTTGAGGGTGAGAGATCGATGATGCACAAGACGTTGAAGGTAGCATAGAGCACCCAAATTTGAGTGGTGTAGCACTAACCACTATGATGAGAAGTAATAGCCTACAATTAAGCCCTAACAAGCATGTAGACAATATGGATGTTGATGACTCTAGGTCAGTGATTTCACAATTTCCTATTGCAAGTATATCAAGTCTCATTATTAGATAATTCCTCTAGCAAAGACTCCATATTAAATTAGGGCCATCTACAGTTTGGTATAAACGAGATGAGCACGAGAATTTTAGAGATCATCTTGAAACTGAAATAGCCATAGTCAACCAAACCTAGATTGATAATGAAGAAAATGATGACATACTTCTCCATATAAGAAATCTCATGTATGTACCCCCCTTCCACAATTAATATATGTTGAAGAAGAACAAAATAGAAGTCGAATCAATGAACCGATGTAACCTAGTATGGACTGGTTCACTAAATACATAGATAAAGGGTGAGAAACTGACTTCAGGTTGATAATTTCTACAAGTGTCAAAGTCGATGATAAATAAAGTAGCCCATGCATCATTCAATTACTAGCTGTTGTGGTTGAAATATTAGATGAAATAGTTTAGTTGACCGAACTGTTGGGAAGACAACCCATCTACGAAGCCAACACCCGAGTCCAAAAGAAATAGCAAAGAATATACCACCTCAAGCAAATATGGGACTAAACCATATCCCCCTCAATGAGGGAGAAAAATATCCTAAAAGACATTGGTTCATTTGTGAGAAATTCTAGACAGCTAAAGATATTATAGATAGGGATAAACATATGGCACAATTTGAAACAACTCATCAGAAGAGAACTCTGGTATGGTTTATGAATTTTACAGAGAACCAAGTTAGAATTAAGAATGACATCAAAAATAACTTCTCATTCTTCAAATACCAAGATGTTAAACATCTTTCTGCCCAAAAGTTAAAAGAAATCAAACAAAGAACATATGCAATAGTAAGTTATTGTGATAAAATATTTAGGATTTGTTAAGTAAAACCCATATAATATTGATGAAGGTCTACTTGTTCAATGTATGTTTCTGGGCTACTAGAAAATATTCGAGGCCCAATAAGAATGGATTAATTAACACCATATGAGGAAGCATTGAAAAAGGCCTAACGTATTGAAACATAATGACTTGTAATCAAAATCCGCAATGACTGATAAAATATTAGAATAAAAGGTTGAACAATTGCAACAGTCTTTGTTAAACTTATCTTCACAAAAAATAGTTTGTGGTGTACCAATTGCATAATCAAGGGACACTCAAAATATAATTTCAAATTTTTATATTATTTTGATCACAATGTCTGACACGTTCAAGAAGACATATAATGTGACATATGTCAAGTCACGTTGAGCCACACTACTAGAGAGTGCCAGTATAATCTAAGAAATAGAAAGCCTAAATGGTGCACCATATGTGAAGATAATTCTCATTCTACACATGAGTGTCAGTTGAATGGGAAGAGTAAGCCTAACTATCACACTCTATAACATACACATACATATGATCAATTTAACGACTCAATAACACAAGGAGGAAGGGAAATGATAGAGGAGGAATTGGTGGAACATGAGGTGGATATAATGGATAGGATTAAGGTCGAGTTCAAGGTCATGGAAGAACTTATTGCTTCACGTGTTGGCAGGAGGGCCATGATGCACCTAGTTCCTCCTGAAAGACAAAATTAACCTAATATTATGAAATATGTGTGAACTAGGCAATCATTGTTTAGATATTTCCCTAAATATAAGAAAAAATAATGAATAAAAGAGTTGTAAACCTCCTCCAATTTGTAAAAAATAAAGAGGTTCTCAACTCCAAAAACCTTTATGTCATCACCAAATCGGGAGTAGATCAAGGAAACAATACGAGAGATCAAAAAAAAAAATGACCATAAAAGAACACTACCCAATATCCAAATATGCAACAACATAGTGATACAATGGAAAAGGTAGTAGAATTTTTAAAAATGAGGCTAAAAAATAGAATCTGACAAAAGATAATATATTAGAGGAATATTTGGAATTATTAAAAGAACAATAATTAGTTGAACATTTGATCAAGCTCCTCCATATATTGAAAGACTATAATGAAGAGAAAAATCTATGTAAGAATTTGCGCCAATTATCTTAGGGTAAATATATTGATGACTTTGAGCCTCAAGTAGGTTTTCAGATAGATGGATATATTATAAATAAAGTCATAGTCGAATTTGGATCAAAAGTTAATATCCTTCCTAGAGAATCATGGATAAAACAGGAAGGATGAGTTTGCAACGAATGAATAATTATCTCAAACTGGTAAATCAAATATTCATAGAACCTATTGGAATAGTAAGAAAAGTAAAATCGTCGATAATGGGCATTCTGACGTTTTTCGACATTGAGGTAATCAACATAGTCGATTGGTTACCAACACATCTAATTCTAATCATAAGACCATGGGGTCAAAAAACAAAAGTGACAATTTCCTTAAAAAGAGAGAATAAAATTAAAAGAAAACAAGAAAAACTTAGAAGTCGTCTTGACCCCTGAGAAGGAAAACCCTAGGATGATGTATATAAATAATGAGACTATATAAAATATTGCATGGGGGTAAATGCAATGTGGAGCCAAATTCATTTGAAGAAATTATCTCAAGCTCCTTCCTATCCATAGGTAAAAATTCAAACATCAATTTTAATGAATGGAAAATTGAGAATTAAGAATATAAAACAAGAGAATGTTGGTAGATTGAAGCCATGCAGACTAAAAATGTTTGACCTCGTTTCATGTTAAAGTAGTTCCCATCATTCAAGATTGTTATACCCCATTGAGACTCAGAAAGAAAGCATCCCCTGTAAACCAATTTGACATTAATACGACATAACTTTATAGATTGATGTTTAGTCAATTTAATGTTCTTAAATTGTAAGCATAAATTATCGACCAAGGTAGGTAAACTGATGAAGTACAAGTGCACTGTATGTGCTAGAAGTTGTTTATGTCGTTAAGGCGATTATGTTATTGTTATCTAAATTAATGTCCAGATCTAGAATCAGTATTGAGATGATGTTATTATCTATACTAGAATGTTATTTTAACATTTGTTAATCGATTACTCTAAATGATGTTTCTATAATTAGTTCTAATTGAATTGAGCTTCTTAGAATGATTGAAGAATAGTATTAACTATTTTCAATGAATATTTATGTTAATCTACTTTTCAACTTTATCAATTGTTTTTGGATTTTTATGCTGCAGCTAAACAAAGCTAATTATGAAAACATGAAATGTCATAAAGAAAATCCTATTTTATCAATTTGAAAAATATGCTTCAGTTTAGATGCTGAGAAATACTATCACTCTTATCTACTACATCTTCATTCAATGCAAGAGGAAAGCATAAACAAAATTACTAAGCTATGAAACAACTAAACTAGGAATGAAACAAAATGACTGAGTTATACTAGATATAAAGCAAACGAAATGACTGAGTTATACTAGGTATGAAGCAAACAAGATTATTGAGTTATGCTAGGTATAAAGAAAATGATATCACTGATACATAGATCAATCAAGTGAACCTCATTGCGAACTCCATTGAACTTCATCCAAAAAATATAAAAACAGAGAATCCATAAATTAAATTTATGAAATTAAATAAAATCTAATTGCAGTGAATCAAAGACCTGATCTGCACATAGGGGCCCTCCACGAGGCAATCAGTAGCTTTAATCAACAACACATAAAATGTATGAACCAAGTAATCAGAAAATAGTTTCTATGGGACGCTTCAAAATTACATATGGTGGCACACCCTTAACACAGAGCTACCATTCTTCTTATAGAGTTTTAAGTAACAACATGAGAAATTTAGGCCTACAGGTCTTCGCTACAATCCTTATCAAAACAAAATCATATCACTTATTCATCGATTTTCTATTGAAAAAGAAAAGCGATAATATCTCTTGAAAGTCGAACTCTATTTCAACACGTTATCTTGCAGTTGACTGTCATGGTTGACCGTGTTATAGTGTTAATATATTGATGGATTAGCTCGAGTAAACACGAAGAAATCCATGAGAGGATTATTCCCTATCTACCCATATACTCCTTTGCTAAGCTGATGCACTTGAACCCTGTCAACAATGGAAGTAGCTGCAGATCTATGGATTAGTTGCAGAATCAGGTCAATTCTATAGATTCATGTAAAATTTAATAAAACAGTAAGGCATATTGACAAAATATGAAAAATATGACATACAATTGTTTACCTTAACAAAACCTTATGTTTATTTCATTTATTTGGATGATAACGATAGGAAAAAGGAAGTAAATATGGACAAAAAGGGTGTCAAGATAAAGCAATTCTCTAATTCTACATTCCCCCACACTGGAGGTTTTGTATGTCCTCATACAACACAACATTTTCATTCTCTTGTATACTTTTTCTAGCACATCCAGATTTCACTTTCTTCTTCTTCTTGGCAGCCGCTACCATCCTTGGTTTCCTCATAAGGATCTTATATTTTAGGTTAATGATTTCTCTTTTCATTGCCTTGTTTTCTTTCTTCAATTTCTTGTTCTTTTTATACCATAGACTTAAGTGAAGAATGAGGTTGTCACTCTTGGAAATTTGAATTCCATTTTGTGCCTTAAACGTTTGATTTTCAGTTTTGAGGTACATGTTTAAGGTCTCTAGCTCAAATATTTCTTGTTTCAAGACATTATATGCTGGAGGTTATTGTGGCTCATTAAACTGGTTTCATCCTTCTTCTGGGCTCTAAATTGATCCTTTGGTTGTTGCTTCCTTTCTCTCTAATGATTCTATGTAATCATAAATTTATTATTGAACAGGATCAATACCTGGACTTTGTATTGGACTCCTTAGAGGTGAACTGAAGGGAGGTGGTAATACCCTTGATGACAGTCTCAGTGATTCTCTCAGAGAGTTCTCAAGACCTTCAGATTTCTCTTTTGACTCAAGATCGATATGTTCTGCAGCTCCTGGCGCTGCTTGTTTCATTGTGTTTAATCTAGTGCTTCTTCTCAAACTTGTGGTTGGAAATCCTTGAATTTTATTTTCTTTAGCTTTTGGATTTTATTTATGAGGAAGGTTTTTGTTTGGGGTAATACCTTTGTTTAGTTGCTAGCTTTCTTTCTTCTAAGATTTTCTCTGTTCATTTTCTGCAAAATTACTACAATTGGTAGATCATCCTCTAACAATTCTTGTTGAGGCTATGGTTCATATTCTATTACCATCTCCATTTTTCTCTTTATTCCCCTTAGGGTTTTTCTACCACTTGGTTGTTCATGGATTTTCTCTTCAAAATGATTTCTTACTAGAAAATTTTCCCAATTGTCACCTATGATTTGAAGATGAAACTCAATAAAAAATTATATCAATCCATGATGGTACATTCTGTTGTCTATAAGATGGATTTTATTTTGAGCATTCACTGACATTTTCTTAAGGCTATGCAATAGAAATTATGGAACATTCATTTGATGTTCTTCAAGGAAATTAATCAATAGCCTAATGTGATAGAAAAACATACACCCAAACCGACCTTCACAAGTAACAAATTTCTGAATGACAAGGAGCAAATTTCTCCATTTGTTTTTTAGGGTAGAACTAGAAATACCTTTTCTGAAGATGGTAGTATCCATGCTTCGCTTTTTCAAGAAAATTTTCCAATCTTCCCCTTCGAATCCTTTGTTCTTGAACCAATTTTCTATAGCTCTAGGCAATTCAATGGCTTTTGCAATGAGGGACTCTGTTACTGCGAACTTGACATTGCCTATTTCAACCTTTGTTCCATCAAAAGATCGTGCAAATTTTTTTGCCACTTGCCTGTGGAAACCATCAAATTTTTCTATGAAATTTAACCACTGAACTTTCTATAACAATTCTCTGATCTAAGGGTATCCTTCCAAAAAATTCCTTCCTATTGGTTCTGTTCGAACAATAACGCCCATGGTGAGAGATATTTTGTCTCAAGAACTATTTAATTGACAGGGAAAATGGTCTTAGTAGGGTTTCACTCTAGGATGGAGAGACTGTATAATTTGGAAGAATGAGAGAACGAGTGAGTATAATGAAGGTTTACATAGATGAGTTAGCCATTTGAATGCATTTAATTCAATGATTCGGCAATCAAATTGAGGGATTGGAAATGAGGATGAGATAGGAGTTAAAATGGTGGCGTACAATAATGGATTTAACAAGCAACTATCATCCATGAACTACAATGATTTCATTTTTATTTTGGTAATGTTATGTCCACATAATTCATATATGCAATAAGTTAACCCCTACTGTGAAATTAAAGTGTTACATACCTTAGATTGATTTGCTAACTTTTGTTTGTCCTTTGATTCCTTTTGCAGGTAATTTTCACTTGAAATGAGTCAATCATTTCTTCAATTTGAGCCACCAAGTGTCCTTATCAAATTGGCTGTAGAAATATTATTAGAGTTGAAGAAACTTGCCTGAGCTACAGAAAGTCACTAGTTCTGTAGCTGAAATATTTTTTTAAGAAAGGGATGTTTAGAAAAAAGGGATTTCTTTTTTCTAAGAGAAAAAAATGGTGAAGAGAAAATTTAAGGTGCCAACAAGAGTTGGTTTTTACTTTAAATTTTCTATATAAGCATGCCAACAACCTGTTGGTTTTCATGTTTATACATTATTATTTATTTTATTTTTATTTTTTATTTATGATAGAGAAAAATAAAATTTTTAAGGTGGAAAAGAAGAAGAATTATTCTCAAACATATTCAATTCTGAATTTTCTTGGAAAATTTAGACAAATTTTTCTTTTGTCAATGGCTTTTGATAAAATCTAATTCGATGTCCATTTACTAAAAGATGAATTTTCTCTTCATCAATAGTCCTGATTTTGACTGCACCATTGTCAAAGACATTTTCAACTTCATAAGGTCCAAGCCAATGAGTCTAGAATTTTCTTTGGAAGTTTTTGAACTTTGAATAAAAGAGTAATGCCTAATCTCCTGGATGCAAATTTCTTTCTTTAATGTACTTGTCATGCCATCTAGATCTCTGTTGCTGAACTAGCCTAGTCTTCTAGAAGGCTTCTTGTCTTATTTCATCAAGCTCATTAAGTTGTCCCATCCTTTGCTTTTGTGCTTACGATAAGTCAAGATCCAACTAGATTGCTATTTTGTAGATCTGGATCTAGAAATGTATTGGAAGTAATACCTACTTCCCATAAACAAGTTCATAGGGAGTGTTGGGCCTTGAAATTGTCATTCACTTCCATTACATTTTCACTTATATTTCCATATTGTCACCTTCACTCCACCTCTATTTCATTACATTTTCCTTATCTTTATCATTATTGGCCCACATTTATGTTTTTCCAAACTTTATTAATTCTTAGAATTTTTAAGTGAATTTATGGTTAAAAATTAGAAAATAATGTGCATATGCTTATACCTACCATGTGGGATGAGATTGTTGACATGTGTAGGTCAAAAGGAAGCTTCTAAAAGACCTTTATGTGGTCTCCCAAAACCAAATTCGAATTTGAGTGGAGAAGATCATGGGATCATGACGATATGTGTCTCATTTCCTATTTGTATTGAAACTCTAAGAAGAAATGTGTCTTATCATTTCCTATTTTGACTATAACTCTAGAAATATGGAGAGATTCATGGACTCTCATTAATGAGATAGCTTCTCATCTTTTTGTATAAATAGGGGAAGTTTTCTCCTATCATCTTCATGTGTAAAGTTACAGTTATGCTCAAGCTTTGAATATATATTTAGATTGTGGCACCTTACTCATGAATGTTCCTTCATTTTGACTTGGTTTTTCTTACATATGGAGCATCTCAATTTACCATCTCTCACACTTTTATATCAGCTACCTAAAATGTGTGAGATTTAATTGCTTTTATAGATTAAATTTCATTTGCTTTCTTAGTATTAGTTTTAGAATGACTGTCTAATCTTTGCTTTTCTAAAAACATTTCAATAGGAAAAATTTATGTATTTTCCAATTGGATTAAGTTTGAGGCAAGAGCTCATAGTTATTTAGTTTCCGTTCATGTTTTGTTGTTTACTTTCTTAGATCAAACTATCAATTCATTGTATAGTTGAATAAAAGATTAGGCCAAGAAGGTGACTTCAAATTGGGTGATTAAATGTTCAACCTATGCAATCATTGAGTCTTACTTTTTCATGCTTTTATATTCACTTTTAATATCCTCATTTAATTGCATTAACTGGTATTCCTAAAGATCATTCTAAAAAATTGATTTAATCATATTTTAAGATTGAATTGTTGAATATTTAATACATGTAATTACTGAGTTATTTTCTGCACACTTGCTTTTCTAGAACATTAGAAGTTAAAGTATAAATAGTTGCTTACACATCATCTCAAGAAGGTAACACTTCATAACGGAATGTTGGAGTAACAAAGTATACATTCGTTGTTTTTGAATTCATAGGTTCATTGAATTTCATTTTCATTATTTGATTTCATAGATTAGATTTATTGGTTTTCATTATTTTGTAGTTAAATTGATCTAAACTGAAAGATAATTTCTAGCACACACAGTTCATGCATGCTTCACAAGTTTACAAAATTCCCGGGTTGACAAATTAAATGACAGGCAATCACTTTACCCCAACATTTTGGCGTCGTTGCTGGGGAAGTGTGCATAGGAACTAGCTTTCAGTTTAGAGTGTTTTTTTTTTTTACTAAACATTTATGGAGAAAAGATCTAGAATGAAGCCCAAAGACTACATTGAGGAATGGTATCAAGAAGTGGTTACGCCAAAATATTCATCAATTCTTCAAGAGATCCTTGTGGAAAATCGAAAAGTCAAGTCAATTTCGCATATCCTTACAAACAATTAAGTATATTTTTCAAGTTGGGATATGAACATTTCAAAATTTTTAATCTGTAAATGGCTTCATTAGAAGTATGAATATACTTTAAAAAAATAGTTTTTAGATAGATAGGAAAAATAAAAATAGTTTTTTATAGTTTTTAGGATAAATTCGATGTTTTATGGTGCAGTAAGAACCACCCATCTACTAACTCTTTGTAGGAAAAATTTGCAATAAAACAAATGGTTGAGAACAAGGAGCACAAGTGAAGATCACAAACAATAATTTAAGTTATGAGATCAAGCCTTACCATTTTATTTTTGCAAAATTAACAGAAGAATCGACTGATAAAATCTTGACTAAGCTAACAAAATAAATCTCTCAAGTATGCTCTCCTTTTGCACTTCGTGTGACCTGGAGGATCAAAAAAAGAAATTGTTTTGTTAGTATATCATAAAATTTATTTAGCTACAGAATGCAATTCTGCAACTAATTTCTGTTTTCATGATTTGATTTAATTCAATTTGATTTTTCAATAAAATAAAAATATAAAATCCAAATGCATTTTCTTTATTAATAAATTGTTTTGTTTAATGAAACTTATATATGCCTCTTTTTAAATTTTTGAAAATATAACGTATATAATTTCATTAAAAAATAAAAAAAGACAGACGATAATCAACCAAATAGTTTGAGATATTAGAATATCTTGGAGATGGAAGAAATCGTTGGCCAATCGAATTAGGAAGAATTGAACCTATTATCGAGCTTGCATTGAAAAACCAAGATGAGGTTTCAAGAGTTGTATGCCCTTTTTAAACAAGCATAAAAAATTATGGAAAAATGTATTACAATACGAAGCTAGGATGTTGTTTCTCATCACCAAACCATCACGAAGATCTCCACTGTGACTAAATATATCGACAAACATCTAGCAATGTCAGGTCTAGTGCACATGGTCCAATTTTAAGCACAAATTCAGAAGATCCTAGACGGAAACAAGTAGGTTATCAGCCAGAAGGAACTATTCTGTTTATTAGTTTTCTCTGAAAAACCAACTAGATCTTTAAGCCAGACTAGACCTATGTTTGAAGCCAGTTCTCTACTATGGGTTTCGAACCCTTGTATGTCTTCAAAACCTGAACATGAAGGGAGGCTAAAAGGCCGTTGAAACTAATTGGAGAGGTGGCACAAAATAGAAGCAAAAAATCATGGTGGAATAAGATGACGCAACAACCCGTCTACACACAATTAGAGAGAAGTTGTGGTTGCTCATAAAATTTCTGCAAGAATTTCCCAAGACAATTATGAACTAGTAGGCATAACCAACAACAAATCTACAAATAAAAAAAATCCAAACACAACAATCAATTTTTGTTGCCAGAGCATCACAGAAAACGTAACTATTTTGACACATGTTTTTAAAATGTTTTTTTCTAAGAAAACCGAGGAAAATTAACAAAATCCAAAGCATGGTTTTTTCCGGGAACAAGATGAATTAGGTAACCTAGAAATGGTTTTCTAATTTTCACAACCATCTGAGTGAATTTTATGGTTCTTCAGAGCCTTAATTTTCAAATTACGTCAGAAAAATAAATTTTCAAATTTAATGCACAGTTGCGGCCATGATCCGATCTCTCTGATCTTCAGGAGAAATATCCGCCATATTCGATTTCCCTAGCTAAATTGTGCCAAGTCATCCATTATGTGGTGGCCTTGTTAATTTCCTCCATTGAAGGAGCCACCGTGAGAGATAAACTCGTGATGATGCAAATAAGAATGTCGATGGTAATTCACAATTGATGAAGATGCTATCTGGCGACGGACGTGGCGATAATTCTAAGAGGAGTGGAATCCCTTAACATTCAGAAGTCCATTACATTGCATGTGCCACGCCTAAACATTGATTGTTCATGTTTATTACAGACAGACAATCTCGATGCAAAATAAAATTGGATAGGATTTTGAGTTGTTTTTTTTATATAGATAGTTCTAGTGACTCATAAATGAGATTTAGTTTCTTTAGTATTTTTGTTGATCTCGCTCGTTGGTTTTAATGAAACCCTGCACTTGTTTTAGCAAGTTGCATCAATATCTTTTATTGAAAACTTTCATTATTAATGCTTATATTCTCATCTAATGGCTATATCTTGCTGATGGTTTTTGGATATTTTCTAAAAAAAAAATTAATAATAATAATAATAATAAATAAAAAAATTGTGATGAGTAATACATATGTAATCAATTTATTGAAGCAATTTATAAAGCAAAAAATACTTGCAAAATTTGATTGAAATAATTTTTCTTTGTACAAGTACCTTTTCATATTTTTGTTGCTTCAAATATTTTTGACAACATGTTAGCACAAATGATGATTCAATAATGGCTTGCAAAACAATTGGAAAATTATTTAGATGATTTATGAACATTTGACATTAATATTGTTGTTGTGTATTTTTCTATGAAGTTTTAACTTGCAGAGCACAAAAAATCTTTGTGATGCCAATCATTTTACTGAGCATAGTGCATGAAGTCATCCGACAATAGGGAGTTAATTTATTTTTCATGGTTATTTCTTAAAAATGAATTGTTATAGATATCATGAATTGGACTGAATATAACATTTTTTATTTTCCTTAGTCTGTTTCATTTGACATTTTGTGTAAGAATCATAAAGGAACTAACCATTTACTTTTGAACACATTTATGTTCTTTATGTCAAGTTTTTTGCAGGTTTGGGATGATCGAATGATCATTGAATAAAACTAATTGTGCGCACAATTGGTCTTCAAAGGACCGATTCCATGAGAAACATAAGAACAAGTCCATGTACATATCCATAAAAACCATTATCTTCCCTCCCTTTTGAATTATAAATCCAACCAAGCGATTCAAAGCAATCCATAGTCATTTTTCTCAGCAAGATTTAGTTGTTCATTTTCCTTTATTCACATACACTTTCCGCCTGACCCACAAATAAAAGCAAGATGCTCACTTAAATGCTTATTGCCCATTGTCATTATTATTTTCCATTGTCATCTTCCATTTTCATTTTTCTTTCCTATCCTTTTTCATTTCGCAAATAAACCCTGCTTCAATGAAAATTATTGAGTCTATAGTCCTTTGAATATAAGATCCTTGCAAAAACACCTTGAGGCCTACATGCCTTAATGGCAAGTCCTCATGCTAACGAACAATGGGAATACATCAATGTCTCTTTTTCATCGGATCTTCTAGGTACTCAACAACAACAAAATTATTCGTACTTAGCAAGATGTTTTTGGGCATCTTGACTCTCATTATCATTAATGGTGAGAGTTCTCATGTTCACTGGTGGCATCCATTAATGGCCACTAAGTCAACAATTTCTTGCTATGTTTGACATCAAAACATTTATCCACATAGCAGGAATTGTGCCAATGAGTTTTGAAGACATGAAGACAATCATTTTTAGCATTTTAGAGAAAATGTAGAAAATATGTAGCTATAGAACCAGATGGCAGCTATGGAATCAGACAACAACTGTAGAACCAGATAGCAGCTGCAAAATCAGATAGCAGCTACAAAATCAGATGATAACTCCAGAATCAAATAACAACCACGGATTCAGATGACAGTTGCAGAATCGAACAACAACTGCAGAATCAGATGGTAGCAACGAAATCAACACTATTCTGCAAGTTTTAATAAAAGAAAATAAAAAGTCATCTTGACTCTTTTCTCTGTGATTTGTCCAACCACTTGAAGAATATTATGATTAGAATTTTGTAGCGACCACACATGCAACTCATCCATTTGTAAAGGGTAAGTTAAGGTATGTTATTTTCTAACTTTTTACCATAAAATTCCTTGAAAAGCTTGAAAGATAATTTTTGGAAGAAACATTTCTCTTTCTCGTCTCATAAAATTGTCAATGTCATTAGTTGGGGGAATACATTCATATTCATATTTTTCCATGTTCATATCACATTCAAAAGCCCACATACTTTCAAAAGATATTGACTATTACGTTATTGTTATGAGCATCCAAAGGCTTGTCAAAAGTACTAAAAAGATACAAACACAATCATGGTTGTCACATAAGAACCAACTATGATGCAATCCAGTGAAGGTATACTTTGCAACAATAATCAAATTATCATTATGCAAAGTTCAAAGATAAAAAATGAATGCAACAACAAAATATGGTTGTAACACAAGAACCAACCATGTTGCAATTCAACTCAAATATTTTTCAAAAATATGAAGTTATCAAATGATATCATGGAATGTTAAGCCAAAGCTCAAGGATAAAAAATAATTAATGTAATAGATTGCATGAGGGCATGCAATAGCTTCAGTTGGGGGGTATGTTGGACCTTGAAATTGTCATTCACTTCCATTACATTTTCACTTATATTTCCATATTGTCACCTTCACTCCACCTCTATTCATTACATTTACCTCCATTTCATTACACTTACCTTATCATTATCATTATTGGGTCACATTTATGTTTTTCCAAAGTTTATTAACTATTAGCATTTTTAAGTGAATTTATGGTTAAAAATTAGAAAATAATGTGCATATGCTTATACCTAACAAATGCGATCAGATTGTTGACATCTGTAGGTCAAAAGGAAGCTTCTAAAAGACCCTTATGTGACCTCCCTAAACCAAATTCGAATTTGAGTGGAGAAGAACATGGGATCATGAGGATATGTGTCTCATTTTCTATTTGTATTGAAACTCTAAGAAGATGTGTGTCTTATCATTTTCTATTTTGATTGTAACTCTAGAGATATGGGGAGAGATTCATGGACTCCCATTAATGAGATAGCTTCTCATATTTTTGTATAAATAGGGGAAGTTTTCTCCTATCATTTTCATGTGTAAAATTGGAGTTATGCTCAAGCTTTGAATACAAAATTATATTGTGGCACCTTATTCATGAATGTTCCTTCATTTTGACTTGGTTTTGCTTACATATGGAGCATCTCCATTTACCATCTCTCACACTTTTAGATCTACTACCTAAAATGCGTGAGATTTAATTGCTTTTATAGATTAAAGTTCATTTGCTTTCTTAGTATTAGTTTTAGAATGAATGTGTAATATTTGCTTTTCTAAAAACATTTCAATAGGAAAGATTTATGTATTTTCCAATTGGATTAAGTTTGAGGCAAGAGCTCATGGTTATTTAGTTTCCTTTCATGTTTTGTTATTTAATTTCTTAGATCAAACTATCAATTCATTATATAATTGAATAAAAGATCAGGCCAAGAAGGTGACTTCAAATTGGGTGATTGAATGTTCAACCTATGCCATCATTAAGCTTTACTTTTTCATGCTTTTATATTTGCTTTTAAGATCCTCATTTAATTGCATTAACTGATATTCCTAAAGATCATTCTAAGAAATTGATTTAATCATATTTCAAGATTGAATGGTTGAATATTTAATACATGCAATTACTGAATTACTTTCTGTACACTTTACTTGCTTTTCTAGGAAATTAGAAGTTAAAGTATAAATAGTTGCTTACACGTCAACTCAAGAAGGTAACCCTTCATAATTGAATGCTGGAGTAACTAAGTATACATTAGTTGTTTTTTATTTCACAAGTTAGTTGAATTTCATTTTCATTATTTGATTTCATAGATTAGATGAATTGGTTTTCATTATTTTGTAGTTAGCTTGATATAAACTGAAAGACAATTTCTAGCACATATAGTGCATGCATGCTTCACAAGTTTACGAAACCCCCAGGTTGACAAATTAAATGACAGACAATCACTTTGCTCCAACAAGAAGTATGTCCTGTAGTACTTCTCCATGTAGTTCTATAAGCCCACAAATATTCTGGAAGCCTTTCTATCGAGTCCTTCCTATGTAAGTGTACAATCCTGGTAAGAATTGCTTCAATCACCTTGTTTGTAGACTCAACTTGTCCATTGGCTTGTGGATGGCATGGAGTGATTTTCTGATGCTTGATTTTGTATTGTTCCACTAGCTTCTACACTAATCTGGATGTAAATTGTGTTCCTTGATTTGTTACAATTTCTCTTGGGACACCAAAACGAGCGAAAATATCCTCAAAAATAAATGAAACTACAACATTTTTAGTAGAAAAAGGAAGTTCTTTAGCTTCTACCCATTTAGTGACATAATCAGTACATACCAGAATATACCTTTTTTGTTTTGAAGGTGGATTGATTAGACCAACAAAATCTAGTGCCCATTTCTCAAATGGTTCAATGAGTACATGAGGTTGTAATGGCATTTCATTTGAAAGAGTAAGTTCCCCATTCTCTAACAACTATCACATCTCTTAACATATTCCTTTGTAGCCTTAAAAATGGAAGGCCAATAATATTCTAAGAGTAGGACCTTATAAGCAGTTCTTCTTTCAGAAAAATGTCCTCCACACAGTTCATCATGACATGCTTTAAGTATTTCCAGTATCTCATCTTCTTGTACACATCTTCTTATGATGAGATCTGGTCTTGTTTTGTAAAATTCTTCGTTTATCAATGAATAAGATGTGTTTTTGTGAATTATCCTGCTCTTTTCTCTAGGAGACAAATGAAATGGTAATTTACCTATAGCTAAATAGTTATCGATATCTACATACCAAGGTGATTTAGTAGATACTGAAAAAAGATATTCATTAGGAAATTTATCCTCCACAGGTTGATCATTGTTATCATTCTGAATTCTAGATAAAAAGTCAGCAATTGTATTTTTTTTTCCAGGTCTATTTAGAATGGTGATGTTGAATTCTTGTTATAGTAAGAGCCATTTTGTTATTCTTCCATTAGTGATTGGTTTATTCATTAGATATCTAATGGCATAATGGTCTGTGTGAATGAAAGTTTCATAGCCAATTATATAATGTCTGAATTTGTTAATGGCGTGAACTATAGCTAAAAACTCCTTCTCAGTTACAATATAATTTAGCTCTGTTGGAGTTAAATTTTTACTGGTATAATATTTTTCATAAGGAGTAAGGTCTTTTTTCCTAACACATCTCCTAAGGTTGTAGCTAAAGCATAAGTTGATACATGGACATGAAATTTCCAATTAGTTCCTTTTAAGATAGGTGCTTCAGAGATTTTATTTTTCAAAGTTTCAAAGGTAGCTTGACAATCAGGATCCCAACTGAATTCACAGTTTTTGGTAAGTATTTTGAAGAGTGGAGATGCAATTTTTGTGACATTTTATATAAATCTTCTATAATATCTAGTAAAACCAAGAAAATTCCTAACATCTCATTGATAGTTTGGCATTGATAATTTAGAAATGACCTCTACTTTAGATGAGTCTACCTTAATTCCATCTCCTGAAATATGGTGACATAAAACAATTCCTTCATTAAACATCATAAAAAGTTTCTTATGACTTAACGAAAGATTTTTTTTCTTTACATATTATTAGAAATTTTTATAAATTTTCAAGTACTTCTTTAAAAGAATCTCCATAATCTATGAAATCATCCATATACACTTCCACACAATCATGAATAAAATCAGAGAAAATTCTGAGGACTGCTCTTTGGAATGTTTCCAGAGAATTGCATAATCCAAAGGGAAGGAATCATTAAGCATAAGTTCCCCATGGAAAGCTAAATGTGGTTTTATCTTGATCCTTATGTGCTCCCTGAATATGATTGTATCCACTGAAACCATCCAAAAATGAAAAGTATTTTTTCTCTGCTAATGTGTCTAAGACTTGATCTATGAAAGGGAGTGGAAATTTGTCTTTTAATATTCAATTCCCTGTAATTGATACATACTCTCCATTTCCCATTTTTCTTAGGAATGATTACTAGGGGTGAAACCCACTAATTTTCTGTTATTGGATAGATGAAGTTAACATTTAGAAGTTTTTGTAATTCCTCCTTGACAATTTCTTTCAGATTTGGGTCCATTATTCTTTGCGATTGTCTAACTGGTCTTGCAATTTTTTCAACGTAGATATGATGCATGCAAGTTTTAGGATTAATTCCTCTCATATCAGTGTATTCCCATGCATAAGCAATAGAATGTTTTTGTAAAATTTCTACCAGTTGATTCTTTTGTAATTCTTCCTAGTTTTCATTAATGTTCAAAGTTTTACCTGGAAAATTTTCTATTGAAGAAATTCCAAATTTTTCCATAGAGAGTAAAGATAATTGTCTAGATGAGATATATGCATTTCGACTATGGTGATAATGCGAGGAGGATTCATTGTTTTCCATCAGATTTAAAATTTGGTCCTCCTCTCTTACTTTTTCAGTTGTGAAAACAGGTTGTATATCATCATCATCATCTATCCATTCCTCATTATCTATTTCTATTGTTGTTTTTGCAGGTGGATACAATGTAAATTTCTTTGTCTAGAACTTCAATCTAAGATAAACATGTCACCTGATCTACAACCGATGAAAGCATCAACTGTAGCTAACCAACGTTTGCCTAAGATTAATGGATGTCCTCCTAGATTATTCTTGGGTGCTAAGACCATGAAGTCGAAAGGATATTCCCAAGAATCTAAGGATAAAAAAACATCTTGTAACACACCATTAGGTTTAATTACAAACCTATCTACTAATTGTAATAGTGTTGGTGTGTATTGAAGGTTAGGAAGCCTAAGTGAATCCTTGACTTGTTTACTCATTATGTTCATGGCTACTCCTAAATCAATCAGTGTATTTGGTATCTCAATTCCATTGATGTGAATTTTCACAATGGGGCTCCCTGGATCTCGATATTTTTGTATCATTGTTTTCCCCATCATGATGTTTGCAATTTTCCCAACTAATTCAATTCTTTTTATGTCTTTTATTTTTCTTCCTCATCTTTGAGTACTTAATTCCTTGATTGTTTTTGCAAATATTGATATTTATTTATGGATTGCAACAAAGGAATTTTCATACAAACATTTCTTAATTCATCCAACATATTATAATCAGGAAATGTGATTTGGTTTTCTACTCCATCAATTTTCAGTTTTTCAGGAAAAGGTGGTCTTATGGATATTGAGGGTCGTTTTATAATAGTAGTATTTATAGGAATATTTTTTGTTTGATTATTTTCTTTCCAAGGAAGAGAGGTTTCTCCTTCTTCAGATTGATTTTTATCTTTTTGAATATTTGTCCTTGCTTCCTGAATAAAAACAGGGGGTTTTCTTTGCAATACTCTACCAGATATTAATTGAACATTATTTATATCTAGCGGAATTATTACATAGGTTTGAGGATTTTTCCCTTCCATATTGTAAACAGGTTGTTGTGACATTTTATTATTGAGATTTGGAAGTGGTTGAGCAGGTAATTGATTTGATTTTTGTGCAAATGGTAGGGAGAGTTGTGGATTTTGATTTTGAATTTGGACTTGACGTAATTGATTAGCTTGAGGAATTTGATTAGATTGGGGTAAGAATTGTGGTGGAAAATTAGGATAGGATGGTGAATATTGTTGATATTGAGCATAAGACCCATAATGATTTTTCCATCATTGATTCCAAGATTGTGATTGTGGTTGAGCCCAAGGCTGCCAAGATGGATTCCAATTATTTTTTGAAGACTGAGAAAATCGTTGTGATCTAAAGCCTTGTAGTTGATTTACTTGAGATTTCTACCATGGTCTTTTGGTAATAAACTAAAGACGGTCTACTTGTTCTGGTATCCATTCATCAATAAATACAACCTTAAGACTTGGTAAAGAAGGACATTCCTTAGTATCATGGTTATCTGCACATATGGCACAAGTTTCTATGGTTTTTAAGTCTAAAGGACATTATCTTAGAGCATGCTTCTTTCTACACCTAGGACAAAAAATGGATAATGTAGCATTTTCAGACTTTTTCTTGTTTTGTAGTTTAAGGGTGTCAATTTGTTCACTTAGACTCCCTAAAATATCTATCTTGAATGTATCAAGAAAACTTCCTAATTATGCCCTACTAACTGTCCCATCTGCAAATTTATTGATTCTTGATAAGCGAGGGTCCCTAGGACTTTTTCTAACTCGTGCTTTATGCCTTGAGATATGTACACATAAATCACAGATATCTGTAAATGGTAGTTGATAAATATATCCTTTTCTTATTAAGTTAAGGAGATCAATCCACTCATCTCTGATAGATTTGAGTAGGAGGGATTCCAAAGTTTCCTCATCTAAACAATCCATTTTTCCCTTTTAAGATCATAGACAAATCTCTCGACTAAGTCTTCAAGATTCTCATCTTCTTTTTGTGTCATTTTTAAGACTTCATCTCTAATGTTGTGAGGCATACAATAGTATCTATATTTCTCTATGAAATCTTCTTTTGTTTGTGCCCATGTCCTTATAGAATTTGTTCCTAGACTCATGAACCATTTTAATGCCAAACCCTTTAAGGTAACAGGGAACAATTTCAATTTTTGAGCATCATGCAAATAATCATATGATCTACATAACACTTCAAATTCAAAGAGAAATGTCTCTAGGTCTTCACTCCTTTTTCAATTGAAATTAGGAAGAATATAAGGTGAAATATTCTTCATTGTGAGGGTTGTATCTTCATCAAAAATAGGAAATCCAAAAGGATCTTGATTTCCACTACCTGTATCCCGTCCTATGCCTCTATCTCCACCTCCTCCTCTACCTCTACCTCCTCCAATCCTATTTTTCTAACCATTGACATTGTGTACCTCCCCTTCTCCTTCTTCAGACATGATAGATTCTTCATAACTAATGTAAGTATGTTCTAATTATTCTAGTTCCTCTATCAATGGATAGTCAAAATGAGTTTCTTATTCCTCTTCTTCACTGGGAATTTCTAATTATTCTCCTAGAATTTGTTCACTAGTAGAAGATAGAAAAACTACTCTTGTAGTAGGATTTTCTTCGATTATGGCTTCAATAGATCAAGTAGGTGAAGTTCTGGATTGGATTTCTGATCTTAAGAATTCAGGTGGTCTTTGTTGACCTACAAATGGAATTTGGGTTTGAGTAGGTGGTGTGGAACTTCAAATTCGTGGTGGAGTGAGCAAATTTGTGGGAATTAAACTTTTTAATCTTCCTACAAATCTACCTCTAGAGTCTCTTTCCCTATGCATATCATGTTTTTAATTGATTTTTTTTTAACTTTTATTTGCACTTCCCTAACAATGACACCAAAATGTTTAGTCAATTTAATGTTCTTAAATTGTAAGCATAAATTATTGACCAGGGTAGGTAAACTGATGAAGTACAAGTGCACTGTATGTGCTAGAAGTTGTTATGTCATTAAGGTGATTATGCTATTGTTATATAAATTAATGTCAAGCTCTAGAATCAGTATTCAGATGATGTTATTATCTATACTAGGATGTTATTTCTAAGATTTGTTAATCGATTACTCTAAATGATGCTTCTAGAATTAGTTCTAATTGAATTGAGTTTTTTATAATGGTTGAAGAATGATCTTAACTCTTTTCAATTAATATATTATGTTAATATACTTTTCAACTTTATCGATTGTTTTTGAATTTTTATGTTGCAGCAAAACAAAGCTAATTATGAAAACATGAAATTTCATAAAGAAAATCCTATTTTATCAATTTGAAAAATATGCTTGAGTTCAGATGCTGAGAAATATTGTCACTCTTATCTACTACAACTTCATTCAATGCAAGAGTAAAGCAAAAACAAGATTACTAAGCTATGAAATAACTAAACTATGAATGAAAGGAAATGACGAAGTTATACTAGATATAAAGAAAATGAAATAACTGAGTTATACTAGGTATGAAGAAAGCGATATTATTGAGTTATGTTAGGTATAAATAAAATGAGATTATTGATACAGAGATCAATCAAGAGAACCTAGTCACGAACTCCACTGAACTGCATCTTAAAAATATAAAAAAAGAGCATCCATAAATTAAATCTATGAAATAAAACAAAATATAATTGCAATGAATCAAAGACCTGATCTGCGTGCAGGGGCCCTCCGCAAGGCAGTCAATATATTTAATCAACAACATGTAAAATGTATGAACCAAGATATTTTCATTAATCGGAAAAGAGTTTCTACAGGATGCTTCAAAATTACATACGGTGGCACACCCTTAACATAGAGCTGCCATTTTTCTTATAGAGTTTTTAATTAACATGTGAAATTTAAGGTTACAGGTCTTCGCTACAATCCTTATCAAAATCAAATCATATCGCTAATTCGTGGATTTTCTATTGAAAAAGAAAATCGATAATATCTCTTGAAAATCGGACTCTATTCCAACACTTTATCTTGCAGTTGACTGTCATAGTAGACCGTGTTGTAGTTTGAATATGTTGATGGATTAGCTCTAGTAAATAGGAAGAAATCTACGAGAGGATTATTTCCTATCTACCCATATACTACTTTGCTGAGCTAGCGCACTTGAATCCTATCAACAATGGAAGTAGCTGTAGATTTCTAGATTAGCTACAGAATCAATCCAATTCTGTAGTTGCATATAAACTTTAATAAAACAATAAGGCATATTGACAAAATATGAAAAAGAGGACATATGATTGTTTATCTTAACAAAACCTTATGTTTATTGCATTTATTTGGATGATAGCGATAGGAAAAAGGAAGTGAACATGGACAAAAAGGGTGTCAATATAAAGAAGTTCTTGGACTCTACAATTGATGAACTACTAAAGAAGGATGTTCTATATAACTAGACCAAGGAATATGACAAGTATTTTCAATTACTTAAGATAATGCTAGTTGAAGCACCCATGTTGAAATTTCTAGACTAGTTGAAGAAGTTTCACACGGATGTTGATGCATCAAATGTGGTATTAGAAGTTCTAATAGTGAAAATTGATAGTGAGTTCATAGACTATTCAAATGCCTATGCCAGTCAAAACTTGGATAAAGACAAAAGAAATTATTCGACAATGGAACTGTAAGAACCTACCATGAATTTTTCTTTACAAAAATTATGCCACTACCTTTTATCTAATCCATTTATATTTTTCACAAATCATCAATCTTTAAGATATCTCGTAAATAAATTTGTTCATTAGGGCCAAATCTATTGATAGTTATTATTATTCTAGGAATTTGAATTCGAAATGATAGTCCAAGTAGGGAAAAAGAATGTTGTACCTGACCACTTATATTGATTGTAAATAGGAGAAGAATCTATAGAATTTGATAACAATTGGCTAGATGCACACATATTTAAAGTTGAATAAACTCCTATAGAATTTGCAGATATTTGTTAATGTTTTGCATATGGGAAGAGATCCTAATGGGATATTCAGAAATTAATAAAATAATAACAATAAAATGAACCCCATTCACACTAATCAATCGACAACTATAGAATATGGGAATGGAAAAAATACTTTGAAGATGTGTTTTAGAGTATAAGTAGGATATTATAGATGAAGCTCATAAAGGAGGTGTTGGTGGACATTATCAAGGAGATATTACAGATAGGAAAATATTACAAGTTGGATTATGGCATTCAACCTTGTTCCAAGATTGTTGATGACAAGTCCAGAAATCTGATATCTATCAAAGAATAGGCCAACCACTATTGAGAAATCAAATGCCGCTCCACTCTATGAACCCAATGCTACCATTTGAGATTTGGGATATCGACTATGTTAGTCCATTTTCCAAAAGGGCCAAAATGACAGATGAAAAATATATTATCATAGTAGTGGAGTACTTAACAAAGTGGGTAGAGGATGAACCAAACAAGTCTTATACAAAATAAGTAGCCACTAGATTTATTTATGAAAATATAGTAACAAGATTTGGTTATCCCCTCAATATAGTTAGTGAGAGGGGTACACATTTTATTAATGCTACAATCAAGACAACTTATTACCCATAGTCCAACAACACAATAGAATATTTTAGCAATACATTACATAAAGGACTCACAAAGATATGCAACATAAACAAAGACAAATAATATGATACAAATATTTGCAGTTCTATGGGCATTTTATATGGCATATAAAAAATGACTAGGAACACAATGTTCAAGTTAGTTTATGGGCAAGAAGCAATAATAAAATTGCATTACACCACAAATGCAACAAGCATATCATCCGTGTTAAAGTATAACACTAAGAAAGATAAAAATGAATGACTTCACTAACTACATCAATTAGAAGAAGATAGATTGCATGCTCTTTACTAGAATCAAGCAAGTAAAGAGAAATGAAAAATGTGGAATGACATAAATATACAAGAAAATAAATTGAAAGTAGGAGATTTAACATTACTATATGATAGTCGAATAAAGGGGAAGCCAAGGAAATTATAAATTACATGGCTAGGCCCCATTGTAATAAAAGATATACAATCTTCAAGTGTAGTGCAACTAAGGACACTTTTAGGGAACTTCTTCAAATTAGTAGTAAACAAAGCCTTACTAGAAATATATATCACTTATCGAATTTAGCATGTTACTAGTGAAAACCTATTTGGGGTCTTGGGAGCATGGGCTAGTATGAAAAGAATGACGTGGCAATCTAGCTTACCGATCATATGCACAATACTCTTAAGTTTAATTGCAGTCATTAAGATAAGATACTAATTAGGATTATAAGTAATAATTATAAAATTCAGTATAATAACTAATAAACTAACAAATAAGTACCATTAAAATGAATCATAAGGCCAAAACTAATAAAAAACAATGGAGTAAGGCCAAAACCTAAGAAAATTTCAAAATGATAAATTATAAGATGACACTGAAAACTGAAAAAAAATGAAACAAGGAAATACCATCAACTTAGATTTCGAAAACATTTCAAGAGGGAACTCAACTAAACAAAAAGGAGAGAAGAAAGACCACAATTCCATTGTAGGATACATACAAACCAAATGACTGTACCTAACTTAGATATTATGAGCGGCTAGGACATCACATCCAATTCAAATTACTTCAATTACTTGGCACATTCAAAAATTGAAACAACCACCAAAAACAACAGGACAACTTGGCCACACGTCTCACACACGCTGGGAGTAATGGAAGTAACCAACATTAATGTGATAAGACAAGCACAATGGTATCTTATGGATGAAATTAATAACATAATTAATACTCCATGCATAAAAACAAGTAAGGCAATAAACATACCCACCATTGTTCTTGATTTTTTCCAATTGCAACACACGAGCTTCTCGAAATTCCAAACATCCCAAGTCCAACAATCTTAGACTTAGATGTCATTGAGTGCTTAAGTGGGACAAATTTATAGGATGATTTTAAATGACAAGGAGACGCATGAATTTTTAGCTCGAAGAAACCCCTGCCAAGGTAAGAGAGAAGGCTCAATTTGATAATAAAACTACAATGGAGTTGGAGGTTCAACTCCACAACATCAAACAAGAGAAAATCGATGAGCCTCCCTAGGAAAATAATTTTGTAGCTTTTAAAAATGGCGCAATGTTGACAAGAATTGGACCGCAGAAGTCCATATGCTGCACAAAGCGATAACCAAATATTATTGGGTGTATGCTTGGTCACATAATTCCAAGGATTGAAGGAGGAAGCTGCAAAATATATAATCAGTCAATACCATGGAGAATCCACTACCTATTACAATTACCTCCATCCATAAAATTACTAGGTTTCTTCATGGCAGAGATAAAATACCAAAAACCATCAACTCTAATGCAAGCATTAGGGATTTCACTGGAAAGATAATAAGATAAAGCTCAAAAGGACTTACTATTATTCATGTTCAAGAGCCCCCATGTAAAATGGGCCTACATAATAGTCTCAATTCCTTACTCTGACATGCTGAGCATCTGCCGTAAAATTGAACATGTTGGAAGCCATTATTTAGATAATAAGGTCAGGAAAACAATACAATTGAGCAGGCCACATCGGGGATACACTAAGGAGAAATTGTCAGGAATGTCAAAATTCTTGTAAGGCCATTCACTTTCCTCTTTACTAATTTGGCACACTATGCCACAGGTCTCACCAGTTGGTGAAGTTGCATAGACAAATAAAGTTGTCCCTTTGATGAAAAACTACAAGTATTTTTCACATGAGTGGTTGGGTACCCTTAAGTCAGTATCACCAAAATATATTTTTAGAAATTGATTAATTAATTTTAAATTAGTGTCGAATATATGGAGAGTGTATTAGGAGATTCGTCATATGCTACCTAGCACATCACACATCCATACACATCTTGACATGACAAAATACATTCGAAAGAATTACTATACCAATCTTTAATACAAATTGTTTTGGATGAGTTAAGTTGACAAACAAGCATTGTCTTCCCTATTTGAGAAGGTTCTTGGGAACCTAAAACTGAAGTTATCTTTCATTTTATAGATGGAAAACAAGAAAAATAAAGGTAAGTCATAAAATATATTGTGCCATTCAAGGTTTACCTATAGGCTCCCTTGCCAGAGGCTTCTAAGAAGCCGACAAGTAAGGAGGTCAAAAAAATAGTCGAGGAAGAAGAACATGCAGTAGTGATTAACTAGCAAGAAGTGTTAAAGGAAATCACCCTAGATAATCCTAAGCTACAAAAATGTCTAGTTGCGATAGGAAAATAGGTACCAGAGGAAACAACAGTTAAGGGAAAATCCATAAGGAAGCATAAAAAACCATAAGAATTTATGGGCTAATCAGTCCAACCGGATATCTTGCAGTCATTAGGCTAAGCAAAAGAAATATTTATTGAAAATATAAAACAAAAGATGTTGGTAGAACAAGAATGAGAACATCAATAGTAGGAATCGATAACATAGCCAAGTGTGCTAGTAGGAACGCATCCACAACTGACGTAAGGTCAACCTAGTGGAGTTTATAAGTAGAAAATACATACTCCCAACATTGACCTTACTACTGAGAATGGTGGGAAATAGACACAAAAGGAAAAATAGGTAGACACCTAGAAGATTTCATTAGATAAAGTCAAGCCAACATATCTAGGTAATGATACCATGGTTAAAGTAGATCTAGAATAGGAGGAAGTACAAGACACACCCCAACAATAGGATAAAAGTACCTAGTCAACCTCGATGAATATGCCTACTCAGGAAATGGAGATAGGATCTTCAAAAAGAACTTGTGAGTAGAAGGATGCTAAAAAGTTGAAAAAACCAAAAGTGCAAGGAGAGTCTGAAATGAATACCTTGCCATATGACTTAACATATACATCTGACAGATAGGTCTTTCATTATCTATCATACAAAATGAAGGAATCCAGTGGAAGGTGGAAGAAGAAGTCTACCTATAGAATTAATATACGACAAAGGAAGCAACAAGAAGAGGAGACCTGGTGTGATTGCATGAGTCTGGAAGTAGAAAAAATCTAAATTGAAATTCCCACCTAGATTAATGATCAACTTATGTCCATTCAGTAATTGGTATAACAAGTGGTAGATCACAATGTGAAGATGAATGAATAGGTTATTTAGTTACAATAAAAGGCTAGATCATAAAGGAACCAAGAATTGTCGACCGTCATACAAAAAGAATACAAGGCCTTTACATAAGCCAAACACAATCTGGAAGGAACATTGGATAGGTTGCTACATTTAGCACCATTCTCAATAATTGGCTGACTTATCTGTCAAATACATGTAGTTTTATGTGGGCACAACAGAGGATAATTCAAGACTTATCAACATGGTGACATCTCACATTTGAAAGTCGAGCCATGATTGCATTAGAAAATAAAATTATACGAGAAAATAAAAACGAAAGTAAGCTAATATAGGAGGAGATGCAATGGTTCAAGGAAGGAAAGAAAACCCAAATTGAAGCTTCCAATATTGTTGAGTATCTAAAAATGATTAATGAGAAAATTTATAAATTAGAGCAACAAGGTACTCTCAACTTTCTAGCCACCCAAGGAAGTTCCCTGTCAGCAAAAGTACAATATTTGGAATATATGAAATCCCTAGAGGTGTAAGTCCAATAGTTAGTGGAATATTGGTCAATATTTGACCAAGATATTCAAACACTTTCTCCCATGATTTATCAAATGACATTTGGAGAAACCCTTGTTCCAACACCTTCAGTGCATCCAAATCCACCTCAACCTAAATATCAATCCTTTGAGCCAAGCATGTCAGAATGTGGCCCATTTGTCCCTCATGAATAGTCATATATTCTGGAATCAAAGGTCAAGGGCTCCAACTAGTCACCCAGGGAAAATCAAAGATGAGACATTCACATTTTTATCCCTTGGGAAGGAGTACAAGGAATAATGGATGATAAACCTACAACATCAATCGACTAATTGACACATCGACATAAAAGGGCATAATCCTCTCCGCTAAATACATAATGATTATTCAACATTCAATAAAAATAATATTACTTCATTAATCTCTTTCTTTCTTCTATTCTCTTCTATTATACTTCTTCAAATTTTGTAATTCTCCAAGTCTCCCCCTTCTTTAGGACAAAGAAGGCATTAATGGTGGGGGTGAATTTGGTGGGGCTAGTTATCTTATTCAACTGGCCAAATAAATTTGAATCACCAAAGAATGTATGGTAAGTTGTTCAACTCCTCAGTTGTTAAACTATTGTAACTATCTATTCAGGGATATAAATATGGATGTACTCAGCTCTAAGTAGGGGATTAGTTGTTGAGGATATACTAATACAAGTGTGCTTTTTATGGCTCTCTACTAATCCTGTGTCTCTTTGAATTTCCATTTTATGCATATGATTCTTTAAGCTTACTCAATGTTCCACCCTATTGGTGACTATCCATATTTTTCGCTAGATTACAATAAAAGGTTATCCCTAAAAGGCACTCTAAAAGCCAAAAAGCTATTTTTACCACCCAAAAAATCCAAATTAGATTATAATTATATGATTATCCACTTAAGGACATGCCTCCCTATTTTAGGGATGGATTTTGTCCCCAAAATGTTTTATGGATGGAGGTAAGGAAAATTTTCCTTCAACTTCTATTGGGGGTACCATTTAGCCTTACCTTTAAGTTTTCCTTTCAACTTGACCTACCATTTTTAATAATACCCACATTTTTTGTTTTGGACTTCTTTTGGAAAATCTATCTTTGGCTAAATTTGCTTGAGCTTTTAGTGCTAATCCCTTTATGGCAGGTAAGGCTCAATCATTAGATTCTTGGTCAAACATGGAAGGATTATAGAGTTACAAATTCTCCACATTCACTACTAGGTAAATATGCACATATTGGGGTAGAATTAGTCTATAGGGATTATCAACTATATTATCCAACACTTGAAAAGGAATGCATGATCAATCCACAATTTTCTTACAAGGAACATGTGGTCTTTCTTTGTTCAAATGCAACTAAAATGTATCTCCCACATTAAATGTTTTCTTAATATTGTGTTGATCATGTTGAGCCTTGTATTTTTGTTATGGTCTCTTCAATCACTATTATTATCACCAAAAAATGATCACCTAGCCATTTCTAACTAGGAAGATCAAAATACACAATGTAGGATTAATTTTATCATAGTAAAACCACTTTTACCACAGGAAATAATTTAGTAAACCATTTTTATTAAATTATTTTCTGATTAAAATAGAAAAACCCATGAGGATAGTTATATAAATCATTATTTATTTAATTTTTTCTAGGAATAATTAATTAATCATTGCTTAAATAATTATTCCTTGTCTCATTTGACTAAATCCCCTAGGAATAATTAAATAAATCACTATTTATTTACTATTCCTTATTTATATTATTGGAATAATTGTTAAATCACTATTTAATAATTATTTCAATTTCACACCATCCTTAATCCTCGTGAAATAATTAATAAATCATTTTATTTATTACATTTCTAAATAAATATTTTGACCATTTTGAATATCTTTTCCCTCTCCAAAAAAATATAATAAGGTATTCCTTATGGTTAGATCTTGATTTGGTAAATATTATTTTATTATTATCCATTTTCGAGATTAAATGAATACTTTGTTATAAATAGGTCGGTTTTTCATTCATTATTCACCATGATCATTATCATCATCATGATTATCGTCTCTTTTCTTTTGAGCTCCCATTTGAGTTCTCCACATTGTTTTGGGTTTTCACACATTGAGAGAGAAAATTGATTACTGAAGCATCAAGGACATAAAAGGACCTATCCCATAGAGGGGGATTTGCAGACCCCTCTTGTATATCTCATTCACCAGGTGTCATTAACAAAATAATTTATTCATTTTAAAGTCTTTCCATTTGGGTTATTTCATTGGATATCTATATTGTTGTTTGTTGTTTTGGATCGTATATGTTTTTGTTAAAGTTTTTTCCACTTTTCATTACAGATCTAAATAGTAAGCAACCATAAATTGTTGTTAGGGTCAGTTGTCATCTAGCGACTTAAGTGAAGTGTTATTGGTACACCTTCCAAGAAATTTCACACTAACAAATGGTGATTCCACCGGTGTAATAACAATGTTGTTGGGTGGCTAAAGTTTCAATGAATTTCAGGGTTTTCTACAACTATTTTTATCCTCTCAATTTCTATTTATAGTATTATTTCCTTTTTTGTCAAATTTTTGGATTCTGGTGGTTTTCTGGTTCTTTCCGCAAGTCATAGGTACCAACCGAGCAGGAGATAGAAAAATCTATCCGACACCTGCCAACTGAGAGTCCCAAGAGAAAAGCGCACTTTTCAGCCCTAGATCTGCATTCTAGAGAACAATTTTCCCTAGATCTGCATTCTAGAGCACAATTTTTTGCCCAAAAACAACATTTTCCACTGTTCCAAGTCAATACCTGCGTTTTGGTATTTTTCCGGAAAATTTTCAGATTTTCTAAGAGTGTTGTGTCTAGACTAGGAAGGGTACTTCACCTCTACTTTTAGTCTCCCCTAGGCCTAGATTCTCTTAGTTTTTCTCTTTGAGGAAGGAAAAATCCCCCTAGGGTTTAGAGTACACCTATGCATTGTTAGGAAGATATTGGTTGAGTGAGGAGTCTAGGGTTTCAACATTTTCAACCACTAATTTTCGGAGTCTGATCCATTACTTTTCAACACTTTAAAATATGTTTAGTTTACCTTTTCTCTCTTTAGAGTTTGGGTTTTTCCTTTTCCCGCTTAGGATCCCCTTGAGCATCCTAGTTATTGGAGCTTCATACCTATCCTTTGCAACATTTTTCACCTCTAATTTTTTCTATTTATCTGCACCATTTACAACATATTAGTACCTATAGATCTCAATCCCTTTGACATTAGGTATCTTAGGCATTTTATGTGTCTTTGAGTAGCTTGTTCTCCCTCTTTTGCCTTATCTGATTGATATCCTTTTTGGGTGGGGTTTTGTGTGCTTGATTGGTTGTTTGTTTTTCTGTCATTTTTAGATTCATTTGTAGTATTTCAGCACTTTATTTTCAGTAGCACATGGCATCATAAAACATGCTCAATTAAGTCATCTACTTGACACATTATTTTAACACACTCGCACCCTAAGAAAACGTGAGCTTGGTTAACACCACCAAGACAAGACTTGAAACACTACACCTTAATAACTCAACACACATAGATTAAGCCCACTTGGGTACCAGGGCCAAACAATATTTGTAGTGTAGGTGTAGGATCGATGGGTTAGGCTTCCAATAACACCCATCATTCACTTTCATTGAGACATAGAAGTTGACATATTAAGGAGCTTAAACTCATTCACCATCCCACGGTCCAAAGCCAGAGTGTGTCAGAACCTTGATTCAAAAGGGGTTACGCTAGGTCATCATGCGAGCGGTTCTCCTCTAGGCTACCCAACCCGTGGCAGGGAATCCCATGCGATGGATGATCACTAAGAATCTCAAGAATAAACCACCCTCATGGGACAAAGGTAACCATAGTGACCAATATTAGGAAAACACCTTATAGGACTGGATGTGGGAAGAAATTTGTTATCTATCCTACCTTTCTCTGGACAACTCTACTTGCAGGGATGAGATTCCGTCAAGTAAGAAGCTATTTAGAAGGCCATCTGAAACAATAGATTTAGGATTATTTAAGTATTTAGACCACCTATAGGCTAGAGGTCTTTTTCTTTGATAGGACTTGTTTGGTTGTACTATAGTAACATAATTAATATAGTTAGTTTACACTTGGCACCACTGCACAAGGTGTTTTTTAATTGTTTGTTACTATTTTATTCCTATCATCACCCTTTATTCCTTAGAATCATCATTGTATTGACATCATTGCACTCCCTTAGAATTTTTCATGGAGACTTCAAGGACTTCACCCTCAGTTCTCATTAGGACATATTAATCCTCCCTGTCAAGTTAGAGTACATCCTCCTAGTCCTTCATCGAGTCATCATTCTGATTATGATTCTACTAATTCCTCTAGTTCTTCCTTTGATTCCATGTATTCTCAACCCCGTACCACCACCATGTTAGGCACCAACATAGGTGCAGGAAACTAGGGTGGTAACCCAGGTACCAACTAGTGTAACTCCACTTGTGGAACCCCCACTCATGTGGTCACTCCTCCTCCATTGCTTCCTTTTATGGTTGGTTTGAGTCTCCCCAATTTCAACTAGCTCATAAATGATCCTCTTCTCAATAATCCCACTTAGCCAGCTATGCCTACCAAACTCCCTTTAGACATCCCAAAGTTTGAAGGTAATCCTAGAGAAGATCCCACTAATATGTTCGCTAATTCCATATGTGGTGTTCATCTAATTCTATAACTAAAGACTCCATATGTCTTCATCTATTCCAATGCGCGCTTACTAGAGTTGTTGCTAAGTGGTATGTCGATCAACTCAGAGCCACTCATTCCACTTTTTCAACTCTTACCAAATATTTTCTTGCCTATTTCTAGTTACCTCTTCGTTATGACACTAGTACCAAACTATTGACTCCTTTTCATCAAACTTCTGGCACTCGCCTATCCGACCATGTTATGGAATGGCGTAGAAGGGGGAGCATATTTAGAGCTCCTAAATTTGAAGATTGTGTATACATGGATTGGTTCCTTAGATCAATCTTGGCCCCCATTTCTAAATATGTCGTATCACACTTCACCTAGTCTAAGGAAGATGCACTCTAAGTAACCTTAAAATTTTATCTGATATACTCCTAGTCAGGTTATGTTTATACTATCATCCCCGATCTGCCTTGACTTGGTGCTGCTAATGCACTAAGGGCATATCATGTTGTGGATGGCATAGCTGGAACCATTTCACACACTCAAACATACTCTCCACCACTGATGAGTTATGGTCAACCTCAAGGGGGGATCAGTTCCTCTGACATTTAACCCTCCCCCAATATTCCAGATGGAAACTCTTATCCAGGTCCCAACACACCATATGCATATCCCGTTCTGCATCAATAGATGTCATGGCCAACTATTGCACCACTTGTTTATCCCAATGTTTCCCCATCTCCTTATTATTAGTATGCACTGCTTAACACTCCAGCCCCTTCGGCACTAGTTCCCCAACCCCCCATGCCTTCTCCCCCTCTGCCATATCGATAACCTCCTCCACAAGGTAAAGTGTATTCTCAGTAGAGTAGACCCAATCCCCCTAACCCCAAGAAAATGAACAAAGGGAAAGGTAACCATAACCATCAATCTCAAGGTAATCAAGGTAGCCAGGGTCCACCACCTAATGCACGTTAGGGATCCTAACCTAATCCCACAACCTAGCAATAGGGAAGACAACCTAATAAAAAAAACGGTCCTCATATGAACAAACCTTGTGCTTGTTGCTACGTATATGGCCATTATACTCATGAGTGTCCCCTTTTATCTCATACGCATGAAGTATGGGGAGCTCAAGTAGTTGTTTCTTAAGGAATGCAGTCCATCGCACCTCCCCCCCCCATGCTTCATCTCAACCGGCATTGATTACCAATCCTTTCCCTCACTAAGGATACATTGCTGCCCAACCTACACTAGGTCGAGAAGCTCTGCCAGCTCCACCACCTGGTCACCATGATTATCAGATTCTTATGATGAATTCTGATGAGGTTAATACCAAACAATTCAACCTCCAGACTTGATCACGCCAATATGACAAGCCACCCACTAAGTCAGCGACTGAGTCCCTACCCCAAGTTTCCACTAAGCCTTGTAGTCACCTAATGGTACCTTATAGATCCCTCTACCTAAAGTAGAGGTTATTCCAAAGATTCATAAAAGTCCATTGTGTTGAAACACTGCTTCTGCTAAAGCCACCCATACATATAACAGAGTAGATGACTTGGCACAGTCTCTTGCTTCCATGTCAATGCTGGAGTCCTCCAGGTGTTCCCATCCCAATGGAACATTCTACTCTTTGCTTTTGGTATTATGGAACCCAAATATGATCACATGATTGTATTTCATGTTGACATGTTAGAAAACCCTCCCCTACCTTCATCTGTTTCATTTCAAATAGTAGTCTCCATTAGAAATTCCACTATTCATAGACAAAGGTGCCTCCACTTGTGTGATGGTTTCTAGTGTTTGGAAGCAACTTGGTTCATTGGACCTATCCCCATCCACCATCACTCTCCATTCTTGGGATGGTCATTCCTCACAACCCCTTGTCTTATATTGCAATTGCCCTATCACTAGTGCTGACAAGATTGTCTCTATTAACATTGAAGTCATCGATGCTCCCTTAGACTAGAGCATCATTTTGGATCATAGTTATACCTATTCTATGTCAGTTGTCGCATTTATGGTTCACCGTAAGATGTGATTTCCCCACAATGGAAAGATCATCATCGTCGATCAGTTGAAATACTATGATCCCAAATCCCAGACTTCACCTCAGTCCAACATCTCCTCCGTGACTAATAATAAGACTATCTTGTCCCTCACCAATGTTTGTCCTAGAGTCTATAAAGATTCCACTTTTCTTGGTGCTTATTATGGTCCACCACCTACTCCTTCTAAGCCTAGCTCATCCAGTTTTTACATGCTCCAAGCATCACAGTCCACCCATAAATGATTTGGTATGCCTTCAAAGTAGCGATCACCTCCACAACTTGTTGTTCCTAACTCAACCTAGCCTTCTGGTACTACTCCTTAAGGACCATTTCCTTCTGCTCGTATCTCTCCTAGTCCATTTCTACCAAGAACCATTCCCTCGGGCCTTAACCATCTTAGAGCAGTTCCTCTAGGAAATTATCCTTTTAGTCAGATACCACTCTCATTTCCACCCCCTGGAGTTTATTCTACACCTATCATGGCCTTGTTGAGTTTTCTAAACATTACCTTAGGGATCCTAGTCTATTACATTGATCCTCCTACAAACACTCCCCCCAATCAACTAAAACCTTACACTTATTTGACCCCATTCCAACCTGTTGTTCCTACCTTACATTTTCTAAGTCCCATAACAACCTCAATAGGAACCTACTCTTGTTACAAAAGCATCTGGTTAGGGGGGCAAAGCCAAGATAAAGGGAACCAAAGACAAGGCACACCGAACAACTCCAGCTCATCCTAAGCCACTGAAGCCTATTCCTCCATGCGCTTTGTGTTATGTTGTTGGTCATGCCACCAATAATTGTCCTTAGCTCCCTCATGTAATGAATGTAGTCTATGATACCTTCCTTGATTCTAACATTCCTGAGGTCCGTGTCACCTTACCTGAGTAAACTAAGAAAAATAGATCATTATGCACGAATCACCCATGTGAGTTTTGTGATAATCATGGCTATTATTCTCATTGTTGTCCCCATCTCAAATATTTCCGTCATACACTTCAAGTAATTTGCAAATTAGAGGGCACTCATAGTGATTCCACCTCTGCTCTATGTGCAGATTCTAGTCCCACTCTTACACCCGAACATGAGGCCTCTCAACCACCCATTTTTATCCCTCCCCCTAATGTCGAGATGAAAGATATTACCATTACCATTCTCTACTTATCGTCATCCATGAGATTGATGCATTGGAACTCCCTTGATGTCTCTTATTGTGATTCTGTCGAAGCTTCTTTGACAAACACCCCAGTCTCACCCTAGTCTCAACATCGATAGATATTCTATCTACTTGTCATATGTATTCCAACCTTGACGATGCATATGTCAACCTTGTCTCTCATGAATATGCCTCAGGTATCTCTTCGTCATCATGTGTTATATCTTCCTCTAGTCTCCCAATATTCCATTTTGATGAAGACATCATGGAAGCCATGAACACTCCTAATTATCCTTGGGATGATATGCATCGTCATGCACACTTCCCTCCACAACAAACCCATGGCCAATATGCTATGGAGTCCAAAATTATCCTTACCTATCCATGAACCCAAAAATTTCCCCCCCACCTCACTCGTGATGATCGACGACGTATTCAACATCAAGCCCCTTGCTACCTCCTCATCAGCGATGATCTTTAGTGTGGGAGGGTTGACACTGTCCTTTGTCATTGTCTCACCCTTACATTGTCTTCTTGCATCTTTTAGATGGATCCATCATAGACACCTCATATCGGTTATGCCTATGGTACGAGTTACTTCACTAGGAATCTAGCCTCGGAAACTTGGGCCATTTTCACCCCCTTGCATTTGTTAGTCCATTCCAACGACGTTTGCATTAGATCTGCCACTAATAACCAGATCGAATATGATGTTGTGATAGGTTTGTTAGCCAATGCTCTTGATTGTCAGATCCTTTACATTCATGTTTGTCTTGATTCCTTACTGCTTGTTATGCAATTGAATGAAGTTTATCATGTGCATAGCCCTATCCTATTTAGAGAATATCTACGAGTTAATCTTTTGGCACATTCCTGGAGCCCAGAATCACTATGTAGATACCATTCGTAAACAAATGGTGAACGATAATCGTCACAAAAACATGCATAATCATAAATATGTATCATAATATAGTGTTTTGAGTCCACTTCTCTAAATACACCCGACATGGTCATTCACATGTTATCACAAAACAAAAATGGGGACCCACATGTTCCTATGCCCAGGGAAAATTTTAAGAACCACCCTAAATTTATATGTATAATAAATGGGCGAATCCCCATGATACATAGGAAAAATGGGATGCAATTTTATCAATAATATAATATGTATATACAATTTTTTTGGCAAATCTCTCACCAGATTATATTATCATGTAAAGTCATGGCGAATCTATCACTGAATAATAAAAAGTGAAATCTTGGCGAATGCTTTGTTAAAGTATGAAACCATATATAATAATAGGAAAACATATTCATTAATTGTAATATACTAACATACATGTTTGGAAAAAATAAACATAATTTTCTCTTCCTACAAACAATGTTGCAAGTTTCAGTGGCCATGTTTGTCAAGGTTCTCACTATACACTCTTTCATATCCTTCAATTAGTTTTGATAATATTCCATAACAAAGTTCTTGTAGGTGTTGATCTTGACCACCAATTCTGTCAAGGTAGGAGAGATTAATCTTTTCTCTACCACTTTTTTCAAGCTACCACTTTTGTCAAGCTATCAAATTTCTTTCTTATTTTATAGAGTCCAACTACAAGATAAAAAAAAAAAAAAAAAAAAAATTGTACCACTTTTGTCAAGCTATTCTTATTCCACAGACTCCAATTGCGAGAAAAAAAAAAAAAAAAAAAAAAAAAAAAAACACATTCTTTTTACCCCAACACGCCAACAAGTAGTAAGCCCCAACTATATAATATAAGAAAGTAGTAGGTATCCCAAAGGCCTGAAGGGGATCTAATGGAAAGAAGTGACCATTTTCAGAAGCCTTCCAATAAATATATTAATATATACATATAGATTTATTATTATTTTGATTGGAAAATTTCAATTAAATAATAGAATTTAATTACGTCTCTCCCAATCTAAATTGCTTATCAGCATAATTCACTACCTTCATACATCTTGCATTTTTAACAACGTTGTAACATGTGGATTAATTTCCTTTTTGGTGCACAATCTCCACCTTTTAGGACAATATGGTGCAATGGCCCAACCCCATATGGTGCACTGACCCAACCCCTATAGATCATTATGACAAATTAAGAAAAATAGAGAAGATGAAAGGTTGTACAAACCAGCATATTTTTCAAGCACTAGCCTAACCCCTACAGATCATTATGACAAATTAAGAATAACAGAGAAGATGAAAGGTTGTACAAACCAACATATTTTTCAAACAAATAATCCAACATCAGTACCTTAAATTTTTCATGAAGATATCATATTGAGAACATTTGAAAAATGGTGGGAAATCTGGGCATTGACTATCTCTCTTCTGTGAGGGTGATGTGGAAAGAGTGATAAGATTTAACTGTTTTGAATTTTATTTTGTTAAATCAGAAAAAACCAATATTAATGGAGATATTGGTATCTTTTACTAAATTTTGTGAAGTGACTAAATGTAGCATTAACCATTCACCTTAAGATGTTTTTTATAATATAATTTCCTAAGTCTATTTAATATCTTCATTATCATAAAAACCAATCCATCTTAACTCCACTTCTACCACTCTTGGAGGGATGAAATCTATTTATCCCTCTCAGCACTTGGTAGACCCGAAATTAAGATGGATCTAAGCTGATAGAATTTCCCCTTTAAATAGTCTATGCTCACATGAATACCATCATATTACCATGGATCAATACCATGGGTTATCATAAACCTAGAGCTTAAAAACTACTATTAGTAATTTATAAAAATTAATAAAATTAATAATTGATTTTTATTTTATTTTTTTATTTTAACCAAATTAAAATGTTTAAGTGACATTAAATTACAAGATCCATTTTTACCCTTGATCTACCAAGCCCTAGGATCAAATATTTTTTCACTCTGTTAGTTTGCATACCACGACATTTGATCCCTCCCGGGGCTTGGTATATCTAGAGTAAAGATGGATCTATGTTGGTTTAATTCCCCTCTTTAAATAGCCTACATTCCATGTGAATACGATGGGTCAATACCATGTGCCGTATCTTTTTTATTAATACTAATATTAGAGTTAACAATGGGTTAATAATGTTCTTTGTGCATGGTATTAATAATAATTTGGCCCATAGGCTTCACCTGAATATAACACATTTTTTGAGTGTTCTTAAATATAATGTGACTTCTAGAGTAAGTATAAATGAATGTTTTATTTATTTATCATACCTCTTGTTTATTTATATTTTTATTAATTTACCCTACCTCTTTTATAAATATGGTATTTGGCCCATAGGATTCACTTAAATGAAACCTCTTTTTTGAGCCTTCTTAAATGGAAAGAGGGTCATGGACTAAATATAAAAGGATGTTTTATTTATTTACTGTACTCCACTTTATTTTTATTTTTATTTATTTACATGTAAATATAACGTGACTTATGGAGTAAATATAAAAAAATGTTTTCCATTATTCTTTATATGATTATGACTAAACAGATGCAAACTTGTAATACGACAAGAACATTATTCAATCTTTAAATAAACATGAAAATAAGAGACTTGAATTTTTAAATAAAATTAATTATTCTTTTGTGACCAATTGTTCCAAAAAATAAGGTCATTTTCTTGAAATTAACCCCAATAGCATGAAGCATGAAATACGGGAAAATGAAAGAAAAAACCTTTTTTCCACCGAATGTGGAGGGTGAAATAACTATCATAAATACCTATTCTTGAAAATTAGGGCGAATGGAAGGTTGTAACTCCTAATTTCAAGGGCTAAATTTACTTTTCTTACTCTCTCCCTTAAAATAACGTGGGCTAACCTCCATACCTAATTTTTTTATAAAATAAATTTGAGGCAATTTGTAACAATGTACTGTGATACAAAATATTTGCCCAATAAAAATATAAAACCCCTTAGTTTCACCCAAGGGTGAAAATTCGCCCCTAAAAATTTCCATGCCTGTGCCTAATCACTATGATTTGGAGGCTCCCAAGCCAATGGCTCCATCCCACTAGCCCGTAGATCTCAAACTGCTTAAACATCCATAGAAATGCACCTTGTGATCCCTTGCCAATCTGAGGGAAGACTCGTGCACTCATCTGTATACTGATCTTCTAGTTCATGCCACCCATGCTCTATCACCACTAGCATGTTGATTCTACATCGAATATCCTCCAGTAGAGCATCACTTCCCTATCTCTGTTATGATGTGGCCCCACCCTGATCTGCAACCCCAGGCACTGCAACTCGTCCCGTGTATCCCGCCGGCCTCACCATTGCTATATCTTCATACCACAAAGTTTATAAATTAGTTCCATATACACATATTTCTTAAACTATAAATGCATCAAATATATAAAAACTTTTACTTACCATCTGGACCTCGTGCTCATCCTGACAGAAGTTGTAAGTCAGGATCCCATTGATAGTTCATGACAATATATGGATAGTCATCTATGTATAGTGGCATCTAGTCCCAATGAGAAAAAAACTCAGGTCGAAACACTCTTTCAACTCCCCCTCCTCCACCTTGTCATAGTAGATGCCACCAATGGCACATCTTGGGCTCCTATGGGGCCCCATCACAAATCTATACATGAGGTCCAATAGTAAGGATCTTCTCAAAGAAGAGTGAGCATAACACTATCCCAAATGAACATTTAGCATTGGTCCTTTGTCTGCATAGTGTCAAATATCATTTCAATGATGAAAAAATCTTCTAGGCCCACCCATAATAGGTCCTTTCCAACATGCTCTCCAACAACATCATCTGTCCCCCAGTGATATGGTGAAAGGCATGACTACCCAAGATCTACAACAGTGCTGCAGTTATAGCTCATGTCTCAAGACTCTCTAGGTCACTGATTTGAATGGACATGCCTGTTGGGTCTTGAAAATGTCATTCATTTCCATTACACTTTCACTATTATGTCCATTATACCACTTCCATTTCACTGCTATGTCACTACATTCATCCCACTTTCATTATCATTGGGCCACATTTATGTTTTTCCAAACTTTATTAATTCTTAGCCCTTTTAAATGAATTTGTGGTTAAAAATTAGAAAATAATGTGCATATGCTTATACCTAACAAGTGGGTTGAGATTGTTGACATGTGTAGGTAAAAAGGAGGCTTCTAGAAGACCCTTATGTGGCACTCTAAGGCCAAATTCGAATTTGAGTGGAAAGGATCATGGGATCATAAGGATATGTGTCACATCTCCTAATTGTATTGAAACTCTAAGAAGTCATGTGTCTTATCAGTTCCTATTTTGATTAGGACTCTAGAGGTAGAGGTAGAGATTCATAGACTCTCATTAATAAGATGGGCTCTCATATTTTTGTATAAATAGGAGATCTCTCTCCTTCATTTGTTATTCTTAGTCTTAGCTTAGCTTGGCTTGTAGTTCTTTAGCTTGGAGTTTGTAGTTCTTCTTTGATGGCTTTGGAAAGCTTTGGAGAGCTTTGTTGTACTTTGTAATTTTGAAGAATTTGAATAAAGCTTTGATGTTCTCAACATGGAAGGAGATGTGAAGTAGATGTCATGGAACACATTAGAATGTAAGGTAGAGTATATTTTATTTTGTAATTTTTCTTTGATTTCATTCATGTATGTCATTTTATTTCTTTCAAGTTTGATAGTTTAGATTTTCCATTCATGCAATTTTAATTCATGCAAGTGTGTTCAATCGGTTGATTGTAGATTAGTTTTTATTTACATGTTTTTGCATCAAATAGTGACATGAGATTTGCCTCTTTGTTGAACTTTTTCTTAAGCTTTTCAATTTCAATTATGCTTTGATTTCAGTCTTATTTATTTGTTGTTGTTAGCTAGTTTAGATATCAAATTCTTCATGTTATTTGACATTATCTCCGGAGCCATGGCTTAACCCGGAAAAGCTACTTGGCAAGCTATCGGATTATAAGTGAAGTCATTTGATTTTACTTTCATTCTGCAAGTAGGTAGTTTAGATATCAAGTTCTTCATGTTATTTGACATTATCTCCGGAGCCATGGCTTAACCTCGAAAAGCTACTTGGTGAGCTATCGGATTATAAGTGAAGTAATTTGATTTTTATTTCATTAATTTGCAAGTAGGTAGTTTAGATATCAAGTTCTTCATGTTATTTGACGTTATCTCCGGAGCCATGGCTTAACCCCGAAAATCTACTTGGTGAGCTATCTGATTATAAGTGAAGTAATTTGATTTTGCTTTCATTAATCTGCAAGTAGGTGATTTAGATATCAATTCTTAATGTTATTTGATGTTATCTCCAGAGCCATGGCTTAACCCCGAAAAGCTACTTGGCGAGCTATGAAATTATAAGTGAAGTAAATTGATCTTACTTTTATTAGTCTGCAATTTTTGGTTTGTTTGAGTGCAATAGTTTAGATTTTATTTCTGTAATTAGATGGGCAGTAGAGACAGTGATTTCATGATCAGTATTTCATCTTTTGTTTGATTTAAGTAGCTGGATATTTACACTTTTGTTCAAGTACTGATTTGATCAATAGCATGTTTTGAGATCTTTTGAAGTGCTAAGTTTTGGAAGTTACCATAAGGGACATAAACCTTTTCTTGAAATCTCTATCCATACTTGACCTTTGAAAGTATTCTTAAGACCTTAGAATAATAGGATTTCCATTTGCATTAAACACTTTAGGAAACCAACAAGAACAAAACCCCAAAAACAACATAAAATATAAAACAATGAAGTAAGAAAAAGGTTAACTAAGCACATATGGTGCACCACACTTCTCAGTTTACAATACCCGGATTGATAATTTATGTAGAGCAATTTAAGACGTTAATTGACTATACAATGCCCCTTGAATGCACCCCCGACACATAGTGATGATAAAAAGACTCACATATATTCTTCCCACGAGGCAACACTAGATGTATCTCCCCTACCACCCATAATGGCGGGGATTCTATCAAACAATATATGTCTTCGATTGTGATCTAGATCTTGTGATCCTGTACTACAAAGACCTCCTGATCTGGGTCCCAGTAACTCACAATCCTCAACATCAAGGGCTCGCCAGCCCTCATCAAAGGGTTCTCTAAGAAATGTAGCACGTCATATCATGCCAACACCCCTCTCACTACTTGGTTCCCCTGAATCTCAACACAAAGGGGCTCTATATCTCGTTCTTGCCATGAAACCTTTAGCTATGCTATACCTACAAAATACCATTATGGTTTGTCAGTTTAGTGTCAAAGGCATGCATGTTTAGTACTTAGTTTCATATCACCCAAGACCACTAGTCTTGCCTATGTTCTCAGCCCAGAACACAAATTTTTCCTTCAAAACTACACTGGACGCACTTGTGGGCATTTTTTCTTTGTTCTAGAATGTAGAAAAAACCCCAAAAGTGTGTTGTGACCGTGAGGATAAGAAAGGGTCCCCCACAATGAACTAAAGCCATAATATGAATGTCTAATCCACAAAAAATGATGAGTAAGGTTAGGACACCTACCTCAAAATTACAGATCCTCATTTTGACAGTCATTTTTTCTGCTACAATCTCCACAAGATTTAGGGCCTTCTCCTCCTCTCCAAATTATTGACAAGTCACTATGCAAATGAATTGGATTTGGGGGAAAAAATCTCTTTTATAGGAAAAGCCCCAGTTTTTTTGTCGCCCACTTTCACCAAATCGTAGCTCTATTTGAAAAACCATCAACATCATCGGAAAGCTATCAACATGTTATATAATCAGTCTCCCTTTATTTTTGGTAATTTTACACTTCACCAAGAAGCCATTTTTTCCATGAAGTCTCAATTTTCCGCTTTTTCAAATCAAATTTCTTCATTTGATCCACCCGTACTCTGGTACCACTTTACCTTTGCACTGGTTGACTCACATGTCAATTTTCATCATGAGTAACCATCATTTACTCATGTTTTTATGGTTGCCGCCTGGCCGCCCCCATGTGGCAGCATCATTGAGTCACCCTTGTCTAGAGAATCTACGATGAGTCACCCTTATATCTATAGAGTCTGTTCTGATTCCCCTTGAGTCTAGTTACTATGTTCCATACCTTTTTGTGTCACATCCACCCCTTTGTATTTATATTTTTTCTCTAGCTCTACAGCTCTATCTTTGCCAAACCTCCGTTTGAGTCATTGATCATCCCCGCCGAAGTTGAGTAAGTCGCTACCAGGTCAACCATCCATATCATGCTCTAACAAGGGAAGTCATTAGTCCTCCACTCATTTTTTTTCCTTTCGTAATCATCCTTGGTGTTAGTCCACCAATCACTTTGAGACATCGTGCCTTTTTAAGGATTCCTTATTACCTTCACTTTAGCGGGCCCTCTTCTATTGACCTGAGCACATTTTTTCCAAAAGAGTGGTCTAGAGGGTAGTGTACCTTGGTTCCAGCTTCCATATTTGTTCAATGCCTCAGATCAAGCAAAGGGAATCATTATTTCCATTTGAATTAGTTTTTTCTCATGTGCTAGATGCTAGCTCCTTATCACATGATTGAGAATCATACACTTGATGGTTCAGCGATCATGATCATTGTCCTAATGATTCCTGGGTGTGTGTGAGATGTTCCAGACCTCATGAGGGGGTGGCACTTCAGGTGTCCCCCCACATTCCCAGATGTTCAACGATGTTGATCCAGCCTTAGGTGTAGTTCCGCAGATGTGATGGGTTCAGTTTCTGCTGCTTGTAGTTCTCACAACATGCATGTCTCCTTCAGATGATCCATTCAAATCTTCACAGCCCTTTCCTATTGGACATGGCTTCTTTGGTTGTGACCCCCCCCACCATGTAATCTTGAGGGGAATTATGTCTCATGTGCTCAGATGTTATTGTATTTAGTCCTGGCCAATGTCTTTCTAGGCACATTATGTATAAGGAATCCATTGTATTATTTTCTGGCCCATTGATGCAAACATGTCCTGTATTATGTACCTTGTAGCTCAGTCCCACATTGCTGGGCTCACCATTATTCCTTATACACAATTATCTTGGCGGATATGGGTATGCCTCCCTCGCCTCATTTGATATCATGTACTCCCACATAAAAGGAGACTTTTATCAGTTTAGTAGGTCTTTCCCCATCCATTTTTGTCTTTCCTTACATTGCTTCAACTATCTTTCTCTCTCTCTTTCTCTCTGACTTCCCTTTGGTGTCTCGTGGAAGTGTAACCTACAATGTATTTTGGCCATACATTTTTCTCCTAACACTCAAACGTTGGGGGCAATATTTTATCACCAAAAAATGATCACCTGGCCATATCTAACTAGGCAGATTGAAATACACTGTGTAGGATTAATTTTACCATAGTAAAATCACTTTCACCATGGGAAATAATTTAGTAAACCATTTTTATTGAATTATTTTCTGATTAAAATAAAGAACCCATGAGAATAATTAGATAAATCATTATCTATTTAATTTTATCTAGGAATAATTATTAAATCATTATTTAAATAATTCTTCCTTATCACATTTGACTAAATCCCCTAGGAATAATGAAATAAATCACTATTTATTTATTATTCCTTATTTATATTATTGGAATAGTTGTTAAACCAATATTTAATAATTATTTCAATTTAACACCATTCTTAATCCTCGCGAAATAATTAATAAATCATTTTATTTGTTAATTATTTATAAATAAAGATATTTGACCATTTTGAATATATTTTCCCTCTCCAAAAAATATAATAAAGTATTATTAATGGTCAGATCTTGATTTGGTCAATATTATTCTATTATTCCCCATTTTCAAGATTAACTCAATACTTTTTTATAAATACGTGGGTTTTTCATTTATTCTTCACCATGATCATTATCATCATCACCATTATCGTCTCTTTTCTTTTGAACTCCCATTTGAGTTATCCACATTGTTTTGGGTTTTTTCACACATTGAGAGATAAGATCAACTACTGAAGCATGAAGGATATCAAAGGACCCATCCCAAAAAGGGGGATTTGCAGACCCTTTTTGTATATCTCCTTCACTAGGTGTCATTCATAAAATACTTGATTCATTTAAGTCTTTCCATTTGGGTTATTGCATTGGATATCTATATTGTCGTTTGTTGTTTTGGATCATATATGTTTTTGTTGAAGGTTTTTCCACTTTTTATTACAGATATGAATCGTAAGTAGCCACAAATTGTTGTTAGGGTCACTTGACACCTAGTCACTTAAGTGAAGTGTTTTTGGTACACCTTCCAAGAAATTTCACTCTAACAAGTATTTTACTTGTATGTTAAAGTGTTTGATCTTATCAATGGATTTTTAGCTTTCAACACTTCTCCTATGGTGTCTTCCCTTATTCCTCCTTTTTTTCCATATATAATATCTAACAATAAGGTGATAAATACCCGAAACAAGTTTCAAAAGAAGACTTACCAGTAGAAATATGGACTAATATATTATAAGTGTTAAATATAAACCAATGTTTAATCTTAGGTATTTGGATGCATTTGATTTTGACCCCTCAAAATCTCAATCAATGTCATGTTCACTAATTATGTCTACCCATATGTATGTTGATGGAAGGTTATGGATGAATTCAACTTGATGTCCATATTTTTCCAAAGTGTACTTCAAAATGCACTAAGAAACTCAATAACTCTATCCTTTTTCTTTTTTGAGGAAGGATATAAACCTCCCTCTCAGCCCAAGGGCGAGAGTGAGGTTGTTGCTACTAGGACAACCCACAAGTATACTCAAGAGTTCACAAATCATGAAGGAAATACAACAATACTCATTGACATGAAGTCGTTTCAATAATACTCATCACGTCACTAGTGAGGATTTGAACCTAGGTTGGGAAGATAATAACCATTCCACCCAACCACCTAAAATAAACACAATTGACAAAAGAACAAGTATCTTTATCTATGATGATGTTCCTTGGTATTCGAAAGTTAGAAATTTTCAAATAACATGTTTGATGCATCTTGTCCCTTGATGGTCCTATATAAGACATGAAAATGTATACCTTTCTTAACTTGTCAACTACCACAAAAAGATAGACATCTTGGAAAACCGCCCATGAAATCCTTGGATATTTTCTCCCATGGCCTAATAGGTAAATGTAAGGGATGGTATAACCCTTTCTTTCTATTATTGGGCTTGTTGGTACAACAAAGAATCTACCCTCTAATAAGATAAGCTAATTTTTCACACATTCCAAGCCAATACACATAACTTTGTAAGTTAGAAACTATGTTCCCAACACCAAAATTACCTACAACTTTGGAGTTCTAAGCCTCTTTTATAAGATGCATCCTTTTACCTTGAGGAACAAAAAGCTTGTCGAGCTTATAAAGAAACCCATCATTGAGATGATAGTCAAGTTGTCATCTTCACTTTCATCATTACTACATTAATAAGGAAATGGATCACAAATATAAAAAAAACTAGTACCTGATAACTCTTTGTTACTGTCTTCTTCATTCTTGATCAATAGAAAGTGGGGTGTTCCCAAAGCTAAATATTTGCTGACATATATAACCATCACTACATCTGATATATTGCTTTCATTGCCACAATTTTCTTAAACTGACTTCTTCCTTTGAGTTTCCCTCTTCTTTTTCTTATTTCCCATTGTCCTTGATCCACTCTCAAGTGATTAAGCTTCTACTAGAGTGACATGCTCCGATACCAATTGTTAGGAAAAATACTATGGGAGGGGGGTTAATCAATATTTTTAATTCTCTTTTACTTTCAATTCCAATTTCATAATTCTGTAGGCTACTGTCATTCATGCAACCCAAGTGTGTACGCGACTCTGCTAAATGTAAACTGCATATGTCCAGATAACTAATTTTTCATATGTTCCATCATATGTTTATCTTTAACTAGTGCATGATTATTTCATTATTCATTAATTAAACATTATTTATGAATAGTAAGAGTAGAATAAACCATTACACATAAGAAACACAACAACACATTAGAACACCGATATTTTAGGTGGAAACCCAATGTGGGAGAATCCACCATTGTTGTTGTCTCTTTCTTCTTCTTTTATTATAAAGAAAAAACTTCATTACATATTGTATTAGCACAAACTCTTACCAGCACGCAAGAACCCACTTGCAAAAGTCTACAACCTCCACTCTTTCTCCATCACCAACTAGAAGGGGGCTACAACCCCCTGATCTCATTTATCGACTCCTACTAGAAGGGAGAACCTACCCCCTGAACTATTTTACCAGCTACCACTTGGAAGGAAGCTACAACTCCCTTACTAAAGGCTCCAACCCTTAGTACCTTTTGTGGACCACGTTTCGTAATATTTCAAACTGGATCCCCCTGACTCAAAACATTAAAACTTGTAGCCCACTTTTCATTAAATTTTCACACTTGACCCACATCAAAAATAAGCTCAATACCAAACTAAAATACTTAATCTTGAAATTTGAATCAGTGACGCGTTGTAAAGATATTGAATACTGAAGAAAACCAATCTCAACCAACTATTACAACAAGATAAAATCAATGCACAACCACTCCAATCATTACTACAAGATACAAATATAAATCATTGACAGATAACAACAAATAGAATAGAAATCATCAACTGTTATCATCAAGGAGCACTGCAAACCTTGACTAGATTTAACTCAGAATATATACATGATTGTTATTAAGAATACCAACGTATATATGCACTTATTATGTGAAACATACGTGTACCAATATCAATTTACTGAAGAAACATATCTTAGAATATATACATGACTAACAAGAAACATATCCATGTTTGTATGTGGCTATTCAGAAGCAAACTAGCATACATATCTTAAATTACTAAAGCATACCTTTGCTGCAAAAAAAACTCACATTCCGCAATCTTCACTTGCATACATTCATAACATAACATCATTATAATCACATATATATCATTTTCATCTACACACACGGACATATCAAGAAAGTGTATTCATTAGTATTCGCAACACTTTCAGATCTATTAGATTTGAGCCATCTCCTTTCTTCCCAGTGCACACTTTTTCTAGATCAAATCATTCATAAACAATTCATTACTTGAACACTCAGCACTTTTATCTCCATATCCTCATATAAATTTTTCCTTAGCCAATGCCTTAGGTAAATCCTTTGGTAAATTTGATGGTATTCATTGACGAGATTAAATAGACGTTGACACTCCAATTACTATGGGAAAACACCATGGTAATGACCCTAGTATCCAAATTTCCATGGTTTGGATTATGTAAACAATTTTTCTCATAGTACTTGTGTATGTATGTGACCCTTCTTCATAGGAACCACATATACTTTCTCAAAATTCCTTTTTTTCATTCACCTGTTATTGTACTATCATTTCTTTTTCCATATCATTTGTAACATTTGTACCAATATTCCTGATATCTACAATAGTTCCACAATCATATTATCACACTATTGTCATCAACTACATCTTTATCGGGAAAGTTTCCATCAAGGACAACACATTAGCCATAATTCCAACATACACCACTCAAATAACATATCCACTTTCATCTATCTCCATTTCAAAAATATCATAGATATTGGGAAATGTAAGATTTTTTCCTTGACTAATATTTCATTTCAACGCATACAATTCTCTGTGTTAATTTTTTCCCCATTGGAAATTTTTTTTACTAGATATTATGGCATGGAGTGGTGTAGCCACAATGGAAAAAGGATGCTCTCAAATTTCATAGGTAAAATCTCCTAACCTAAGTGAAATTAGTTAGCATTATCCACCAAAGGATGGCCTCTATTTTCACAGGATCTATGTTGTGTTCCTCTCCGCCAATTATTTACTCCAAATGCATCAAATATTGATTAAAAATTCACATTTTTTAAGGTTTGCTAATAGTTGTTTCTTTTATAGCGTCTCTAGCAACCACATGAGATCTAAGATATGCTCTTATGAGATAGAGTTATAAACCAATATATCATTTAAGTACATTGTTATGAATGAATCTAGAAAGGGATGCATTACATCATTTGTCAAACAAATAAATGTAGCTAGTGCATTATAAAAAAAAAAAAAGACATTATCGACCATTCATATAAGCATTCGATGTTGAAGGTGGTTTACCAAGTGTCTTATTCTCTAACTCATACTTAGTGGTATGCCAATTTGAGATTCAACTTAGTGAATTACTTGCCATGGTACAATTGATATACCAAGTCATCAATCCTAGGTATAGTGTATCGATTGTTGAAGGTGATCTTGTTCAAATATCTATAGTCAAGAGACATTCTCCAAGTCCCATCCTTGTTTGGTACTAAGATTACATCTGACCCACAAGGTGTGGTGCTTGGTTAAATTACTCCTTGATCTAATGGCTAGTGCAATTGTTTCTACACTTTATTTCCTTCCATAATGGACTATCAATAAAACCAAATGATTGGTAATATAACTCATCCTAGACTATAACACCCCTCCTCCGAAGTCCACCCAAGCAACCTACCAGCCGAGGTAAACATGCAAAAAGAGAGGCTACTATAAGGGATACAAATTCCTTGGTTACCTTAAGGAAATGGAACCTGTTATGGCCTAAATCTACCTCAGGCTAAGAAAGGCAGGTCTAGGGTAACATCAAACCACACTTAACCTAGTAGCTAGCCCTACTAGGTTGGGAGAGGGCTCTCTCCTTGTCAATATCAAAGAGAATATGGAAAGTAATGCTTGAGATGATTGGTATGAACTCTAATTTTAGGCTAGGTATATGCTCAGAGGATTTTGATTGATTTTAACGTTTGGTTGTTGGATCAGATGAGGAAGGCAGCTTTGGGTCCGAGAAATCAACACAAATTTGCAGAGGTTTCTGTGGGGTGAGGTAGGCAAGTGTTTTAGCACTTTGAAATGAATGTGATGGTGAGTCTAAATACTGGTGAGGAGTTGGAGAGATCATGCAAGTTTCATGAGTCCTCTTCAAACAGCAGAAAACATTTAGAACTAAATAAAACCCCAAGGCAGAGCACTAAACATCAATGGATTCCACCCTTTAATCTTGATTCATTTAGTTATATAGAAAAAGATAGATGATGGCACATATACACATAAGGTAAACTAAATAACAGAGGAGAAAACAATGATAATTCACATTACCATAAGAATCCCACAAAATGCTGCAAAACCCTGGTTCATTTCCTTGCCAAACTGTAGAAGTAATTTACAAAGTAGCTCAATGCATCCACAAGAGTCCAACCTTGACAAATGACTAAGAAAGTACAAGATATAGGCATCAAACCACCTATGCTAGCCATCAGGGGTCGAGTCCATGAGTGAAGGAGCTGTTTCAATAAGATCTAAACTAGGAACTGAAAAAATAAGCAGTGGAACAACTTGCCTCTAAAATTATGGAAATTGATTCATTCATCCTCAAACCAACTCTAACTGATGTATCTACCTCGTCAAGTAATTTTTCATCATAGTACATCAAGTTACATCATTAATTGACCAAGAGAGAAGAAAAAGTCAAACTGGCAGCAAACTGGGCGAAATTCTGAACAAACAGGCAAAATTGGCAAATTTTCTCCTATGCGCAGTGCCACTGATCCTATGAGCAATGCTTTTTCAAGGCCACCTTTTGAAGGCATCCCAATGTCAAAATCAAGTGCAGAATAGCTCATTCGAAATATTGGTGAGTCTAATTTTTGGGACAACTTGAATTTTTTGATTTGGAGTCCATTTGCTCCTCTAAAAATGAAATCTCCCAAGACTGCTTCCTGTGTGGCAAAAAAGTTGTAGATAGGGCACTTTTTGGGTGTTTTTGGCCCTTTTGGAGACCCAAAACTTATCAAAATTTCTCAGCCATTTCTAAGCATGCATAACTTTTCATGCTGATTCCAAAAATGCAAACCTTTTTGTAAATGGAAGCCCCCATCAAAAGCACAGCGCCGAGGGTGTTGTTCACCTCTGAAAAAACCTGTTTTTTACTTCAAAAATTTCAAAAATGACAAAAGCTTCACCAAATTTCTTGAAATTTGGCATGAGTGATCCTTTTTATGTGCTATGCTGGGCCAATGATTCTTCAGCCAAGATCTTGAGCTTATCTTGCTCTTTTTTGCTTCTGAAAGTTGTCTTTAGTTTAGCCTTTAATCTCTTCACCCTTATTTTGCAAATTTTATTCTGGGTTAAGTAGTGATAGGCCATATGGCGCAACATTTTATTCTCTTTGTTAGATTTCTCAAGCAATTTCTCCAGGTGAATGTTTGCCCTATCTAACCATGATTCTCGGTCAGCCTCAATTTCTTGCTCAAGGGATGTCATTTTGATTTTTCTTCGCTTTGTCGCTTGCCTGTTTTCTCTAATTGTTTACAGCTCCATAATTGCTTGTTTGTCCTCTAGTTGTTTGTTTTCCTACTCAAGGAAGCTAATGATCCATTTAGCCCTCTCAAGGTCAAGTGACAAGGCTTGGATTTTAGCCTCCTTCTCTTTGATGATAATATCCTTGAGTCTTGACCTTTGAGGGCACAATTCAATGTCATCCTCCTCAACCAAGAAAAAATCTCTGTCTTGCCCTTCAGTAGGGCCTTCATCATGCACCTGTTGCTTTCCTTTGTCTTAGTCCTATACCTATTCAACTGAAGAAGAAGGAAAAGCCCCTTTCACCTCTGGTGAAGATAGCATTTGCCTTTGGTCTGGTGAAGAAAACGAGACCCCTTCCACCCCTGGTGAAGATAGTACTCATTTGATAACAGAAAAAAGCCTCTTGGTGCCTTTTTCATAAGTGACAAACACTGGCACAGCTGTAGTTTCAGTCTCATGAACATCTGATAGTCTTGAAGGCCCTCCTTCCTCTTGAAGCACCGATGGAATCACTTAAGGGCCTTTGAAAATCTCATGTGCAATGAAAGTATCCCATGGTATGTTCAACAAGCTAAGCTGATGCAAGACAATAATTTTAATCAGTGAGAAGTGGTAAATGCTATTGAACTGTTGAGGAAAAGGTTTCCTTAGCACATATAGAGCCATATTCTCAATATTCCTACAGATAAAGTATGGGAGGTTCATCATCCTCACTCTTGTGAAATGCATCAACAATATGACATGGTAGGTATACATACGAGAAAACCTCCCTTCACAGGTGAAATACTTGATGATGAGTTTCATGAGAGGAGCATAAGTGTCCAGAAAGTATTTGAAAGGAAAAACCCTACTGATTTGTCTCTAAAAAACAGACTTAATATAAGGCTCATAATTCTCTATGCCCACATGCTGCCCCTTATTCCACTGTTCACCTACATTAGGGATACCTGTTGCTGCTGCAATGGTTTCAGGTGTCAAGGTGAAAGAGACACTAGCTAGGTTCACCTAGCCATTGTGAAGATGAAGAACAAACAACCTAGCCAACTCATGATGATACTTCACCCTTTCTACCATTTCACAAAATTGATAACAAGATTGATGTTTAAAACAAGTTACTGCAAGAGGGAAAGCAAGTAATTCTGTGAGAGTGGTGGGCTTCTCCCGGATGATTTTCCCTCCTTAATGTGGTTTTCTTGGTACATGAGCTTCTTGGGAAGAATCACTAAAATTTTCATCATCCCTCTCATATGCTGAGTCTGTCTCCATGTTTATGAATTTGGAGTGAAAGCTGATGGGTATGAACATATTTAAAAGTATGAGGGTGAATATTGTATTGTAGGAAATGACTGTTGTTTTTCTTTTGGGAAATGAGGGAATGACTGATATTATGACTGTAGATGAGGGTTTTGATGATGGAATGGATGTAATGAAGGAATACAAAATGGGAATTAGGGTTTTGGGAATGTATAGGGTTAGGGTTTGGTAATAGGGATTGGGTTTTGGGAGGTGAGTGCTAATGATTTTGGGAAAGTGAAAGGGAAAAGTGATTTAGGGAAGTTAGTTTAAGGGAAAAGGGTGTAGGGACATAGCTCAAGGGAATAGAAACAACAGAACACAATACCCTTTACAAATTTTACAAGACACTTTAGACACAGCTAGGGTTTAGTGTTTTTGACATATAAATCACCACCACTGATGAAAAATTCCTTGCTAGACTGGATGTGAAGCTTTACTTACTTGTTAAGATGTCAATTGTGAAATTTGAGGCAGAGGAAGGTGATGAAATTCATTTTGAAACTCAACAGACAGGTGCGCAGTGCCGGTTCTCAGGGCAGCACCTGAACAAATTATAGTGCAAAACATTCACCAAATGCATAGGTCCATGTAGGTGTGCATTGCTAGAGCCCAAGTGCGTAGCATCGGTGAAATTTCAGGCTTTTACTCTGTTTTTTGCCTCTTTCCTCCAAAAATGCAATTTTGCCTTTAGCTCCCTCTCTTGCAACAAATGAAGACTTCAAATGCATAAATGAGCTTTTATATCTCCTTGATTTAATTTTTTCATTTATCACACCCATTTTTCTAATGTCTTAGTCACTTTTCTTTAAAAACTTTGTTTTTCCATTTGCAGTTTGACTCTTTTTAATCACTTGATGAACTAATGCATTGATGTTTTTGTTTCTTGCAGTGGCTAGAGTTGGCAAGGTGACCAAGGGCAAGAACTAGAACTTATGACATATAGAAACATTGAAATTACATAAAATTGTACATGAAATGGAAAAAACCCTGTTTTCACCTCATAACAGAGTTTTGAGGTAAAAACCATTTATGAAGCATATCATCAGTAAATTTATAATTTTATGAACTTATAAAACCTCCTCATGTGCCTGTTGACCTTTTATTGAGTTTTGAATGACCACGATGGCAAACCCTAGACCTAGTGAGACCTAAAACCCTAAAACTGATTTTGGTAAATGGAATGAAACAAAATGATAGTAAATTACCTCAACATGTGAAAACAGGCCGGCAAGTAAATACTATGAGGGAAATTGATAATGAACCACTACCATCAGTTGATCCATGACCTAATGGAATGCAACTGATTGGATGGGACACCTAATATGCACTAACTAATAGTAACTAATCCTAACATATACATATATATATGGTAGAGTTTTCTATCTATAGTGTCCTTGGCAGGTGGTTGTTGTGCTGTGATTCTGCGTATCAAAAAGAGAAATTTGATCACTGATGGAGGGATGAAGATACCGACACTAACATAACCAATGGAACATATCAAACAAACTCATCCACATCAGAAACAAACACCCTCAAGAGACATGTTAGCCACTCAGACATCTTGTCCCTGAGTCCCACTCATGACTGAAGTATTTTAACCCCTCGTCGCTCTCATGCTATAGATAGGACATCTTCATGCAACCAAAAGTCACTCTCATAGGCTTATGTGCTAGCGACTGTGGAATTTTCTCAGCAGACCTATGCCAACAACTTCAAGATTTGAGCCACTTTTCTAGCCCAGAATCCTAGCCTCTACCCAAAACTTGATACAACCTTCAGAATCCATCAAAGAAATGATAACAATGTTGATAAATCAAAAATCAACCTCAGGACTAGGCCTGAGCATACCCAACTGGGATTGAAATTTTGTCAAACACTTGGCATCAATGAAACCTACAAGTCTAGGATACAAGAAAAAACATAAATGACTTAAAGAACTTATGAAACATAACCAGAAGGATCACCTCCTTCTCCATTGAGCTATTATTGTTGGAAATAATACTGAGAGGGGGGGTGAATCAGTATTATCAAGTCACTTATTTTCTTTTTCAAACCCAGATCATATACGCTACTTCAGTTAGATAAAAACACGTATATACGCAACTACAGAGAAGGAAACCCTCGTATGCAATGCAGACTTATAATTTAATTTATCTTACAGATGTTGATCATTAATATTTGTATTAGAATCAAATAAACAGTAACCAAAAACAGTAAAACAGATCTGAAGGCAGTCACACACAAGAACACAAGATATAAGGTGGAAACCCAATGTGGGTGAAAACCACCTGCTGCAATTCGTCTCTATCTTCTTTTAATTAGAAACTTCTTTTTATAATGTACTGGTGCAGTCCTTTACCAGTACGCAGGCTGCAACTTGCAGAGAGCTACAACCCTCTCTCGTTCTCCAGCTTCTCCTGGAAGGGAGCTACAACCCCCTTAGCTCTTGCACTAGCCAAGATACTAGTACGTAGGTGCTGGCCTACAGAAGGCTACAACCTTCTCTTTCTTCCAGGGACCACGTTTCATAAATTTTCAGACTAGATCCATGAACATCAATCAATCATCAAAAATTTCTGCATCAAACAATCTCCTTTTCAGCAATTAGAACTGAATCAAGTAGACACTTCTCTGACGGCTATACCCAAAACACAGTAACAGTAACCACACACCAAATTCTGAACCCAGAACACTGCAGCAATAAACAAAAGCAGTTAGATCACAGCTCAAAGGATATACGCTACTTCGATAATCTGAAACCTGTGTGCATACGCTTCTGTGTTTAGGCTAACCTGCGTATACGCTATTTTTATTCATTGAACTGGTGTGTATACGTGCCTTCGCTCCACTGAACCTACGTACAGATCTATAAATGATAATTCACTCTTTCAAATATTCAGACACTAATTAACCCAGATTATCAGATTTACAGATCAAGCATGCACCACATATAACAGATCAAAATCATACAAAGATACTATCATTCAAGAATAAAGATTATGACCCATCAATAGAACTTATACTTCTCTTTGCGCTAAGGTTCCTCCTTCATTCAGATCCAGATCTGCACCATAACCCCAATCACCAATATTTCAGATCTAGCACTTATTAGATATTCAATTAATTCAGATGATCCTTTGCCAAATGATCTCCTTCCTCTTTTATAGTCTTAGGCCTTTCACAATACCATGGTCCAAAACCATAATAAAACAATACCATGGACCCAATACTTGGGATCAACACTTCTGACGAGATACCATGGTCCAAAACCATAGGTTCAAATACCAAGGACTAACTACCACAGACCAAAAGTAAGTTCTCCAACATATACACGCTTTTCCTTGCGTGAAAGTTCGTGTATATGCATACGCGCCTTTATAACGTCTAACCCGCATGTATACACGCCTTAGTATAGGTGAACCTACGTATATATCTTTTTCCTTCATTCTGAGAGCCTGTACTGAGATCTGTCACCAAAGTGAGTTTCCATCAAGGACAACACCTGTGCCATTGCTCTAAATCAGTGCCACAATGCCAACAATCTCCCCCTTTGAAGTTGATGGCAACCCCAAGATCCTCAAAGATCTTGTCATTATCCCCCTTTGTCATCAAGGGCAAAGGGTTGTGCTCCCCATGAGTATATGCTGAAATCTCTACCCTGCTATGCTGATCATGCTCCCCCTGATTGTAGGCAAGATCTGCAAAAAGATGTTCTTCAAGAAGAATCATGACTTATACATCATAAAATACCTTCCTATCACCAAAATACTCAATGCATACATCCATCACCCAACCAAGTGGGGATACATCAAAAATTTACATATGACAACCAAGTATATTACATCTTCATCCCAGGTATAGTGGGGAAACCAAAATAGGCCGTTACATGACCTTGACACCATAAAAGAGATACATGACATAGAGACAAAATATCTATAGCAAGACTTATGAAAGTCACTAATAAGTGATATCAGTAGCATCTGTCAATCATCATTCAGATCAGAAACCATGATTTCCTTCTGTTCTCCCTCTACATTTGTTTCACCTGAAACCAACAACAGCTGTGAACTAGAACCAAAAGCTTCTAAGATAATGCCAACAATGCATCATTAGAAGTTTATTTTCTCCCCATGAACCTGTGCCAGATGGTCTCTGTCAGACCCATATCAGACTATCTTCAACCAGAGCCTGTCCCTACTGATATCCATCAAGCCTCCATATACGCGACTGTCTCTGCACAAACCAGCGTATTTAATCGGATTGTCCTCAGGAAACTCGCATACACCCATTTTTCTCTGAAACAGACAAGTTTTAACACCAATATGATGCATCAACTACTCCCAGCTTCTGTCTGAGGTATTCAAAAGTTTCCCTGGGCAGTGGTTTGGTGAGTATATCACCAACTTGTTCCTTAGAGGGAACATACTCCAGCTTGACCTTTTGTTCCAACACTTGTTCCTGGAGAAAATGATATTTGATAGGTATGTGCTTGGTCTTTGAATGCATGACTGGGTTCTTTGAAATGTTGATTGCACTTGTATTATCACATAAGATGGAGATAGGTGGTGTACAAGTGATTTGAAAATCCTGCATGGTTTGCGTCATCCAAAGGAGTTGAGTGCAGCAAGATGCAACAGCCACATGTTCTGCTTCAGATGTAGATAAAGCAATCGAACTCTGTTTCTTGCTGAACCAAGATACTAATCTGGAACCCATAAAGAATGCACCACCACTTGTGCTCTTTGTGTCATCCACGCTTCCAGCCAAATCTGCATCTGTATAAGCATGAAGAGTGAGATCTATATCTCTAGGATACCATAAGCCATAGTTTTGAGTTCCTTGAAGATACTTGAAAATTCTCTTCACTGCCTGAAGATGAGTTTCCTTTGGATTTGCCTGAAATCTTCCAACCATTCCCACTGCATGCATGATGTCTGGTCAGGTACCTGTCATATAAAGCAGACTTCAAATCATGGATCTATAGGTTGGTTGATGCACTGCTGCTGATTCATCATTTGCATTGAGGCTGCATCCTATAACCATAGGGGTACATATTGGTTTTGCATCTTCCATGCCATATTTCTTCAAGATCTGCTTGAGATACTTGGTTTGAGACAAAAAGGTACCACTTTCATTTTGTTGGATTTGCAATCCAAGAAAATATGTCAGTTCTCCAAGCAAAGACATTTCGAATTCTTTCTGCATCACCAAGGCAAAGCTTTGACTCATAGCTTCTTCATTGCTGCCAAAGATAATATCATCTACATATACAACAAGTATTAGCGATTTGTCATTTTCAATTTTTATATAAAGATTTCTATCTGCTGATCCTTTTGAAAAACCTTGTTGATGAAGATATTTGTCGAAACGGTAGTACCAAGCCCTTGGAGCATGTTTAAGACCATAGAGATCCTTTTTTAGTTTGCATACAAGATTTGGATCATTCCCAAGAATGAAACCATCTGGTTGCTCAATGTACACTTCTTCTTCTAAGTCTCCATTCAGAAAGGCTGATTTCACGTCCATTTGAAATACTTTGAACTTCTGAAGGCTAGAGAGAGCAAGGAACATTCTGATGGCCTCAAGTCTAGAAACGGGAGAAATTTTTTCTTCAAAGTCTATTCCTTCTTGTTGAGCATACCCTTTACAGACAAGTCTGGCCTTGTTTCTAATCACTTCCCCATTTTCATTCAACTTGTTTTTAAAGATCCATTTTGTCCCTATGACATTCTTATCTTTTGGTCTAGGAACCAACTCCCAAGTGTTATTCTTTTTGATCTGTTCAAGTTCTTCATCCATTGCCTTGACCCAGCATTCATCTTTGCATGCCCCTTTTACATTTTGTGGTTCAGTGGAGGAGAGTAAAGCCAAATAGCTTGAGGCTTCTGCAATTGTTCTTCTTGTTTGTATACCTGCCTCTTTTTGCCCCAAAATTTGAGATTCTGGATGATTCTTTTGAATGTACTTGGATGGAGTCTTATCTTCTATCCTTATCTGTTCTTCTGGTGCCCCTTGAGCTTCTTCTTCACATAGTTATTATTTGATGTTGAGGGATAGTCCTCATCATCTTCAGAATTCACTTGCCTAGGAATGTTTCCTTCTTCATCAACCACTACATCAATGCTGTCAACAATTCTTCCATGTCTTTTTGTTGTAACACTTATATGCTTTGCTGTGGGGAGAATAACCAAGGAGAATGCCTTCATCTACTCTAGGTTCAAACTTGCCAAGATTTTCAACATTATTTTTAATATTGAATTTTCTTCCAAAAATTTTGAAATATTTTACCGAAGGAGTTCCACCATACCAGAGCTCATGAGGATTTTGAGTTCTATTCACTCGGACATTTGCCTTGTTGAGAATAACAACTACAGCAAATGTGGCTTCACCCCAGAAAGTTATGAGAGTTCCAGACTCATCAAGCATTGCACGAGCCATTTGTTGAACCGTTTTATTCATCCTTTCCACTACTCCATTTTGCTGAGGAGTCCTAGCTATAGAGAATTCCCTTCTTATTCCATGTTCTTCACAAAAATAAAAAAACTCATTTGAGGTAAATTCTCCTCCTCGATCAGACCTGAGGCATTTGATTTTGAGATCTGATTCGTTCTCCACCAAGGCTTTGAATGATTTGAACTTTTCAAAGGCTTCGTCTTTGTTATTCATAAGTCTTATCCAACACATCCTGGAATAGTCATCAATGAATAATATAAAGTATTCTTCTCCTCGAGGTGACCTTTTCCTAGTTGCACCACTTACATCAGTATGGACAAGTTAAGTGGCCTGCTGGCTAATCCATCCTTCTGAGGGAAGTTAGTTCTTCTTTGCTTACCAAACTGACATGATTTGCATATTGTGTTGTCTGGGATTCTGATGTCTGGAAAACCACAAACTTCCTGGTATTTGCATGCTTTCCTTATCTGTGAGAAACTAAGATGCCCCAATCTTTTGTGCCATATCCAATGTTCATCATTCTTGCTCAGATAGCATTGATGTTGTCCTTCTTTGAATATGTATAAATTATTTGGAGTCCTTACACCTTTGATCACTGTTTTTCCTGTATCAAGATCACAAACACTACATCCATTTGATCGAAATATTACCTCAGTTCCTTGATCACACATCTGGCTGAAACTTAATAGATTATGCTTTAAGCCATAAACATGCATGACACTTCCAGCTTTGACCCTTTCTTTCAACTAAACAGAACCTTTACCTTTTATGAGAGCAAGGGTGTCATTTCCAAAAGAAACCTTCTTCTCCTTCTCTAAGGCACTATATGACTAAAGTTTTTCTTTATCACCTGTCATATGTTTTGAACATCCACTGTCGATGTACCATTGATTTTCCTACCCTTCTGCATATAAGGCTATACAACATCTTTTTGGTTGGGGTTCTTTTATTCTCCATGATTTGGCACTTGAGGCTTGCTCCTTCTGAGTTGTCTGTTGAAACCTGCTCCTGCATTCAGAATCTTCATGACCGAAATTGTTACAAATAGAACATTCTATTTCATTTTCAAGAGCAGAGAAGTTGTTGTAAGTCCTTTTCATGATCCCAGTCATACTCCTCTATTTATGAGATTCTCTAGTCATGATTGTCTTATAGGCAACACATGGAGCTGCTTTGTGACCAAAGTTATGACAAGAAAAACATTGGCCATTGAAGAAACTCCTGTGATTATCAAATCTACCAGAAAAATGATTGTAGTTCCTATTGACATCCATTCTTGAGGTAAATTGAGAAGGTTTTACCTGTGGCTGGTTGTAGCTTCTGTTTGTCCTTAAAGTAGATTGCCCCCGATTTACCTGGTGATTTCCATTGGGTCTTTGTTCATTTCTTCTTGCAGCATCAAGATCACTCTTGGAGGTAGATGGTTTCTGCGCTTGAGTTGTTTCTTCATTATATCCCAGACCTGTCTTGATTAGTGGAGAGTGCTGCACCTTGATAATCTCATCTAACATGTCAGATCCTTTAACAAATCTAAGATTAAGAGCTTTTGTTTTCTCAATCTCTTTTCTCAGTCCCATAATTTCACATTATAACTTTTCATGATGTTTTTCCTTTTCAGCAAGTTGGAATTGTAGAGTATCTATGATCACATTCTTCTCTTCTAAACAAATTTTGAGTCTAGAAATCTCTTCATAAAGACTTTCTTCATTTATAGCATCCACAAAATCATCATCTTCAAAAGCCATTAAAAGTTTATATTTATTACCTTGTTCATCCTCGTCACTATTTGAAAGTCCATCACTATCTTCATGAGTGTAATAGCTTTTCTTATTTAGATTATGTTTCTTGTTCCATCTAACATGTTCCTTACCCTTGTCAATCTTATCCTTATGAGGACATATGGCAGCATAGTGACCAACTCTTCCACAATCAAAGAATTTGAAAGGTAACTTACCTCTGAATCTTCCGGCACCCCGTTGAAGGTTCTTGACAAAATATGATTCTTCCTCTTCTTCTCACACATGTCCTGACTCATAGTAATCTCCTTTGCATGAAGCCTTGAAAGCAGCTTCTCTCCTGTCTGATGGTACTCCTTTCCTCATTTCATAAGCAGTAAAAATTCCGTGCAGCTGTGACATGGTAAGGTTTCGTAGATTCTCTTTTTCTTCTATTGCAAAAACCTTAGATTCAAACCTAGGGGACAAATATCTTAGAACCTTTTCAACCACAACAGCCTCTTTTATTTCTTCACCCAAGTTTTTCATACAATTAACAATCTCATCTACATGAAGGAAATAGTTAGCTACACTTTCATCATTGTACATTCTGAGATTTTCATACTAAATTCTGAGGGTTTGAAGTTTTGCTCGTTTTACCTGTTCATCTCCTTCATAGCTTAGAACAATCCTGTCCCATATTTCTTTTGCGGATTTATACTGCATAAGCTTGATGAATTCTGATTGAGATAGACATCCTAATAGAGTATTGATAGCCTTTGCATTTGTTTCATATTGCTTCTTACCAGGCGGATCTATAGGAGTCACTGAAGGAAAAGTGTACCCTGTATCTATAATATCCCAGACTTCTATACCAATAGATTGAAGATAGGCTATAACTCTTACCTTCCAATAGACGAAGTTGGTCCCATCAAAAATTGGTGGCCTGATTGATGCTTCTCTCTCGTAGTTGCTCATGATCATGGATCTTCCTTCAAGCGATCAAGCTTCTTCAGAAGGACCTGCCTTGATTCCAATTGTTGGAAATAATACCAAGAGGGGGGGTGAATCAGTATTATCAAGTCACTTATTTTCTTTTTCAAACCTAGATCATATACGCTACTTCAGTTAGATAAAACCGCGTATATACACAACTACAGAGAAGGAAACCCGCGTATGCAATGCAGACTTATAATTTAATTTATCTTGTAGATTTTGATCATTAATCTGTGTATTAGAATCAAATAAACAATAACCAGAAATGGTAAAACAGATCTAAAGGCAATCACACACAAGAACACAAGATATAAGGTGGAAACCCAATGTGCGTGAAAACCACCTGATGCAATTCATCTCTATCTTCTTTTAGTTAGAAACTTCTTTTCATAATAAACTGGTGCAGTCCTTTACCAGTATGCAGGCTACAACCTGCAGAGAGCTACAACCCTCTCTCGTTCTACAGCTTCTCCTGGAAGGGAGCTACAACCACATTAGCTCTTGCACTAACCAAGATACTAGTACGTAGGTGTTGGCCTACAGAAGGCTACAACCTTCTCTTTCTTTGAGGGACCATGTTTCATAAATTTTCAGACTGGATCCATGAACATCAATAAATAATCAAAAATTTCTGCATCAAACAATCTCCTTTTCACCAATTAGAACAAAATCAAGTAGATACTTCTCTGACGGTTGTACCCAAAACACAGTAACAGTAACCACACACCAAATTCTGAACCCAGAAAACTGCAGCAATAAACAGAAGCAACTAGATCACAGCTCAAAGGATATACGCTACTTCGATAATCTGAAACCTTCTTGCATACGCTTTTGTGTTTGGACCAACCTGCGTATATGTTGTTTTTATTCACTAAACCGATGTGTATACGCGCCTTCACTTCACTAAACCTGCGTATAGATCTATAAATGATAATTCACTCTTTCAAATATTTAAACACTAATTAACCCAGATTATTATATTTATAGATCAAGCATGCGCCACATATAACAGATCAAAATCATACAAAGATACTATCATTCAAGCCTAAAGATTATGACCCATCAATAGAACTTATCCTTCTCTTTGCGCTAAGGTTCCTCCTTCATTCAGATCTAAATCTGCACCACAACCCCAATCACCAATGTTTCAGATCTAGCACTTATTAGATATTCAATTAATTCAGATGATCCTTTGCCAAATGATCTCCTTCCTCTTTTATAGTCTTAGGTCTTTCACAATACCACGGTCCAAAACCATAATAAAAAAATATCATGGATCCAATACTTGGGATCAACACTTCTGACAAGATACCATGGTCCAAAACCATAGGTTCAAATACCAAGGACTAGCTACCATGGACCAAAAGTAAGTTCTCCAACATATACGCGCTTTTCCTTGCGTGAAAGTGCGTGTGTACACATACGCTCCTTTCTAACATCTAACTCGTGTGTATACGCACCTTAGTCTAGGTGAACCTACGTATATATATTTTTCCTTCATTCTGAGAGCCTGTACTGAGATCTGTCACCAAAGTGAGTTGCCATCAAGGACAACACCTGTGCCATTGCTCTAAATCAGTGCCACAATGCCAACAATTATATCATCAATTACATCTTGCATCCATCCATTTAACTATTACAAGTAAATACATAAAATAAGCATGACATGAACCAGTCATTTAACCATGCTTATGATCATCATAAAACCATATAAGTATTAGAGATATGAGAGTCATTAAATCCACATATAAATCAATGAAAAAGTAAGAGAACTCAACTTTTATTAATCATAGGAAAATCCAACCAGGTTTGGGATTTCCATGTACCACCTGACCATAGACATGGCTGAACCAAATCTCTCTTTCATCCAATGACCCCCGTGCCATATTCCAAGCATGAATGTGGGATCTCATAGAGAAAACAATCTAAGAAGAGCCAAGGGAATCCAGAGGTTAAACCACCTCCACTCTCACCAAACTGTAATAACACCAAAACCAGTGCTCCCATCACAATCGAAATGAACTCTGAATTCCATCCAGAATTCATCACTATCCTTGAGTATTTTTCCATCTTCTTGTATCTCAGTCTTTACTGCAATCCAATATCAGATCATTGGGCCCTAAACTGAGACCAGTCTCTAAGGATTTACCACAATCCAAACTCAAATCACTAGGCCCTAAACCGAGACTTCTCCCTCGGGCTTTACTGTTTATCCTATGAAAACTGGTTAAGGGATTCCTAGGCCTTTGGGAATTAACCTTGAGACCACCTTCGCCCTGAATTCTGAAATACGTCCAACAAACCAAATAAAACTGAGATAAAACATCCCAACATACCATGGCATCCAGAAAAATGCAAGGCTAGGTTTAAAACCTCTGTCATGACCCAACAAAACCATGACACTAATAGCAAGAGAACCATACACCAACATGCAAAGCTTGCATGTCCAAACCAGCTAGGAAATCACACATGTAAAAGGTTACCTGCAAGTATTCCTATAGAAGCTACTTGATCTTGCTTTCCTTCCTTTCCCTTTGCTTCTTTCTCCTTCCTTGATCCAAAGCTAGAGTGCTCCAAGAAAACTCTAACTGACCAAGAGTGAGAGAGAAAGAGAGATAATGAGAGAGCTCCAAAATTGAACTCAAAAAAGGTTACCAACTGATCCTCAAATCCTTTTTATTAACAAGGCATCTATTTTCTTCATTTCCATTATTTTCCTTCAATTTCCTCCTCACATATAACATATGACCTTGCACCTTCATTTTCTCCTATTTTCCTTTATGTTCATAAAGAAATGTGCCAAAAATTCATTTTTTCATTTTAATGCCTTAGCCTTAGCCTTTGCCAATTTCCCTTAGCCAAAACACACATCCAATGATGCCCACTAGGATATCTTTGCCCAACATTCAACTTGGAATAAGTGTCCCTTTCATGTGGTCTTATTTTTCCTTTATTAACTTTTATTACATGAAATTTTCAGCAGGGCTCTCAGATAACCCTCCCCCTTGGGGAACATCGTCCTCAGTGTTAAACCACACCATGACCTCAGAAAAACTGATGAAAAGAAAACATATTTACCATGGAGCTTTATAACTTAGCTCGATGCAGTCTTTATAATGAAAGACTTGCTCAAAAGAAAAACATCATGACGACTTGAAATATAACAACCATAATAACATGACACCCATACTTCTTATTGGAGCTTTATAACATAGCTCATGGCAGTATTTACATCCATATACATGTACATACATATACCAAAACATCAACAAAACATATTCCAAACATATACCAACATCAAACCAAAACCGCTTTTCCTCAACCAACAAACAATGAAGGATACAGGGCCCATATCTGATCCTCCATCTCCTATGTGTTGGGTCATGGAAAAGGTATGCATTTGCTATTAACCTCATCATCATTTTCCTCTATTCTTATCCTTTCTATATCTCAATGCACTAATCTATTAAGGAATTATGGTAAGAAATGAATAAATTATCTGCAGTTACGACTTAGCTAATTATTACCTTCCTTTATGCAGGAAAACAACAAAAGGGACAAATGTTGTTCCTTATGAAGGAACGAAAAAAAATCGGCAAGCTAAGGAAGGAATGCAGTAGTTGTAGATAAGGCCAAAAGAAAATCAACAAAATCAGCGCAAGAAAGGAAACAATGTCTGAAGATGGAAAACTATTGTGAATCCCTCAGGATCGCGTTTGTCATTTATCTTTTTTCCTTTTCCTATTATAGCAGGAGACATTTTTTAAGAAGGAGAGGAGGAGGAATTTCTGTATTATTTGAATTGTAATTGTAATTATAGACTATCGTTGTTGAGAAGAACATGAATTTATTGTAATGCTTATTCAGTTTGATGATTAATATATAAGTAAAGTTGTTGTTCTTTCGCGTTTCCTAAAGTAACCTAGCAGTGCTCGCTGGCAGCTAAGGGCCTGGCCTCTGGTGGATTCAACTGATTTTCTTGTGTCATACATTTCCAATTCTCGCAAGTGTGACGGTTTGATAATATTCTTGTTTTATATGATTTTATCGCTTCGCTGTTTATTATTTTCCAGTGTTAACATAATCCCTTTGCTTTATATAATTTGTAGTATTGTCATTGATTCACTTTACTTTCATTTTAGGTCAAGTTACTTAGATAAATATTCTACTTGATATCATCAACTGTAAAGGGTATTAACTATCATTGTTGAATCTCTCATATTGAGATCATTCACTGTTTAGATTAATTATTGATGATTGGGTTTGATTTAGATTAAATCAGTTAAAGAGGGATGAGTTATCGCTGTTGTACTGTCAACTGATGTTGTTGTTACTTTGATGACTGTAAGATTTGATTTCGCTGAAAGATTGAGTTTTCTTTAATTGAAATTGGAATTTACTAGATGCATCCATTTACTCTTGTATTTAAAAGATCTATACGGCAATTTAGGAACATTTCTCTCTGAGTTAAATAGCAGCCACATACTGTGTACACTCTTGAAATAAGAAGACTTGCCCAGATTGATAATTAATGTGAGGATAATTAGGAGTTTTAAAGGAACCTTTTATCAACCAACATTTTGGCACCGTTGCTGGGGAGAGTGTAGCCATTTCCAAGGAGTAATGTACATCTGATGATTATTGTTGAAGAAAAACTTGGTTTTGAAAACAGAAGGTAAGAATCTATGTAACGAGCAAGTAAAGTGCTTGCTCCCCTGCCCACTTTTCAGCACAATTACAGAAAACTGAAGTAGGTATTTGCTGCTTATTTGTTTAGAGAGAACTGGGTATTAAAATAGAAAGGTAAGAACCTACGTAAGGAGCATGCAAAATGCCTGCTCCCCACCCACTTTCCAGTAGAATTGTTAAGAAATTAGGGTAGAGATAAACATTTGAATTATGTGTATGAATGAATAAGAAGAAAAAACCCGAAAATAATCCAATTCCACTACCCAAACCTAACAGATCTAAGGGACTGGTGACCCTTGGATGATCAACTTTCATAGATGACATTTTAAAGAAAGCCAAATCTCAACCATCAGTAGGTCCCAGAAACATTGCTTCTAGACAAGCTACTATCTCCCTTCAGGCCACGGGCTCACCATCTGTATCCTACATTGAGGTCCACAGCAAAACAGAAGGGACTGAGTAGAGTTTTCAAGAAATTGAAAATTCTTGCCCAATTTCTTCACAAGAAAGGAATTCTTGTAATATACATGAAGGAGGAGAAGAAACAGGGGAAACAGAGGAGCCAAGATTCCCTCAGGTAGTAATTCAACAAGGAACACTCAGTATCCCAGACCGAGGGAGTGTTGTTAAGATCATTCCCACCCCTTCTAATCATCCTAGGAATAACTCTCTAAATATCCGAGAAGGGTACTGGCATATATTTGATCAAATGGCCAACAAGCCACAAACACATTAGACCTCTACATTGCAGTATCCCATCGTTGACACAGCTGTCAATGCACCCATGAAAGCTATCCCTCTCCAAAATATTCTCACCTTTCATGGACTAACATCAGAGGATCTAGATGCATTCCTATTTGAATTTGATGTATTATGTCGGGGTTATGATTATACCATCGACCCCAAAAAACTAAAGTTGTTTCCCTCTACATTAAAAGGAGTAGCCTTGCGATGGTTTATGTGATTAGGTGGAGGCACAATAAATGATTGGGATCAAATGAAAGCTGCTTTCCTTAAAAAATATCAGGACTATTGTAGATCTAGGGAATTGAAAGATGAAATATTCCAAATGGTAGCAAGACCCAGTGAAACGTTAGATGAATATGTGGAACGATTTCAATATAACCTTCTGTGGTCTCCCTATGCAACTCTGCCTTTACCTGATAATGTGCTAAAAACTACACTGATTAGAGGGATGAAAGAACAATGGATAGAGACATTAAATATTATGGGTAAAGCTGATATATATCAAGAAGAGTATGCTCACATTATTAAATTGTGTAACAGGTGCTCAAGAGGTAGTACGAGATTGAAACCAACAGAATGCGACATGACCACCAGGGACAACAAAATCTCTGGTGGGGGTATAACTCGTGTGAAAATTGGCAACTTGCTAGAGGATTTCAAAACAGATATTTTGGGAACTCTGACAATGCAATTATACATTATTCAAGCCAAGCAAAAGTAGGCTGAAACAGAACAAAACTTGGTGATATGATGTCCTAGATGCAGGAAGAAGCATAGTCACAAAGAGTGCCCGCTGGATATGGTGCAAACCTATGCCATATGTACTATAGATCATGCCACAGAAAGCTACCCATCACTCCCAGGGTTAAAAGCAGTCTATAAGGAGGCAAAGGAAGAAACAAAACGAATCTACCTTCTAAATCAGCGTTGCCAATGGAAACCACGAAAAACAGGTACGCCTACTGATCCATATTCTTTCTTTCAACCCTCGCAAAATAATTCGCAACAATACCCAGGAGCTATGTCGTGAAACTAGCCACCTTTTTCCAATTGGTCACAACAACCATTCTCTATGCCACATTGGCCCAACCAATCAAATCAAAATAACAACTGCCTAAATTCCTCTTACTTCCCACTGTTCTGCCATAAAATGCATATCAATCTCAATGGTCACCCTCCACTTCACAAAACCAGAACTCGCAATCAACCTGGCAAAGACCTACAAATCAGCCAGTAGGAACAATCTCCCTACCTCAACCCACACTGCCAGCACCCTACACGTTGCAACAGAACCCTTAGACCAACCTACCACCGTAGCTCCCAGTCCAACCCAACTCGAACCCCAACAATAGACCGGTTCAATCTGTGAAAATTTTGAAGGACTAGAGCCAGAAACCGAGTTGATGGAGTGCAATGAGCTTCAATTAAGGTCTGGGTGGATAATAGAATCAAAGGGGGATAAAAATATACAAATTGAAGATCCATTACCTATAGAACAAGCACCACAAGTGGAGAACATGGTTAAACAGAAAACTCATGATCAAACGATCACCTCTTCTCTGCCATTCCCAAAAAGATTAATCATACCACACCTAATCGAATATCTTGATTTTGATCTTCTGGGAGAATTGAAAAACTTGTGTATAAAAATACCACTCCTCCAGGCTATTCAGGACATTCCAATTTATACAAAAACTATTAAGGAATTGTGTACGAAAAAGCTGAAGAGGAAAATAAAAACAACCACAACTATCCACGTAGTTTGTACCTCATCTAATTTACTATCAGGAAGTGAAAAACCTGTAAAATATGAGGACCCAAGAAACCCTATAGTCACGATGCAAATAAATGGATGCTCCTTCCCCAATGTATTAGTCGATTTAGGAGCAACAATAAATATTCTTACAACAACAACTTGTCAAAAGCTTGGCATTACATCCTTGGACCTAACCACAACCTTGTTGGAGCTAGCTGATCGATCAGTATTCAAACCAGAAGGCACATTATAGGATGTAATGGTGTCTGTAGATTATTTAGAATACCTAGCAGATTTTCTAATCATAAATCCTAGAAACCGGCTCGATGGACATCCCCTAATTCTAGGTAGACCTTGGCTAGCAATAGTGAATGCTTACATAAGCTATTGAATAGGCAACGTGACTATAGCAAGAGGAAACGATATGAAGAATTTAGCCTTATATTCTCCAGCTCAGGAAATTTTAACAATAAGAATAACCATAAAACAACCTGTATCATATCTAACTGAAAACATTAGATCACTGCTAACTATAGAAGATGCTCTCGAATTCAAGGATCAAACAGAAGATGACATCATTAAAACTTACATTAACCAACCAAATGTTGTATTCCATCCAAAATTTCACATGATCGAAGCAACCCTCAATAATGAAATAGAAGAAGATCCCTTAAAAGATATTAACGACCACTCAATACCAACAAATTCTGTTTATAACAGAAAAACCGTAGAAATTGAGCCAGGAAAAACTTTAAATATTAACAAAAACCTTACTGCTGACCAGGAGCAGAAGCTTGTTTAAATTCTGAAAAAATATAAAGAGGCCTTTGCATGGGATTACCCAGACATGAAAGGGATTGATCCCCAATTATGCATGCACCACATATATATAGAGAAAGATGACAGGCCCATTCAACAACCTCAATGAAGGTTAAACCCTCATCTTAAAGATATTGTTAAAGCTGAACTACAAAAACTGTTAGATGTAAATTTTATCTATCCTATATCTGATAGCAAATGGGCCTCTCCATTAGTAGTGGTGCCCAAAAAGAATGGAAAGTGGCATATATGTGTTGACTATAGAGAGCTTAATAAAGCAACCAAAAAAACCATGTTTCCCTTCCGTTCATTGACCATGTCTTGGACACATTGGCAGGAAAAAAATTCTTTTCTTTCCTAGATGGCTTCAACGGATACAATCAAATTCAAATTTCCCCTAAAGACCAGGATAAGACTAACTTTACCTGACATTGGGGGACATTTGCTTATAGGATCTTACCTTTTGGGTTGTGCAATGCACCTGCCACATTCTACAGGGCTATACTTAGCATTTTTTCAGATATGATAAATGAAGGGCTCGAGGTGTACATGGATGACTTTACACCTTAATGAGATGACTTCGAGTCGGAATTACAAACATTAGAGAAAATTCTGCAAAGATGCATTGCCACAAGGCTCTGTTTAAGCCATGAAAAATGCCACATGATGATGACTGAGGGCCTCATCTTGGGTCACTATATCTCAGCAACTAGAATTTAGGTAGATCTAGCAAAAATTCAGATAATTCTTTTAATACCTACCCCTTCAACACAAACTGAGGTACGTAGTTTCTTGGGATTTTTTGGCTATTATAGAATATTTATAAATAATTTTTCTCAAATTATTGCACCATTATATGCATTAATAGGAAATATCAATTTCATTTGGACTAACAAATGAGACATTTCTTTTGAAGATTTAAAATGGCTTGTATGAACAACCCTAGTATTACGGGGCCCAAACTGGGATTTCCATTCCAGATTTCATCTAACGCTTCAGACACGGCCATTGGAGCAGTTCTCGACCAGGAGGAAGATAAAAAGCCATATGCAATATACTACATCAACAAAAATCTATCTCTTGCTGAATTAAATTATACCATGACTGAAAAAGAATTTTTGGTTGTAATCTATGCTATCAATAAATTCAGACATTATATAACAGGAAACCCTATGGTTTTGTATACTGATCACTCTGCTATTAAATATCTAGCTAATAAACATGTTACAAATGGAAGAGTGATAAGATGGTTGATCCTTTTGTAGGAATTTAGCATAACTATCAAAGATCGATTAGGAAAAGAAAATCCAGTAGCAAACTTCCTTTCACAAATGCTAAAGACAGACAATTCGGCAGCAGTAGAAGACCAGTTCCCTGATGAACACTTATTCGTTGTCACCGTGAAAACACCATGGTATGTGGATGTCGCAAACTACCTAGCAGTGGGAAATTACCCAAGCACCTGATGCCTAATGAAAGAAAAATATAGTATAGCGTAGCACTCGGTTCTCCTGGATCAGAGGATATTTATTTCATACAGGGGTCGATATGCACATTCGAAGATGTGTCAGGGAAGATGAAGTCTTTGGCATCCTGAAAGCTTGCCATGATGGGTCTTGCAGTGGTCATTTTGCAGAGTGTAGGATTGGTCAAAAAGTCTTACAGATGGGCTATTATTGGCCCACCATTTTTAAATACACAAAGAAGTTTGTCCAATCATGCGACAGTTGCCAAAGAATGGGATGCCCTGGGTAGTCTGATGAGATGCCCTGCATCTACAATTAGTCATTGGACCTTTTGAACGATGGGCATTAGATTCATTGGTCCAATAAACCCATCATCTAATATAAAGACATACATACTAGTCGCAACAGAATATGTGACTAAATGGGTGGAGACAGAAGCATTACCAAGGGCAACAGAGGACTCGGTAATCCACTTTCTTTTCCAACTATTCGTGCGATATGGCTTACCTAGAGAAATAATCACAGATGGAGGGCCACATTTCATAGGCCATAATATTTCCGCAACATTAAAGAATCATCATATCATTCATAGAATCATGACTCCATACCACCCGCAGGTTAATTTCCAGGTAGAAAGCACCAATAAAGTAATTGAGGCAATACTCACAAAGACAATTGCATCACATAGACGTGACTAGGCTACCTGATTGCTAGAAGCCCTATGGGCATACCACATGACATGGAGAAATACCACGGGATATTCCCCATATCAGCTAATGCTTGGCAAACAACCTATCTTTCCAATAGAATTTGAAATCCAGACATTGAGAATAGCTCAGGAGGTAGGCTTGGACTTAAATGAAGAATAGATTAATAAGCTACATCAAATAAATGAATTGGATGAAATCTGACAATCAGCTCTTCAGCTCACTGCACTGATCCAACAACAAAGAGCGAAATGGCATGATGCCCTTATCAAGAAGAAGTTCTTCTACGAAGAAGATTGGGCACTCCTGTATGATTCTAGGTTCCAGGATTTCCCAAGAAAACTCTAGACTAGATGGTTAGGGCCTTATGAGATACAAGAGGTGCATGATAATGGCACCCTCAAATTAGCCACCATTGATGGGTCTAGCTACTCTTTTAAAGTGAATGGACATCGAGTACAACTCTATCACAAACTACTTACCAGGGAGTCCTTTTGCCAACAATTACTAGAAGATTCCAACATATAGCTTCTTGTTGAGAAGGGCAACCTATCCACAACATCAGCCCAGTGAGTAATTAATCTGTCTTTTAAATTTGTAAATAAATTTTCCTTTTGATTGAATTTTCTTGTATAAATTGTATATAAGTTATTTTTTTCTACTTTTCCTTTGTTGTGGCCTCTAAGGAACAGTTGTTGTCCCTTCTAAAGAACAACAATGTTGTATGGATTTTCTTCTTGTTGTTCCATTTAAGGAATAGTTGTTGTTCCCTTTAAGGAACAGTTGTTGTTCCCTTTAAGGAACAACAATTTTGTGTGCAGATTTTCTTGTTGTTCCATTCAAGGAGCAGCTATTGTTCCCTCCAAGGAACAGGTGTTGTTCCCTCTAAGGAACAACAGTTTCATGTGCAGATTTTCTTGTTGTTCCCTTTAAGGAACAACTGCTATTCCCTCCAAGGAACAACCGTCGTCCCCTCTAAAGGAACAACAACTTCGTGTGCAATTTTTGCTTTTTGTTGTTCCCTCTAAGGAACAGCCACCGTTCCATCTAAGGAACAACTACCATTCCCTCTAAGGAACAACAGTTTAGTGTTTATTTATTTTTCATGTTGTTCCCTTTAAGGAACAGTTGTTGATCCCTCTAAGGAAAAATTGTCATTCCCTCTAAGGAACAATAGTTTCATGTGTATTTATTTTCATGTTGTTCTCTTTAAGGAACAATTGTTTTTCCCCCTAAGGAACAACTGTCATTCCCTCTAAGGAACAACAGTTTCATATGTATTTTTTTTCGTGCTATTCCCTTTAAGGAACAATTGTTGTTCCCTCTAAGGATCAACTATCGTTCCCTCTAAGGAACAACAGTTTCGTGTGTATTTATTTTCGTGTTATTCCCTTTAAGGAACAATTGTTGTTCCCTCTTAGGAACAACTGTCGTTCCCTCTAAGGAACAACAGTTTTGTGTGTATTTGTTTTTGTGTTGCTCCCTTTAAAGAACATTTGGTGTTCCCTCTAAGGAACAAATTTTGTTACCTCTAAGGAACAACAGTTTCGTATGGATTTGTTTTCCCGTTGTTCCCTTTAAGGAACATTTGTTGTTCCCTCTAAGGAAAAACTGTTGTTCCCTCCAAGGAACAACAGTTTCATGTCTTTGTTTTCTCGCTATTCCGTCTAAGGAACAACTACCATTCCCTCTAACGAACAGTTGTTGTTCCCTCTAAGGAACAATGATTCCGTGTGTCTTTGTTTTCCCATTGTTCCATCTAAGGAATAGTTGTCGTTCCCTTTAAGGAACAACTATTGTTCCATCTACGGAACAGCTGTTGTTCCCTCTAAGGAACAACAACTTCGTGTGTATTCATTTCCTTGTTATTCTCTCTAAGGAATAGCTGATGTTCCCTACAAGGAACAACTGTTGTTCCCTATAAGGAACAACTGCTGTTCCCTATAAAGAACAGCTGTTGTTCCCTCTATGGAATAGTTGTTGTTCCCTCTAAAGAGTAGTCGTTGTTCCCTCTAAGGAACAACGATTTTTTTCGACATGTATTTCCTTTGTTGTTCCCTCTAAGGAACAACACCTTTTTGTGTGTCTTTTCTTGTTGTTCCCTATAAGGAACAACACTCTTTGTGTGAGGTTTTCTTTAGGAAATAAGCACTTTGTGAATATTATTTCACTTTTTATGATCCTCTATAGGGCAAGTATAAAAATATATATGTAAGGATACAAAATTTGAAGTTTACTGGAACAAGAAAATCGAATATTATCATTTTTAATGAGATTTCTTTGTATTGATCGAAAAAGGAAGGACACAACCATCTATATCACTTCACTATCCTTATTTTCACTATAAATCGAATTGATTGATTATGTGTACCATGCTTGTTCTTCCATAACCCCTATAATTCCCTCTGTTCATTACCATCAAATAAGGTTAAGGGCATGCTTTTTTCTATTGATATTTTAAGGCTTCTTCCACCATTCCTACTCTTAAGGAGTTTTGAGCCACCCTATATATATATAAATAGGAAGTGCTACCTAATATATATATATATATATATATATATATATATATATATATATATATATATATATATATATATATATATATATATATATATATATATATATATATATATATATATATTTTTACTAACAATTCTATGATTTTTCAGATGGAGGAGAGGGGGTCTCATCATGAGCCAGCCTACCATGATCATAAGGAAGCAGCGAAGTGGCATTCCCACTATGGCCACTACACTAGGGATATGATCCAATGGATGTAGCAGAAAAATAAAGTCCTTGGAATAGGAGGCCTCATCACTAGTCGACCTGCCCACCTTTCACTCCTTCGCAGTGAATGGCAATGTGTTCATCTGGTTACCAAGCCAGCACATTGGTCTCTACTCTAACATCATAATGCACTTCCCTAATTATACATAGAGGATCATGGTTCCAAAGGGTGAAAAAGCAACTCTGTCAAGGTAATAAACACCTGCAGGAAACAAAAGCTCTGCTAATGGTATTGGAGTCATATTTTCAACATCAATAGTTATTATAACTCCCTTTTCTTATTTGTTACCTTTACTACAAAGAGATTATGTTCCTAATCTATTTTTGAACCTTTATGCATGCAATATCTCTTAAAAATCAATCATATAGTTTAAGTGGAATGATGACGACGAAGTATCTTTCCTGCGTCAAATGTCCTTTTTTCTTTTCGAATCACCTCATGACATCTCCACACTTATTCATAATTTTCATTATATGCATTGATTTTAACGCTCCGATGTCTTTTCCGATCTTGTCATTAAAATGCGTACCTTGCCACTTTTATCACCCCTGTATTTCGCCGCCAACACGTCATTCCTTCATTCATTCAGTTGAAGGTGACCTATCATTTTTAAGGGGGCCAAGGAGCAACCTCCAGTGTAGTTATGCAGGTGTGTCAGTCCTTTATTCAATTGTGCAGGGCAATACGACATTCCATGATTACGGAGTATGTGGTACAATAACAAGTCCTAGATAACAATATTTATGCCTATAAAGTATCATTTGAAATAACCATTATAGCAACTTGTTGTTACGTTGCTCAGCTCTATCTATTGCTATGATATCTTTGCTCTACTAACTGTTTGTAGAATCTAGGTAGTATGGGAGGAAGAACAATGTGTAGGGCGCCGCTAATATTGGCTATTTCTGATCCAACCAGAGAAATTCTAGCTCGAGCTGGGTGGATAACATATTTCACACGATTTCATCAACCCAACAATGCAATTGCTATTGAATTCCTACAAAATTTACAGAATGGAAAATCTATGATAAGAGGGAGGAAAATCACAGTGATAGATGCGATGATCGCTGAAGTGTCCTGTAACAAATACAATATATAAATAATATAAATATAATGTAAATGATAATAATCATAATTAATTATTAGTTAAGTAGTAATTAGGTTGAAGAGGCATGTCTAATTGAAACATGACTCTTCATGAAGAGACACTTGCCTGATATATAAGCAAGCCTCTCATTCTCATTGTAAATCATTATCATTCTTATTCTTATTCATATATTTAATATAATATTTGTATCCTCATGGATATCTTGATATTCCAAGTCTTTTGGAGTAATTAATTTTTAGAAGGAACTTTGTTCGCTTCATTGGTATCAAAGCAGTTCGGTCCTCTAGGTTGCTTAACTGGGGCACAGAGCTCGTTCTCTGATCCAGGTCCTTGGATTTTGAAATTCGTCAACCTTGTTGCCGTACAATTGAAGCATTTTGCTCAGAATTTGGGAGTTTCTCCTTTTCTCCATTTTTCTAGGCCTTTGAACATAAAATAATAATAATAATAATAATAAATAAATAAAATTAAAAAAAAATAAAAAAATAAAAAAAATAAAAATTTTAAAAAAAATTATTAACCAAAAAAAAAATATAAGCAACTAAATTAAAAAAAGAAGGAAAAAAGTAAAAGAAAAAACAAAACAGACACAAAATCTCATACCAAGTATATTTAAAACTTTTTGCATGAAGAAGCCATGGTTTTAAAAACAACCCATGGTAATTGCCATGGTTTTAAAAACAACCCATGGTAATTGCCATGGTATTTTAAAAAGTTAAAAAAACAAAAACAAAAAAAAAACAAAAAACAAAAGGAATACATTTTACTTTTTACGTGGAGAACATTTTAACGAAAGTTTTAAAAACAACCCATGGTAATAGCCCATGGTATTTTAACATCGTGACTGTGTCATATGAAAAGACATGACCTTTATTTATTAAGTGGGGTGACATTAAAAATTTATCAAGGAAGTAATTAAGTATATAAAAAAATGGACTAATTTATTATTAAGAAAAAAAGAAAAAAAGTGAAACTATTATTATTATAAGATAATAAAGTTATTTTGAAAAGGGGACTTAATATAAAGAAATACATACATATATAGAGGGAAACAATATAAAGGAGTATTTTTTTAATAAAAGGGTATTCAAGATTTTAACAATCCACATTAAAAGAGTATATTTGAAAAAGATATATAAAAAATAAAGGAATTGCTTAAAAATAAAAAATAAAAATCCCAAGTTCATCTTAACAAAGTAAAAAAGGAGTCAACCGTTGGGATAAAGAAATTGAGTGTAGTCCAAAAATGAGAGATGAAAGGTTTCCTGAAACCTTTGGTAAATATGTTGATATATTATTTCAAATCAAAGGATCACTCGCAGGAAGAGATATCATAATCAATATCAGTCTTGCTGAAAAAAGTAATTATGTTAGTCCTAAATGTGCTAACCAATTGGTGATTCCTGAATGAAATATAGTTGAAAAGAATATTCTTGGGGATTATGACAAACAATATGACATAAGCAATCTACACCTAAATATTGGAGATTATACGTTTACCTCACAAATCATCATGAAAACGTTGCGTTTTAACGATAGTGACATTGTTTTGGGTTTACCTTGGATGGAAACTCTAGGTTCCTTTATTCTAAATACAAAGAAGAAGTTATTAACATTTTCTTACAAGAAGAATAAAATAATGTTCCAAGATTTTTCACTAAAACCAAATTTCGTAACACCCAAAGATATCTCAAATATTTCAAAAGTAATGTCTCAAGGAGGTAAAAAGCTATTACAAAATATGCAAAAAGAAATTGACAAAATCAATGTTGACAAAAACGAAGAAGTTTCTCGACTTAAAAACCATAGTGAAAAATTGTTGACGCAAATTAAGAAACTTAAGAAGGATAAGAAGTCATTAGAAAACTAGGTACAACAACTTATCAAAAAGGAAGCATCAAATGTAGGAATTCAAGTTGATGACAAAACAACAAATACCAATTCAATGAATGTTTCATAACCAACTCAACAACATCTTCACTAGAAGAAAATATAAAACTTTCTGCATGCCCAGTAAGGAGAAATCAAACAAAAACGGTTCCATATCGGTGTCTGAATCATGAGAATAGACAAATCAACCATGCTACATATTTGAACCATTCAGACCAGAAATAACAAACTGATGTTCCAGATAATAGTGATGTAACCTCAATCAAGTCTTATGCTAACAAGTCGTTACAAAATTATAGTGATCAGAATACTATACAAAAGATTAATCTGGGATGGTTTGATCCCTTCTCAGTGCGACAGTTTTGTTTGTCACTAAGAAGATCATATCAACTTGTATTGACGAGGATTACTATTTCGAGAGAGAAAGATGTTTTAAGCCAAGAAAGAGATCAAGCCTTTTTTCAACGACAAGCTTTGAGGACAAAGCTCTTTAAGGAAGGAGGCAATGTAACACATAAAATATATAAAATATATAAAATATATAAATAGTATAAATATAATGTAAATGATAATAATCATAATTAATTATTAGTTAAGTAATAATTATGTTGAAGAGGCATGTCTAATTGAGACACGACTCTTCATGAAGGGACACTTGCCTGATATATAAGCAAGCCTCTCATTCTCATTGTAAATCATTATCATTCTTATTATTATTCATATATTTAATATATAATATTTATATCCTAAATGGATATCTTGACATTACAAGTCTTTTGGATTAATTAATCTATAGAAGGAACTTTGTTCGCTTCATGTCCGGATTACCTGCAGAAGGACTCGTATGGGCTAATAAAAGATTGAAGTTGCAGGATGTGAATGCAGTCTTTAAGGACGAGGGACAGGACCTAATCGTCGAAGGCAAAGGAGTTCGACCATCATCCCTTGGAGAATTGTGGGTAGAACTAGCCAGTGTCATCTAGAACTACATCACATGTGATGGGTGAAAAGATGTGGTAAGGCTGCAGCAACTTAAACTCTTAGCAGTTCTAAAACAAAAATGTTCTGTAAATTTGCCTGCGTATTTGAATTTCTTATTACATGATACTGCTTGGAGAATAAAAAAGTACCAGTGTATAAAAACCGTCGTGAGCCACCACTGCTTGATTAGGCTGATAGTGAGTTACAACCTCGCCCAACAGTAATCAAGTTGGGAGGAATTAGTGTTTTCCATTGAAGAGGGCCTAGCTCTGCCTGCACCTAACCATGTTCCAAAAAGGAAGAGTACTACCCTTACAACAAACATTCCCCAAAAGCGGATACATTCCACTAGGGTGAGGAAAAACTTAGGAGTGGCCAAAAACCCCCAGGGAAGTATTAGCAAGCCCATAGAATTGTCTAGCCTGGGAAGTGAACAACAATTACAGATAGAAGGCCAGGAGAACCTGAGTCGGACCATGAAGAAGAATCAAGGCATTCTGAAGAAGAAGAAAGAGATGAATCAGAACTCCCCTCAACATCAAGCCCCCCACGGTTGATTTACTGCATGATATCTAATTGGCCCGGATTTTGGCCAATATGAATGATTTAATACAGCCCAAAATCCTACTCAATTTGAACATTGGAGCAACCCAATCTGCAGAGAACTCTGGCCACGATAGAATTATATCAGAAAAAATAAGTTGTGAAGCAGAAACAAGGGCAGAAGCCACTCAAGAAGAGGTGAACCAACTTGGTGATATGCCTCTAGGAGAACCTAGTCAGGTAGGCCTAAATACAGAGAATGTAGGCCAAACAAGAGAAATAGAAACAAACTAGGGAAAGGACACAGTTCTTGTAGAACAAAGCCAAGATGAGGAACTGAGCTCGTTAGGAGTAGAGACAATTAGAAGAACATTTTTTCCTCCTAAAAAGGAAAAAAACAAAATTAAAAATCTTAGGAAGGAACAACAAAGGCTACAGAAAACAGTAAAAAGGCTCAGGTGAAAGATAAGAAAATTAGCAGCGGGGAAGGTTCCAGACAAAACCCCGGAAACAATAAACGCAACCATTCAAATTGAATTACATGAAACAAAAGCTACAGGGACTCAAACTGAGCCCATACTCACTCAACCTGTTAAGGAACATCATGCAACTTTTACAGAAGCAACTACCCAAACGGAGGCTATACCTTCTTATCACTTAGCTATTCAGATGGAGTGGTACCCTCTACAACACGGCTACCCAGATAGAGGCTTGGGCTTCCCACAACAAAGAAACACAGACAATAGGCATCCATTCTCATAGCAGGAGTACACAAACAAATACTCAAGCCAAAGATATCATGATGAGCAATGACCCCATTATAGTGAATCTTCAAGAAGATCTAGCACAGGCTCGGTTTACCATAGAACGTCTTGAACTAGAAACTATCTCCCAGTAAAAATACCAAGAATTACAGAGGCAACTTCAAGACATGAATACATCAGAAAGTGAGACCTTCTATAAATACCGAAAGGCAGACAAAAGATTTGAGAAAATGAAGCTCATATTAGAGAAAGTCATGAGTCAAATAGATACTATTTGCTCATTATACACTGATGTCTTGGCATGCAGATCCCCTACCAATGATTATGCCTTATTTTTGCTATAAAGATACTTGCAGCTAAAAATCAAAGTCGTCAGGGCTGGAAAACTGGTAGAATTAAAAACAATTAAGGATTTCATAAACTGTTGCAAGCAACATGGGGTAAAAGTTCATAGATTGTTGTGTGAATTTTACTTACATAATTTTGTATTAGAGGAAGAATTCAAAAAGAACCCCAATCCTTTTGTAGGGGATGTGCAATTCCAAGATTTTATTTCATTCACTGTCAATCGATTGAAATGGTTCAAGGCTCATAACACGTTCTAAAGGCAAGAGAATGGATTGGACCTTTGGGTCAGAGGTGAACCAAAACACCCATTACAAATGCTAGCCAATCACAAAAGTTTGATGAAAAGGGAAGGAGTAATCAAAATTCTGGGGCCTATTCAGAAAGAGATTGTCTAGAAGGGAGTAGAATACTTCCTCTCCATTCAGGAAAGCTCCTTGGCTGCAGCCATGTTTAGGTGGCGACTTTCCAATAGTAATGTACAAAATAGAGAGCCATTTAATTATAAAAGATTTAAATTGGCTGCAGAACGCTTTGTTACTTATAGCAATCTCATCTTAAGAGAAGGTTCATATTGGCTAGGTTGTCAGTTCCGCAGCCCTATTGTTTGGTATCCTAATAAAGGGTATCAGGCTATATATGAACTGCTTGAAGGATAGACAGGGCACATCTTTGAGCTCTTGGCCAAGAATCATGGTTTCAGACTGCTTTACGACAATACTTCTCTAGCTTATTCTTTAACTACTCTGCATACGAACTACATGCTTTTCATGAGGACATGAAAAAGGGTAAGCAGAGGAGTATGTTGGGTCATGGAAAAGGTATGCATTTACTATTAAACTCATGATCCTTTTCCTTTATTCTTATCCTTTCTATATCTCAATGCGCTAATCTATTAAGGAATTACGGTAAGAAATGAAGAAATTATTTGTAGTTACGACTTAGCTAATTATTACCTTCCTTTATGCAGGAAAACGACCAAAGGGACAAATGTTGTTCCCTATGAAGGAACAAAAAAAATTGGCAAGCTAAGGAAGGAATGTGTCTGTTGTAGATAAGGATAAAATCAAATCATAAAAAATAGTGCAAGAAAGGAAACGATGTCTGAAGATGGAAAATTGTTGCGAAGATTGTGTTTGTCATTTATCTTTTTTTCCTTTTCCTATTATAAAAGGAGACATTTTGTAATAAGTAGAGGAGGAGGAATTTCTATATTATTGGAATTGTAATTGTAATTATAGACTCTCGCTGTCAAGAAGAACATGAATTTATTGTAATGGCTATTCAGTTTGATGATTAATATATAAGTAAAGTTGTTGTTCCTTCGTGTTTCCTAAAGTAACCTAGTAGTGTTCGCTGGCGGCTAAGGGCCCAGGCCTCTCGTGGATTCAACTGCTTTTCTTGTGTCATACATTTCCAATTCTCGCAAGTGTGATGGTTTGATAATATTCTTGCTTTCTGTGATTTTATTGCTTCGTTGTTTATTATTTTCCAATGTTAACAAAATCTCTTTGCTTTATATAATTTGCAGTATTGTCGTTGATTCAGTTTACTTTCATTTCAAATCAAGTTACTTAGATAAATATTCTTCTTGATATCATCAACTGTAAAGAGTATTAACTATCACTGTTGAAACTCTAAGATTGAGATCATTTGCTGTTTAGATTAATTATTGTGGATTGGGTTTGATTTAGATTAAATCAGTTAAAGAGGGATGAGTTATCACTACTGTACTCTCAACTGATGTTACTATTACTTTGATGAATGTAAGATTTGATTTCATTAAAGGATTGAGTTTTCTTTAATTGCAATTGGAATTTACTAGATGCATCCGTTTACTCTTATATTTAAAAGATCTATACTACAATTTAGGAACATTACTCCCTGAGTTAAATAGCAGTCACATATTGTGTACACTCTTGAAATAAAAATAATTTCCCATATTTATAATGAATGTGAGGATAATAAGGAGTTTTAAAAGGCACCTTTTATCGACCAACACTATGTAGCTTCTTCAGGACCAAAGTGCTTCCACTACACTTTAACTTTCTCTATGGATCTGTTCTTGAGCATGAGATGTTTCCACTGCAATATGCACTGAGTCTTTGGCTGGAACTCTCCTACCTGCTCTACCTAAAATAAAAACCAATCAATAACATGATCAACATCCTTTATATACTTCTTAAGTAATGAGATATGGAAAGCATCATGGAATTTCACTGTTGGAGATAGTGCAAGTTTATATGTCACTGGTCCAAACCTCTCAAGGATATTGAAAGGCCTGCAATGCCATGGTGCAAACTTGGCACATGAACCAATCCTCAAAGAGATTTTCTTGGGTTTGATGCACAAATACACATGCTCCCCAATGTGAAACTCTTTGAACACCATGTTCTCATCTACATAAATTTTCTGTCTATCCTATGCTGCTTTTAGATTCTTTTTTATAACTTACATTTCCTTCTCCATGTTTGCCAACATGTCTAGTATAATAAGTACCCTGTTCACTAGATCACTCCAACTAATGGGAGTGTTACAACTCCACCCATACAATGCCTCAAAAGAACTCATCCTCAATGACTCATGATAACCATTTTTATATGCAAACTCAACCAATGGAAGCTACTCCTCCCATTTCTTTTGTTGGTGCATCATGTACATCCTTAATATATCCTCTAAGGTGTTGTTGACCCTCTTTGTCTATCCTTTTGTCTATGGATGATAAGCTTTGTTGAAGGCCAACTCTATGCCCAAGCTTGCAAACAGCTCCTTCCAGAAATTGGAAGTGAATTTTTCATCCCTATCTGAAAAAATATTCTTTGGAACACCATGTAGTCTCACTATTTCTTTGATTAAAACCTATGCTACCTCATTGGCTGAATATGTAGTCTTTACTAGAATGAAGTGAGCTACGTTTCTCAACTTTTCAACCATGACCGTAATAGAATCATGCTGCCTCACTTTTCTCAGAAGACATTTAATGAAGTCCATGGAAATTACCTCCCATTTCCATTCCATAATCGCTATAGGCTATAGTAAACCACCTCGATGCTTACATTCTTCCTTGACCTGCTGACAATCTAAACATCTAGCCATGAACTCTACCACTTCTTTCTTCATATTCAGGCAATAGTATAATTTATTTACCACCATCAATGTCTTCTGATATCCTGGATGATTCAAGTATGGATTGGCATGAAACTCCCTCAAGATAAGCTTCTTGAGCTCACTGCAATTTGACACATAGATCCGGTCTCTAAATATCACCAAACCATCTACCATGAGACGATAGTCTGCATCCAGATCACATGTTCCTGTTCCTGTACCTATACCTATAGATGTACCTATACCTGCACCTGTGCTCTGCTGTAACCTGTGCATAATATCCATGTATTTGTCTCCTGATGTCCTGTCTGCAAGATCCTATCTTTTAAAATTGTCCCATAAGAGCTCATAGCTACTATATGATTTACCTGTACTTCCTACTAAGAGCATTCGCAACCCAGTTCTCCTTCTCTTTGATGTATCTGATCTTGAAGTCAAACTCACTAATGGTAGCTAGCCATCTAGCTTTCTTGACATTTAGATCTGGCTGATCAAACACATACCTCAAACGATTGTGATCACTCATCAATGGAAAACTCCTGCCAAGAAGATAGTGGCTCCACATCTTCAATGGATGTATAATCACTGCTAGCTCAGGAATGTGTGCTGGGTAGTTCTGCTCATCCTCATTCCGTTTTTGTGACTCATAGCACACTACCTATCCTTCTTTCCTGAGAACTCCACAAAGTCTTATCTTGCAAGCATATGTAGAGACTACAAACTCCTTTTTCGGACCGCAATATTTAGCACTGGTTCATGTGTCAACAACTTCTTAAGCTGCCCAAAACTAGTCTCACATTCTTTTGTCCATTCTAAATTCTTACCTTTCCATTGCAATGATGATAGGATATGAAATGCATGAAAGGTTACTGATGAACCTCCTGTAGTAACCTACCAATCCCATAAATTATCTCATCTCATCCACATTCTTAGGAGCTGCCCACTCCATGACGACCCTTATCTTTTCTGGAACCACTGCTATGCCATCCTTGGAGACAACATGCCCCAAGTAATGTACCCTAGTCCGAAAGAAGCTACACTTGCTAATTTTAGCATACAATTGATGCTCTCTTAACAATCTCAACACTGCTGCTAAATGATCAACATGTTATTCCTCATTCTTAGAATATAGCAGGATGTCATTAATGAATACAATAACAAGCTTGTCTAGGTAAGGACGCAACACACTATTCATCAAACACATAAATGTAGCTTGAGCATTAGTTAAACCAAATGGAACAAAAAAAAACTCATAATTCCCATACCTGGTCCTGAACACAGTCTTGAAGATATCCTCTTCCTTGATGCGTAGCTGATGGTATCCCGATCTAAACTTGATCTTAGAGAACACTGATTCTCCCTTCAACTAATCAAACAAATCATCAATCCTTGGAAAAGGGTACCTATTCTTGATCGTTACTTTGTTTAGCTGCCTTTAATCAATGCACAATCAGATAGTACCATATTTCTTCTTCACGAACAACACTAGTGTGCCCCAAGGCGATACACTTGACCTAATGTATCCCTTGTCCAACATTTCCTTCATGTGAAACATTAACTCAACCAACTCAGGTGTGCTCATCCGGTAAGGTGATTTTGATTCTGGGGTTGCCCCTAGTACTAATTCAATATAAATGTCTACCTCCCTGTGAGGTGGCAACTCTGTAATGTCCTCAAGGAATAAATTCCGAAACTGGTGCAAAACTAGGTAATTACTCAACACATCTGCATCCTCAACCTCCTTACCCTTGTCACTAGAAATGTGTGTTGCAAACATCAAACAACCCCTTCTACAACTATGATTAGCCTTCTTAGTGGTAGCCATCCTCACTGATGTAGGCTTCTTCTTCCCCTGCAAATTACTCTTTTCCCTGCTATCATCTACACACTCAATGGCCTTGTCGAAGGAATCCACTTTGTTTCAATGAAGGTATAGCCAATCCATACCCAAAAGCATACTATATGAACCCAATGGTAGTACATTAAAATGTGTTGATGTAGGCATGCCATTTAACTCAAATACACAAGCTCTTACCCAATGGTGATCTCTCTTCTTCGTACCTATATCCAACTGTACCAACCAAGATTCTGCATGCACTTATTTTCTCAAACCACACTTATCCACTAGGTTAGGATTAATATAACTATAGTGAGATCCAGGATCAATCAAAATAGAAACAACCTGATCACAAAGCTTACCATCCATCTCAATGATCGATGCCTAATGATCTTCCTACATGTTGTCAAAAACTACATAGATAAGAGGAATGCTATGAAAAACATCACCAACTATGTGCGCCTCCTTAGAACTATAGATCTGGGTTCTACCACCACTTTGATATTGCAGACAATCCCTCTTACGATGATCCTTACCACATATCTAACACTACAATGGTTCCCTAACAACCCCTCTAGCTTGCTGCTCTCCACGCCCCTTTCAGCTATATTAAATCTCTTGTAAAGAACTACATTTTATTTCTTGCTTGCATATTGAGGTCTTCCTCTATTTGGTGGCCATTTTCCTTTAGCTTTCTCATTTATTTTCAAGTCATTCTTAGGCTCAAATTTGTGCTTCGACTGCCCATAACAATGCTTCAAATTTTTGATGGCCTCCTCCAATGATCTAGGCTCATCAAACTCAATCTAATCTCTGTATGAAATTGGTAGTCCATTGATGAGTCTATGAACCTTGGCCTTATACTCCCTGAGGTAAGGCACATATCTTAACAACTCCAAAAACATTCTAGTATACTCATGATCTATCATAGAACCCATCTGCAACTCTTAAAAATCCCTAGATCTATCATCATAATACCTCTCAGGCAAGTAATTCTTCTCGAAGAGTCTTTCAAATGCATTCCATGTCAAATCCTCCTCATGTATACCTTTGACATTCTTTACGTCTTCCCACCAAATATCTGCTTTACCTTTGAGATTGAAAGTGGCTATCTTTACTTTCATGTTTTTTGAGTAATCATGAAATCAGAAGAATTTATTCATACCAAGCAACCATGCTTCTGCATCTTGTGATTTATTCATCTCTCCATCAAAGGTAGTGGATTTTCCTTCTTAAACTCATCTAGAAACTATCCCTTATCACTCCTCTTGTAAGGATGATAATGATGACGATCCTGATGCTTATCAAAACCAGAACTGGAATAGTACCTGTGTCGATCACCTCCTTTATTCGGAGTGTCCAACAACCTGCCATCTTTGATCATCTCAAATCTATCCGACCTATGTCTACTAGGATACCTACTACCATATGATCCATTAGTTATGTCCTCATGTCCATGACTGATTGGAAGTGGTCCCTGTCGTTGCAAATCTAACAAACTTTGAAGTAGTATCACATTCACTTCTGCTTGTTTCTCTTGTGCCTACATGATTTTTTCATTGTCTGCATTGCAACTTCTTATTTCTTCCTTCAGGATTATCAATGTGTCTGCTAAGTCAGAATAGTGCCCCACACCACACTGCCCATCCGATGCATAGGGAGATTATATGTAGTCTACCACCTTGTTATCCATCTGATCTCTTTCCTACAAGACATACCATGTTATCTAAACCAAATCACCATAAATCTTTGTACCTAAGCATAATTCGGGAGGATACCTTGTCTACAAGATCATCAAATCAACGTGACACCTGTGTAACATAATCATAACATCATATAGACATATATCAAATAAATGTATCAACGCATAAAAATCATTCTAGCTATGGACTCGTCAACTTACTTGAGAAAATTCAGAAGACGAACATCGGACCTCAAATTCTCACACTAAGATTACGAGCACAACACAACCTCTTCATCACGGGTCTTCATATTTAAATAATATTCATTTTTATTTTCTGGAAATGATAAAAATTATTAAACAGAATTAATAAATTATTTTCAATTGTTTGTTAAAAATATTTAAATGTTAAAAAAAAAATTAAAAAAAATAAAAAATAATAATAAAAATAATAAAATAAAATAAAATAAAAATAAAAATAAAAAGTAAATAAATAAATAAATAAAAATAATAATGATGATAATTTTGGATTAAGGTAAGGGTTAAAAAAAAACGCCAGCTAATAGAACAAGGGAAGATAATATTAAGATATTATTGATAAGATATTAATAATAAAAATATTAGAACGAGAGTCAAAAAATAAAAACAAGAGGTCAAGAACATGACCAAAGATTAACCAAAGGAGAAACCCAGGAGGAAGGAAAAGGATACATGATAAAAAGGGGAAAAATACGGGGAAACCTAGAAAGCTAGAAAAGGTCAAACAAGGGAGGGGGGGAGGGAGGGGAAGGCAAGACTAGGACAACAGGGTAGGGATCCAACAACTACTGATTTTCCAACCATCATCCCTATTGAGACTGATTGGCCTCCTTTCAATTTCAATGGTTTCCCTGAATTTACGGTGATGGAATTGCGTGACCTTGGCAATAACCTTGGCCTCCTCAATACAAACCTAATGCTTGGTCTTTTCCGCATGTTCTGCTAATGCTGAAGACTTGGTTCTCCCGTGCCTTAGGTTAGCTGCATGTTTGTTGATCCTTTCGTGGATGGAGCGTCCTGTTTCCCTGATATAAGGGGTCCCACAAGAACAAGGAATCATGTAGGCACCCTTCATGTCCATAGGGTCGACCTGATCCTTCACCGATCAGAGGGATTTACGAACGGTGTTGAGGGGCCTAAAAGTTGAGGGAATATTATACTTCTTAAGAATCCGAGCAATCTTGTCCATGGTTCCTTGAACATAGGGAAGATGGACACCTAGGAGATGCTCTTTATGTTCTTTTTTAATAACAAAATTCTTGGAGGCTTTAAGGAAGGCTTTTTGACCCAGGCACCTACTATAGCCGTCCTCTTTCCCTGATATAAGGGGTCCCACAAGAACAAGGAATCATGTAGGCACCCTTCATGTCCATAGGGTTGACCGGATCCTTCACCAATCGGAGGGATTTACGAATGGTGTTGAGGGGCCTAAAAGTTGAGGGAATATTATACTTCTTAAGAATCCGAGCAATCTTGTCCGTGGTTCCTTGGACATAGTGAAGATGGACACCTAGGAGATGCTCTTTAGGTTCTTTTTTAATAACAGAATTCTTGGAGGCTTTAAGGAAGGCCTTTTGACCGAGGCACCTACTAGGGCACGAGTAGCGAGGGTGTTAAGAACACCCAATTTCTGCGCTGGGAAATGATGGGAATTGGCATGAAGATATTGCTCAATATGCGTTTTTTTCCGAAACACTGAGTGGGAGAGGGAACCGTTAATGTTATTAGAGATAAGAATATCAAGGAAGGGGAGGAAACCATTAACTTCTTTTTCCATGGTGAACTTAATGGCAGAGGATTGATAGTTAAGGTGATTGAAGAAGAGATTCAACTCCTCTTGGCCATGGGACCAGATGACATTAGTGTCATCTACATACCTCTTCCATAGCTTGGGTAGGAGACGGGCTAAGGCTAAAGCCTTGGCTTCGAAATCTTCCATAAAAATATTAGCAAAAATAGGGGATAGGGGTGAGCCCATGGCAACACCACAAGTCTGTTCAAAGAACTCACCCTCGAAACAGAAAAAAGTGGAAGCAAGACATATCTAAACTAGCTGCGTAGTATCAGGATCTGTTAGGCGATAGATCACCTCAAAGGCCTCCTTAATAGGGATACAAGTGTAAAGGGAGACCACATTAAAGCTGACTAGAATGTCCCCAGGGTCAAGCTTTATGTCCTTAAGCTCTTTAATGAAGGATGTAGAGTCCTTTACGAAGGACTCTGTACGGCCAACTAAGGGCTTAAGTTTAAGGGCAAGGAACTTAGCAAGAAGGTAGGTTGAGCCGCCAATTGTGTTGACAATAGGGCTAAGGGGAGCCCCTTCCTTGTGAATCTTTGGCAACCCATATATCCTAGTAGTAATGGGACTACTCTCAATGAGCTTATGGCTAAGAGAACTAACAGAGTTACAAGACTTAATGGCAAGAGCCATAACCCTAGAAATTTTCTTAAGAGGGTTCTTGGGTAGCTTTTTATAACTGCCACTATTATAGAAATGATCTAACATCTTCCTACGGTAATCATCCCTATTGAGGATGACAACAACACCTCCTTTGTCAGCCTTCAGAACCATGATTTCTTTGTTTTGGTTTAAGGATTTGAGGGCAATGAATTCCTCATTGCTGAGGTTCTTCTAAGGAGGCTTAGCTTTCCTAAGGACGACAACACAATCTTACCTGATAGTGTCCTTATTGTTATCAGGAAGATCTCTAATCGCATATTCCACATTGCAAATAATGTCATCAACTGGGGTTTTCCTAGGGGCAAGGGCAAAGTTTAAACCTTTACCTAAAAGTTTAAAAACAGAAGGGGGAAAGGAGAAACTAGATAAGTTAACCACTTTATTATTTTGGGAGGGAGGGGGATGATTATTCTCCAGAGATATATTATTAATATTAATGTTATTTCTAATTGATTCTTTATTATAATCATTATTATTATTAGAAAAATCCCTATGAACATTGATATCATAATTATTAGTATTATTGCATTTATCATTATTATTATTATAATCACATAAAAAATAATTATTATTATCATTGCTATTATTCTCAAGAGATCCGTTATTAAGATTAATGTTATTTAAAGCCAACTCTTTACTATTATCATTATTATGGTCCTGGCTATTAATCTTCTTATTATAATTGCAAGAATTATCCTTAATAATATTATTAATATTATTATAATCATATGAATAATTATTAAAATTATTATTATTATTAATACACAAATGTTATTATTATAAATATTATTATAATATAAATTATTATTATTATTATTAAAATTTCGTGAACCATGAAATTTTCGCACCAAACGCGGGGAGCCCTGAACAAAATCACAACGCAGAGGTAAGAACTTACCATCTCTCAGGCCGACAGCATCAACGTTGAGGGTGGATTACTGATCAGGCGAAAGCTTAATGCCACGTTGAGCTGGTGAACCCGAGGGAGATAACCGGCCAAAAGCTGCATCTGCAAGCTGAATCGCTGAACAGATCTTCTTGGACGCGTTGAAGAGGAGCAATCGAAGTAGACATGTTGAAGAGGAGCAATCGAAGTAGATGCAATGCAAGACTTGCTCGAAATAGGTGTTGAAACCACGCAGGGGGCGGTACTACTCATGGCACCCACCGACTGGCCTTTGCAAGACAAAGGAGAGCATAATTTAATGCAAGGAGCAGATTGCTGGATCGCTGGATCAGAGGAGTGATGAACATTCTAAACAACATGGTCGTCTAAACAGGAGGGAGCTGAATGACCCAACGCTATATAGGACCTGTCTTCTTGAAGGCGGGAGCCAGAAATCGTTGAAGAGTTGGCTTCCAAATGTGAATTATCTGAGATTCCTTGAATTGTTAGAGGGGGCGAGGAGGTTGAACACACTGCAGGAACAGGAGATAACCACAAGCAGAGGGCCAGCTTTTGATTAGCAGAAATTCGGGTTCCCTGTGTTCGGTGTGAAAATTTTATGGTTCATGTAATTTTAATAATAATAATAATAATAATTTATATTATAATAATATTTATAATAATAACAATATTTTGTTTATTATTAATAATAATAATTTTAATAATTATTCATACGGTTATAATAATATTAATAATATTTTTAAAGATAATTCTTGCAATTATAATAAGAAGATTAATAACCAGGACCATAATAATGATAACAATAAAGAGTTGGTTTTAAATAACATTAATCTTAATAATGGATCTCTTGAGAATAATAGCAATGATAATAATAATTATTTTTTATGTGATTATAATAATAATAATGATAAATTCGATAATACTAATAACTATGATATCAATGTTCATAAGGATTTTTATAATAATAATAATGATTATAATAAAGAAGCAATCAATAATAACATTAATATTAATAATGTATCTCTCGAGAATAATCTTCTCCCTCCCTCCCGAAATAATAAAGTGGTTAACTTATCTAGTTTCTCCTTTCCCCTTTTTGTTTTTAAACTTTTAGGCAAAGGTTTAAACTTTGCTCTTGCCCCTAGGAAAATTCGAGTTGATGACATTATTTGTGATGGGGAATATGGGATTAGAGATCTTCCTGATAACATTAAAGACACTATCAGGCAGGATTGTGCTATTTTTCTTAGGAAAGCTAAGCCTCTCAGAAATGAGGAATTCATTGCCCTCAAATCCTTAAACCAGAACAAAGAAATCGTGGTTCTAAAGGCTGACAAAGGAGATGTTGCTGTCATCCTCAATAGGGATGATTACTATAGGAAGATGTTCGATCATCTCTACAATAGTGGCCGTTATAAAAAGTTGCCCAAGAACCCTCTTAAGAAAATTTCTAGGGCTTTGGCTCTTGCCATTAAGTCCTGTAACTCTGTTAGTTCCCTTAGCCATAACTTCAATCCTCTACCATTAAGTTCACCATGGAAAAAGAAGTTAATGGTTGCCTCCCCTTCCTTGATATTCTTATCTCTAAGAACATTGACAGTTCCCTCTCCCACTCAGTGTTTCGGAAGAAAACGCATACTGAGCAATATCTTCATGCCAATTCCTATCATTTCCCAGGGTAGAAATTGGGTGTTGTTAACACCCTTGCTACTCATGCCCTTAGGATTTATGATAATATGAGCTTTGATTAGGAGAAATCCCATATCCTTAATGTCTTTAAGGAGAACGACTATAGCAGGCGCCTCGGTCAAAAGGCCTTCCTTAAAGCCTTGAAGTTAAATAAGTAAATTAATTTAAATTAATTAACTTAATTACCAATATAATTTATAAATGAAATAATATAAAATACAAATATATAATATATTATAATATATAAATTATTGAATTTTAAAGGTAAATATAAAATAATACAAGATTCAATTATTTAAATGAATTATTTAATTATTTATGAGGAATATAATGAGTTACATTGACTAGATATTATATTACTATTAACCCATAATTTACATTAGAATATTATTATAATTTAGCCATTTTTATATAGCCGTTAATGGTCACACCTAGCCATTTGGAAGATCAGCTCTCCCTATTTAACTTGCAGCTATGATCTGACTCCTCAACTTTTCTTGACAATGAACCACACTAATTGGTTCAAAACGTGTCGACAAAGGTTTTCTAAATGTGATTTACGCTGAAACTCTTCTTAAAAAAAAAAACTCAGCAATCTATTTTCTAATCTCTCGTTCATCGCTAGGAGTACAAGGAATGAGCTTACCTTTTACTCTATTGTCATGTAGTGTGACAATTTCTTGTTCCAGACTTTCCTTTTCCCAGAATTTATGAGGATCTTCTGAACAACTCTTCAACAATCATTCATACATAGAACTTTGTTCTTGATACCATTGGGGATCAATGACAGCTTTTTGTTTTGTCTTCATGCTTTCTTTTTCTTCATAAATTTGTAGCACTTCTTGCCAATTTCTAGAATCATTTTGTGGTTTCCTAGCACCAGCTTTTCTTTGGTTGTTTTCTTTTCTAGCTTCTGAGTCTACAAATTGTACTCTAGGCACAGAAATTGCCTTCTTTTTCAGATTCATAATCAACTTATCCTCACTGATTGTGACTGTTGGAAATAATACTGAGACGGGGGGTGAATCAGTATTATCAAGTTCTTTTTAATAAATCTTCCTTATTTATACTTTGAATTATTCTTGTATGTCAGTACCATAAAACAATGAGCATGAACAAGAAAAACAGATAGTCACACCAAAGAACACCAGATATAAGGTGGAAACCCAAGGTGGGTGAAAACCACCTGCTGCAATATGTTTCTATCTTCTTTCAATTAGAAACTCCTTTTACAATGATTTTGTACTGATGCAGTCCTTTACCAGTACGCAGGTTGCAACCTGCAGAGAGCTACAACTCTCTCTCGTTTTCCAGTCTCTCCTAGAAGGGAGCTACCACCCCCTACTTCTTTTGTTTCAAGGACCACTTTTCATAAATTTTCAAACTGGATCCAAGAATATCAAATAAACATCAAGTACATGAAAATTACCCAAACTCCTTATACAATCAACCAAGAATTACCCAACTTCTCAAAATGCTATAAACAGAAAGATAGTACCAGAAATATAAACCCAGAACTCTGCAGCAATAAATAGAAGATGATCTACAAATGTTTTAGGACAGATACGCAATTTTTCTTTATCTGGACTGTGTGGCCTCGCACTTCACCTTCTGCGTCTCTGCGTATCCCCGCAGAGAGACTTCCACTGCACCGCGTACCCACGCACTGTTTCTTCAATCACGCCGCGTACTGCTACTGTGGCCACGCACCCTCAGATGCTATCGCGCCACGTATCTACGCACCTGCGGCTTCTGTAGTGCCGCGTACTTTCACTGTGCCTCCGCACCTGAACCTCTATCGTGCTGCGTACCTATGCACTTGCAGCTTTTGTATCTCCGCATACTTTCACTGTGCCTCCGCACCTAAACCTCTATGGCGTTGTGTACCCACGCACTGCGCCTTCTTCTGTTGTGCGTACCCACACACTGCGTCTTCTTTTGCTGTGCGTACCCCCGCACTTGCACAGTTAATTACTTGCGAACCTCTGATTAGGGCCAAATTGGTAGTCCACCAGTGTGCCACAGATAGTCAGATGCCCAGATCTGATCATGCGCCCGAGAGATCACACTTCATAGATTCACTTTCAACTTCACTTTTATATAGATCAAGCTTTTAAACCGATAACCCAATATTTCAGATCTTAAGATATTCAATTTGCAAAAGATACATTAGCCAAGTGATCTCCTTCCCTATTTATAGTCAAGCCCTTATTCACACCATGGGACAAAACCATCAATAACCAATACAAGGGATCCAAACTGGGGCTAAATTAGATCTTATACCATGGGCCAAAACCATAGAATTAAGAATGGCGGGCTAAATACCACGGGCCAAACATAAGAAACCCCACGTGAGCGCGCTTCTTTGCCTTGAAGTGAGTGAACTGGGGGTCCGCACCTCATGAACGGGTAACATGTGGGTATGTACGCACTTTATCTATGATATTCCTGCGGGTCTGCAGCTTTTGTACGGTGTACCTGCATACCTCTTATTTTCCAACATTTTGAGAGCCTGAACAGAGCATTGCCACTTAAGAGAGTTGCCATCAAGTACAACACCTGTAACATAGAGCCATACCAGAATCATAATGCCAACAGTGACTGGTGTTAGTTCCTAAATCTACCTCAGGCTAAGAAAGGTAGGATCTAGGGTAACATCAAACCACGCTTAACCTGGTAGCTAGCCCTACCAGGTCGGGAGAGGGCTCTCTCCTTGTCAATCTCAAAAAAGATGGCCAATTAAAGCTTGATATGACTGATGTGATGACTAATTTTAGGCTAGGTATGTGTACAGAGTTGTTTGATTGAATTTGATGATGTTTTGTTGGCTCAAATGTGAAAGGAAGATTTGGGCCCGGGGAATGAGGCTCAGTTTTGCAGAGATCTCTATGGGGCAAGGTAAGAAAGTGATTTGGTACTTCAAATTGAGTGAGATGGAGAGGTTTTAGACAGATGAGGAGTTGAAAATGGCATGAATAACTCAGGGATCCTTTTCAATCAGCTGCAAACATAGATAACTAAGCAAACCCTAGGTAGAGCACTGCATTTTCAATTTATTCTACCTTTATCCATGTTTGATTTAGTGAAGATGAAATAAAGAGAGATATGGCATACATAAAACACATGTAGACTTACAATTACAGAAGAAAAAACAATACCAAAGATAGATGCCACATGAATCCCATAAAGTGCTGCAAACCACTGGTCTATTCCTTAGCCAAACTACTAAAATGAGTCTACAATGAAGCTCCAAGATTTCCCAAAGTCCAACCATGCTAATGATTGAAAAAACATAAGATATAGGCAAAAAGCAACTCATCCTAGCCTCTAGGGGTCGAGCTCATGAGTTTAGGAGCTATTCCAACTAATTCTAAACCGAGAACTACAGAACAACTTGCCTCTAGAAACTAGGGAACTGATTCATTTAGTTGCAAACTACCTTTTGATAGATGGATCTACCTCCATGAGTGAAAATTTGACATAATTACATCAAGATCCATCAATTTGCATTAAATTACATCATAAGTTTGACATTAAGAAAGAGAAAATTCAAACTGTTAAGGAACTACGCGAAAAACAAAGTATACTTGGTTAAACTGAGCAAAATTTCCCCTATGTGCCGCGCAGATTTCTCTATGCGTAGTGCCTGTTTGCAGCCACGTTTGGAGGCCTTCCCGGTGTCCAAATTTGCTCCAAGTGTGCTTGTTAGAAATTTTTGCTTGTCTAATTTCCATATCAAGTGAAATTATTGAATTTGGCCTCCATTTCCCCCTCCAAAACGGAGTTATCCCAATATTGCTTCCTGTGTGTCAAAATAGGGGCAGTAAGGTCATTTTTTGGGTGTTTTTGACCTTTTGGGGGGCTCAAAACCTGTCAAAATTTCTTGGCCATTGGTAAGAATGCATATTTTTCCAAGAAAAATCCAAAGATGCCGAGTTTTTGTCATTTGGAGGCCTCCTTCAAAAGCGAGCGCCAAGTGGTGCGGTGCATTGGGCAGAAAATTCTGTGTTTTAGCCCAAAAATTTCAAAAATGTAAAAAGCATCCCAAATTTTTTGAAATTTGGGCTGAGTGTTCTCCATCAAGTGTTGTGTTGGGCCAAGGAAGCCTCAGCTAAGATTTGAAGTTTATCTTGCACTTTTTGCCTCCTCGATCTCTTCTTCAACTTGGCCTTCAAGCTCCTGATTCTAGCTTGGCACACCATATTCCTTGGCAAATAATGATATGCCATGTTTCTCAACATATTTTTCTCATTGATGGCTTTCTCCAACATCCTCTCCAACCAAGACTCACGATCAGCATTGACTTCTTGCTCAAGTGTTGTGAACTTGACTCTCCTCCATTTGGCAGCTTTCCAATTTTCTCGTATGTTTCTAAGCTCCATCATGGTTTGTTGATCCTCTAGTTGCTTGTTTCCTTGCTCCAGGTAATTTATTATCCACTCAGCTCTTTCCAAGTTGAGGGACAAAGCATTGATGTCCGCCTGTTGCTCTTGAATGACTTCTTTGAGCTTTGAGCTTTGTGGGCCCAAATCCATGTCATCTTCCTGAATGAGAATGAAATTGGTCTCCTGCTCACCTGAAGGCCCCTCATCATGTAATGGCCTCTTGCCCTTGTCCTGAACCTATTGTGCTGATGAAGGAAGCAAGACCCCTTCCACCCCAGGTGGAGATAACACTCGCTTTGCTGCTGAAAACAACTGTCTAGTGCCCTTTTGATATGTGACAAACTCTGGCACACTAGCAGTCTGTGTCTGATGACCATCCTACTGATGAGAAGGTCCATCTATCTCATGAAAAGTCTCTGGAGGCACCTGAGGAGCAGTGAAGAACTCATGAGAAATGAAATCCTCCCATGAAATTCCCTGCAAACCAAGCTGATGCATGACCACAATTTTGATGAGTGCAAAATGGTATATACTGTTAAACTGCTACTGAGGAGTCTTTTGTTGTACTAGTGTGGTCATCTTCTCAATATTTCGGCACATGAAGTAGGGGAGATTCATCATTCTCACCTTGGTAAAGTGCATCAACAATCTGATATGATAAGCATATAGGTGAGAAAACCGGCCCTCACAGCTGAAATATTTCATTATGCGTTTCATCAAGGGAGCATATGAGTCTTTTAAGTACCGAAAGGGAAAAAATCTGCTGAGTTGTCTCAAATAACTGGGCTTGATGTATGGTTCACAGTGTTCCTTGTCAATCTACTACCTTTTATTCCACTGCTCTCCAACATTAGGAATGCCGGTTGCTAGAGAAATAGTCTCCGGTGTCAAGGTGAATGTCACACCAGCTAGAGTGGTTTGGCCATTATGTAGATGAAGCACAAAAAACCGGGCTAACTCATGATAATACTAGACTCTAGCAACCATCTCACAGAACTGATAACAGGATTGGTGATGGAAGCATCTGATAGTGAGAGGGCAGGCCTACAGCTCAGCAAGTGAAGTAGGCTCCTCTCTTATATGTTTGCCACCCTTGTGAGGTCTCCTTGGTGCATGCATTTGTATAGGAGAGCCATTGTGTGTCTCTTCATCTTAGTCATATGAAGGATCAAATTCCATGCTTGCTAATGTGTGATTTTTCTTGATGAGTATGACGAGATTTATGGTGATTTTGATGTTTTCTTCCACCAAGGGTCAGAATATGTGAGGGACTGTGGAGGGAGAGGATATGAGGGGTTTTGGGACTATTATGACAGGGTTTTGTGGGAAATAGGGGATTAGGGAATAATATGGAAGCTTTAGGGACAATAATTAGGGTTTGGGGATTTGTAATTAACATTTGGGAAAATGGGATTTGGGGATAGGGGTAAATGATTTTTAGGAATATGGGAGTTAGGGAATGGGTGGATAAGCTGGGAAAATAAATGGAGGAATGAAAAAGTGAGGGAGTGGTAGAATGGACTTGGCAGCATAATGGCAAATGCAAACCCTAGGCAATGCTTTTTGAGAAATTGCAAGGAAATAGGGTTTGATTTTCCTCACACAACCACCATAAATTTTTAAGACAAACTCCTTCACTAGAAAGGAAAAGATCATGACTTACTTGCACACTAGAAGACTTGAGTGATTTTGGCAAAGTGAGAAAGGTTTTGAGGAAATCGGGCTTGGAAACTCTATGTGCTGCACCTCAAACCCAATGCGCCGCACCTCCTATATGCGACGCGCCAGTGTAATTTTTGCACTGTGGAGGGCGGACAGATGCACCGCACTAGCCCTATGCACCGCGCCAGTGACCCAATGCGCCGTGCCCTTGAAACTTGCCCAAATTGCTGCAGTTTTTCTCTTTTCTTTCAACCCGACTATTCTCTTGTTCACTCCTTCTCCTTTGGATGCAAATGAGCTCTTTAAACATGACAAATGGTTTATATACAAAAGATTTTAATTTTTCACTTATCAAAAACCCACTTTGTAATGTTTGCATTTGACTTGTTTTTCAAACTCTGTTTTTGGGCAGTTTGCTTTATTTTTGCCTGTGATGAACTGAATGCTTTGATTTTTTGTTTTCCTTGCAGGTGATGGAGATGCTGAAGCTTGGCAAGGTGACCAGGGTTGCCACTAAAGTTATTACATATGGAAAAACTGAAATTACATCAAATTTATACATAAAAACATAAAAAAACTCTGTTTTTCCTCAAAACAAGGTTTTGAGGAAAAATCAATCACTGAACATGTGATTATAGAAATTATTGTTGTTGAAAATTTATTTGTCCTCCTCATGTGCCTGCTAACCTTTATTGAGCATTTTGAAGACCTTTTTGATGAAACCCTAGACCTAATGAGACCTAAGACCCTAAAAATAACTTTTCCGGATTTAAAGACAAAAAATGACTGCAGATGATCTAGATGAATGCAAATGGGTCAGCAGGTAAAGGACATGAGGGAAAATGTATAATGAGCCACTACCGTCAAATGATCCATGATCCTAATGGAATGCAGCTGACCGAGCAAGACACCTAAAATGCAATGCAACAAGAGAATTTGATCACTGAGGGAGGGATGAAGATACCGACACTAACAACTGGGAGAACAGAATTAATGAATGGCATGCGAAGAAATAAACTAGCTGAGGGGTCATAATGTTGAATAGATGAAATTTTTACAATACTCCCTCCAACTTTTAAAGAAATATTTTCAACATAATGAGTTAAATTTACAGTCGCTCCAACAATTTATGACACTAATACATGTTCTGAAATGGCTTCCACATTCCTTTGAATAAGTATGGGCGTGCTAAATTGTTGGAGCCTCTGGTATCAATGAATGCATCTACATTTATCCAGCTATTTATAACTTGAACTGACACTGGTATATACAATAAATTATTGGTTTTGACCATTTTCTTCAAAAAGTTTTGTTCTGCTTCTACATCAAATTCTTTGTCCTTATTCTTTTCTGGAAACCAACATAGTGAAACATTGTCACTTTCACTTGTCTCATCAATTTATGATTCATTTTCAAATTCATCACTAAAATGCAATTCATCTTCTTCAGATAATTCAGACAATTCTTCTTCTGAACAATTTGTGCAGATATTCATTTTCTACAAAATTGTTGGATTTTCATCTTCTTCTAACGAAGAAACATCGGTTAGAATATATAAATCTGATACTTCTTCCTAAGAATCTACAATTGACCAATCATCAACAAGATCTTCGATTTCAAAGCCAGCTTTTAATTTGTTTGACAAGCTATTGGGACATTTTCTAGCAAAGTGTCATGCTTGCTTGCAAATGAAACAACAGTTGCTGTTCTTTTTGGGTTGTTTCCTTTTTTTCAAAAATTGGAATTTTTGAAATGGCCTTCTCGGGTTGGCTACCTTCTTTCGTTTAAATCTACCATATCTTCGGGTTTTCTTTTTTCTTTTGAAAGGTATCCAAGGAAGAACAACACGACAAACATCAGTACTGGGAGTTAAGTCATGTGCTTTCTTCTGCCAACATAAATATTTAACATTTTCTTGGCACCTAAATAGTGGATCTATCCGGTAAATCTGATCTATTGTTTTATTCTGAACTTCAAGGTCTTTTGAGATCAGATCACCGAGATTTCCTGGAAGTTTTGACAAGAATGCAATTTTTTGAGTTGAATCATTAGAAAGATTTTCTTTATAGATTTTGGCCATAAATTCTTGACCAAAAGATTCTAGAAACTTCAAATCTTTCAGCTCCATCCTAGTGAGATCTGTAATGATTTGTTTCTTTTCATCCACTGGTTCTGGCACGAACTGGGTTTTTAACAGTAACTCAAGGGTAGATAACCCTACTGCAATTACTGCTTGTCTTTCTGACTCTGGTGGTCCTGTCCACCAATCATATACAATGCCAGCCATCCTTTTTTCTGCTAGGACAAAAATGGATACATTATCCAACCTTGTAGTTACCTGCATCTAATATAATGCACCTATCCATATTCTTATAGATTCACCTGGATTGGTAGATTTGTCTAAATCTAAAATATATCCACTGGAGTTTGATGCAAATAGATCTTCTTCAATTCGTGGATATTTGTGGACTTCTTTGATAAAATTAGCTTTCTGAATGGATGGTAAAATAAAAGATGGAAATTTAGAAGCAACATTTTCTAAAGTGATCATTTCTGACTTAGATCTTCTAGATTTTTCAGGTATTTGTTCCTTTTCAGGCAGTCTAAAAGATGTTTCAGAAGTGCTTGCTTCAGTTTCTTCCTTGTCCCAAAAATTGGGAGTAGACATATCAATTGTGAACTTTGAACTCTAAGATGCTTTTGTTTTTCTTCTTCTTTCTTTCTTTTGCAATCTAGCTTCTTTTTCTACCCTTTCTTCTTGTTGTTCATCATAGAGAAGCTTTAGATTTTCCAAAATGAGTTCATTTTGCTTACCTAGATCGTTTATAGCATCCTCTACATGAGAACACCATGTAGTAAGATAGTTGCCTATCTAGTATACTTGATCTAGATCATTTGGATTAGAAGAATTATGTTCAACAAGAGGAGCAGAGTCTGCATGGGTAGGGGGTTCCCTAGATGATGATGATAAAGTGAAAAATTTTCTTTTGGGTGTCCACTTCCCTCCTTTTACATATCGATGATTGGAAAATTTCCATTCCTCTACTGATGGGAACTGAGAATTGGAAATCCGGAACATTTTATTTACAGCTAAAAAAGGTTTAGCTTCTAGTATATACAAATCATTAGGAGATAACACGGGTTGACTTGGTATGGTTTCAACACTTTTTTCAGCAGTCTGAGAAGAGGAACCTTCAAAAGATGGTCTTGGTAAAACATATCGTCGAGGATGGACAATTGGTCTAGGAATGGAAGGTCTTTCTAGCATAATCCTCACTTGACCATTGCTTACAGAGACACGACGAGATTTTTTCTCAAAGTTCTTACCATCATCAAGGGATTTGTATTGAAAATACCAGTCACTAGGTAATCCTATAGAATCATAAGAAACTCCTTCAACTTGAGCATTACCTATTCCTATGGACACACAATCACGTAACACTAGTTGTTTCAGTTTTGGATGTACAATATTGGTCAACTAGAAAGATGTCTGTATTAATACAGAGAGAAACTCACTATTGTCTACCATCTAGAGTCCTTGTACACCAACCATTAATTTCCAACAGTCTTTTAAATGAACATCAGTCAGACTAATAACATAGTCTGGATAGACTGTTCCATACTGACAGCTGGTTGACAAATTTCCCATTATAGTTCCAATTCTGGCATGGTCATATGTCTGATGACATGTGTCAAACACTTCAGCAATGCAAGGTGTATTTAAACCATGTCTAAATAGTGGAGCTAGACCTATTTTGATACCTCCAAAATGAAGATAAAAATATTTCTTATCCTTAGCATACTGTCTGAACTTTTTGATTTCATCTTCAGCAAACAAAGATAAAGAAATTATCTGAACTGACGAACCAGATATCTTTATCTTGACTTCTACTTCTTTAAGCAAATTTTTCTTTTTGAAAATATAAGAGATAGGAGTCTTATATACATCAGTAGCATGTAAAGTAGGCGGATTCCAACTTTCGGGATTTTCAACAATTTCAGGTTCTTGGGTAGAATCAACCTCTTGTTCAATAGAATGAGATTCAACTTCAGAAACTATTTTTCTATCAATCCAAAACACGACGAGTTGAGATAGCAAGTCCAGAGAGAAATTGGAGAATTTGAGTTTGTGTGTGTTGTAATTTCTAAGAGGGCTTTGAGTTTCTTTACTCAGAAGCATCCCGTGGTATGTAAATGTTTATTTGAGTAATTCGAAGCCTGTTGGGCCGCCTGTCTGAGGACTGTTCTGTAAATTCAAAAGAACCTTGAGAATTTTAGGTCCGAAATTCGTCTTCTGCATTTGCTCAAGTAAGTTACATAATCCACAATCTTTTGGTATCAGAGCCCTGTTAAAGATCTTAATCAAATAAACTCATGGAAAATCTAGTTTGCTCATTCTCTATGATTGATAGAAAAATAGTTTCTAAATTTGAATCTCGTTCTATTGAACAAGAGTTTGATTCTACCCAAGAACCTGAAATTGTTGAAAATCCTGAAAGTTGGAATCCACCCACTTTACATGCTACAGATGTATATAAGACTCCTATCTCTTATATTTTCAAAAAGAAAAATTTTCTTAAAGAAGTAGAAGTCAAGATAAAGATATATGGTCCGTCAGTTTAGACAGTTTCTTTACCTTTGTCTGCTGAAGATGAAATCAAAATGTTCAGACAGTATGAAAAGGATAAGAAATATTCTTATCTTCATTTTGGAGGTATCAGAATAGGTCTAGCTCTTCTATTTAGACATGTTTTAAATACACCTTGCATTGCTGAAGTGTTTGAAACATGTCATCAAACATATGACCATGCCAGAATTGGAATTATAATAGGAAAATTGTCAATTGGTTCTCAGTATGGAACAGTTTATCCAGACTATGTTATTAGTCTAACTGATGTTCATTTAAAAGACTATTGGAAATTAGTGGTTGGTGTTCAAGGACTCTAGTTGGTAGACAATAGTAAGTTTCTCTCTGTATTAATACAAACATATTTCCAGTTGACCAATATTGTACATCCAAAACTGAAACAACTAGTGCTACGTGATTGTGTGTCCATAGGAATAGGTAATTCTCAAGTTGAAGGAGTTTCTTATGATTCTATAGGACTACCTAGTGACTGGTATTTTCAATACAAATCCCTTGATGATGGTAAGAACCTTGAGAAAAAATCTCGTCGTGTCTCTACAAGCAATAGTTAAGGATTATGCCAGAAAGACCTTCCATTCCTAGACCAATTGTTCATCCTCGATGATATGCTTTACCAAGACCATCTTTTGAAGGTTCCTCATCTCAAATTTCTGAAAAAAGTGTTGAAACCATACCAATTCAACCCATGCTATCTCCTATTGATATGTATATACCAGAAGCTAAACCTTTTTTAGTTGTAAATAAAATGTTCCGGATTTCCAATTCTCAGTTCCCGCCAGTAGAGGAATGGAAATATGCCAATCGTCGGTATGTAAAAGGAGGGAAGTGGCCACCCAAAACAAAATTTTTCACTTCATCGTCATCATCTAGGCAACCCCCTACCTGTGTTGACTATGCTCCTCTCATTGAACATAATTCTTCTAATCCAAATGATCTAGATCAAGTATACCAGATAGGTAACTATCTTACTACATGGTGTTCTCATGCAAAAAACACCATAGATGATCTAGGTAAGCAAAATGAACTCATTTTGGCAAATCTGAAGCTTATCCATGATGAACAACAAGAAGAAAGGGCGGAAAAAGAAGCCAAATTGCAAAATAAAGAAAGAAGAAGAAAAACAAAATCATCTCAGAGTTCAAAGTTCACAATTGATATGTCTAATCCCAATTTTTGGGACCAGGAAATAATTGAAGCAAGCACTTCTGAAACATCTTTTAGACTGCCTGAAAAGGAAAAAAAAACTGAAAAAATTAGAAGGTCTAAGTTAGAAATGATCACTTTGGAAAATGCTGCTTCTAAATTTCCATATTTTATTTTACCATCCATTCAAAAAGCTAATTTTATCAAAGAAGTCCACAAATATCCATGAATTGAAGAAGATCAATTTTCATCAAACTCCAGTGGATATATTTTAGATTTAAACAAATCTACCAATCCAAGTGAATCTATAAGAATATGGATAGGTGCATTATATTAGATGCATGTAACTACCAAGCTGGATAATGTATCCATCTTTGTTCTAGAAGAAAAGAGGATGGTTGGCATTGTATATGATTGGTGGATAGGGCCACCAGAGTCAGAAAGACAAGCAGTAATTGCAGCAGGGTTATATACCCTTGAGTTACTATTAAAAACCCAGTTCGTTCCAGAACTAGTGAAAAAAAAGAAACAAATCATTACAGATCTCACTAGGATGGAGCTAAAAGATTTGAAGTTTCTAGAATATTTTAGTCAAGAATTTATGGCCAAAATATATAAATAAAATCCTTCTAATGATTCAACCCAAAAAATTTCATTTTTGTCAAAAATTCCAAGAAATCTCGGTGATCTGATCTCAAAGGATCTTGAAGTTCAAAATAAAACAATAGATCAGATTTATTCGATAGATCTACTATTTAGGTGCCAAGAAAAAGTTAAATATTTATGTTGGCAGAAGAAAGCACATGACTTAACTCCCAGTATTGATGTTTGTCGTGCTATTCTTCCTTGGACGCATTTCAAAAGAAAAAAGAAAACCTGAAGATATGGTAGATTTAAACCAAAGAAGGTAGCCAACCCGAGAAGACCATTTCAAAAATTTTGATTTTTTGAAAAAAGGGAAACAACCCAGAAAGAACAATAATTGTTGTTTCATTTGCAAGCAAGAAGGACACTTTGCTAGAAAATGTCCAAATAGCTCGTTAAAAAAATTAAAAGATTTCTTTGAAATCAAAGATTTTGTTAATGATTGGTCAATTGTAGATTCTCAGGAAGAAGTATCAGATTCATATATTCTAACCGATGCTTCTTTGTCAGAAGAAGATGAAAATCTAGAAATTTCATAGAAAATGAATATCTGCACAAATTGTTCAGAAGAGGAATTGTTCAAATTATCTAAAGAAGATGAGTTGCATTTTAGGGATGAGTTTGAAACCGAATCAGAAACTGATGAGACAAGTGAAAGTGAAACTGTTTCACTATGCTGATTTCCAGAAAAGAATAAGGACAAAGGTAAGCAACCAGTGTCTTCTCTGCCAAAGCTAAATTCTTTCTGTCCTTATGAAAAGAATGTTAGTCCTTCATCTTCTATGCCTATGCCAGAATTTGATGCAGAAGCAGAACATTTTTTTTTGAAGAAAATGGTCAAAACCAATAATTTATTATATATACTAGTATCAGTTCAAGTCAGAAATAGTTGGATAAATGTAGATGCATTCATTGATATTGGAGGCTCCAACAATTAGCACACCCATCCTTATTCAAAGGAATGTGGAAGCCATTGCAGAACATATTAGTATCAGAAACTGTTGGAGGCACTGTAAATTTAACTCATTATGTTGATAATATTTCTTTAAAAGTAGGAGGGAGTATTGTAAAAATTTCAGCTATTCAGCACTATGATCCCTCAGCTAGTTTATTTCTTGGCATGCCATTCATTAATTATGTTCTCCCAGTCACAATCAGTGAGGATAAGTTGATTATCAATCTGAAAAAGAAGGCAATTTCTGTGCCTAGACTACAATTTGCAGACTCAGAAGCTAGAAAAGAAAACAACCAAAGAAAAGCTGGTGCTAGAAAACCACAAAATGATTCTAGAAATTGGCAGGAAGTGCTGCAAATTTATGAAGAAAAATAAAGAATGAAGACAAAATAGAAAGCAGTCATTGATCCCCAATGGTCTCAAGAACAAATTTCTATGTATGAACGATTGCTTAAGAGTTGTTCAGAAGATCCTCAGAAATTCTGGGAAAAGGAAAGTCTGAAGCAAGAAATTGTCACACTGCATGACAATGGAGTAAAAGGTAAGCTCATTCCTTGTACTCCTAGCGATGAACAAGAAATTAGAAAATAGATTGTTGAGTTATTGAGTTTAAAGTTAATTGAACCCAACATATCACATTATTCTTGTTCTGCATTCCTTGTTAGAAATCATTCTGAGTTAGTAAGAGGAAAGGCAAGGATGGTGATAAATTACAAGCCTTTGAATGCTATCACCCAAAGTTTCAACTATCCTTTGCCACAACAAGAAGTCATTATGCAGAAGATTCAGCATAGCAAGATCTTTAGCAATTTTGATATAAAATCTGGTTATTATCAGATACAGATAGAAGAAGGGGATAGACACAAAACAAATTTCACATGTCCAACAAGTTTTTACCAGTGGAAAGTTGTTCCGTTTGGTTTGAAGAATGCTCCTGCCTTCTTCCAAAGGAGAATGGATTTCATATTCGGTAAGTATGATTTTATCATTACTTACATTGATGACATTTTGATTCATAGTCCTGATCTTACAACTCATTTAAAGCATTTAGAAATATTCTTGTCTGAAGTCCAGAACCATGGAATAGTTTTATTAGAAAGAAAAATGGTTTTGTTTCAAGAAAACATTGATTTTTTGGGAATTCATGTGGTTAATGGTCACATACAAATGCAACCACATGTACTGACCAAATTAGCTGATTTTCCTAATGAGCTAAAAGATACAAAAAAAATTTAGTGATTAGGGGTACTAAATTATATTCATAAATACATCCCTAGATTATCAGAAAAAATTGCTCCAATCAGAAAACATTTGCAATCTGGATGGTCAGACCAGGCAACTGAAGCAGTGAAGAAATTAAAAGTTGAATGTCAGAATCTTCCGAAATTACAACCCCCAGGAGAAGGTTTGCTAATTCTGCAAACTGATGCTTCAGATGATTTTTGGGCTGCAGTTCTTTTTGAAAAAAGGGAAGATAAGAAAGAAGAAGAGCTATGTGCTTATGCATCTGGTGAATTCCTTCCCCATCAGAAAAATTATTTCACTGCTGAAAAGGAGACTCTTGCAATATTTAATGGAATCCAAAGATTTGAACTTTATCTTGCTCCTAAAAAATTTTTTATTAGAACTGACTCCATGAATTTTAAATATTTTCTAGCAGCAAAGATATCCAGGCAAATGGCAAGAGGTAGACTGCTATCTTGGCAGATCTGGTTCCAACAGTATGATTTTGATGTAGAATGGGTACCAGGAAATTCTAATTATCTTGCAGATGCACTGACAAGAGAAATGAATAAAGCTCACAGGGTTAGTAGCAACAGTCTCTTTGATATCCCTGATAAGGAAGATGATTTTGCCACTTTTGTATACAGATTTAAAATTTTGGAAAAACATTGTAAATTTCTTTGTGAAGAAATTAAAAAGATTGTTGGGCTAAGATTAAGAAGAAACCAGTGGATCCAAAAATGCCAAGCTTGGGAATCCAAAAATATTGGCATTCTTCTTGGGTTAGATGCAGAATTGGTAAAGGTATATCCTCTACCTAACATGAAGGTAAAGATATATTTCAGAACCCTTGATGATCTTTGGTCCATCAAATATACAGAGCCCATGATATGGATTTTGAAAATTTTGAATTTTTATCAGATGATTGGCAGTGTTGATTTTGCACTAGAAATTTTCACCAGTGCTAAAATGATGGATTTAGAAGAGATAAATATCAAAGCAGAAATCGAAAATTATTTGAGAACATTACAGATTCCAGATCTCTTTGAAGAATTGGAGGCTTCATTCCTGCAAAGGAATACTGAACATTATGCTAATACTGACACATTTCCTCAGTATGAGCTTTTTGAGCCTTTTGCAGATTGGGAGATGAAAGATGGTTTTTGCAGAAAGAAGCAAGTGATCAGAACATCTCAATGTATTGAAAGAACTATTCAATATTTGAGGATATTCTCATCTCCATGGGATTATCAGAGTTTAGAAATGAGGAATGCAATCTCTCCAAATCCATTTGCCCAAGTTTTTGAAAATACTTTCTCAGAAATCTCTGTTCTTGCAGATAACACTGAAGAAATCCAGAGAGTAATAACTTGGTTAAAAGAATTCAGCCGAGCCAAGTTAACAAAAAAGATCCATATTCTAAAGAAACTTGATGAACTACAAGGAGAAAAGAAAGTCTTAAGATTTTCAATAAATCAAAAGGCTTTAATAACCATTGCAATAATTTCAGGCAACTGGACTGCAGATGTAATATGTTTAATCAGCCTATTATTATCTACTAGAACTTGCACTTCATTCAATTTTGAGTTAGGATGGAAAAATAGAGATATCATAAGTGATAACTGTAGAATATGGGTTCAACACACTATTGAGACTGCCACAAATATGTTCCAGATTTTCAAGTGGGAATTATTAGATGGGATCGAGCTATCAGTTCAACCAGTACCAACATTCTCCACAGCTCATAAAGATTCTTTTTTAGATATTGAAGTAAACCTGACAGCATACATTAACAAGTGGAGAAAAAGAGATGATCCCTTTAGACAGCCTTATCAGAATCATCATGTCTTTAAGGACAATATAAAGTTGGAAATAGGGCAGTCCTCAAAAGTAAAAGCTGCATCCACAGTAATGGCATCTCGGAAAGGAAAAGAAAGTTAAAAAACAGACGAAAAAGCCACTTTATTTTTGGATGTATATCAAGATGCCCAAGACCCCACTGAGTACGATTTCGAGATTGATTACCTCAGAGCACTTGAATATTCCTATTTGAAGGGAGATATCTCTTCTGATGATGATTATGATAGCGACTGAAGTCCGAAAGGACCTTGGTAATAGTATTTTTCTTTGCATTATTGTACAATGGAATATTGAGTAGACACTGTCTGGATCATAGATATCTGACATGACCCTCAATAGTTTCATCTTTCTTAGATAGGTTAGAATATTAGGTCAATCCTGTATAGGGACCTTTTTCTCAATAGTTGTAATCTCTTATATAAGAGAGTGAGTGTTTCATTCAGAAACACAACAAGTTGAGATAGCAAGTCCAGAGAGCGATTGGAGAGTTTGAGTTTGTGTGTGTTGTAATTTCTAAGAGGGCTTTGAGTTTCTATACTCTAAAGCATCTCGTGGTATGTAAATGTTTATTTGAGTAATTTGAAGCCTGTTGGGCTGCCTGTCTGAGGACAGTTCTGTAAATTCAAAATAACCTTGAGAAGTAAAGCGATGGTGTTTTGAAGACCCGTGAGGAAGAGGCCATGTTGCGCTTGTAATCTCGGTTTGAGAATTTGAGGTCTGACGTTTGTCTTCTACATTTGCTCAAGTATGTTACAGAGTCCAAAATCTTTTGTTAGGGTCCAGACATCCATACAAGGCCATATCAATAATGCATGTTGTTACCTCATGTATGACAACAACCATTACTCCATTTCACACATTTCCACATGCAACTATCAACATGCATAAGCAGTGCCTAATCAACTACACATATATATGAATGCATGTAGTCGAAAATAGGTGATCAATTCTTGTAACCAACCTACAAGACTGATAAGTATAATCAAAAAATTCAAGAATGCATGATCACATGCTCAAAAAATAGCTCAAAATTCAAAGTTGTTGGATTGGCATGGAAACTGGATGACCGCATAGTTCTCATCTTCTTGAATCTGGCACAACTCGTTTCATGTGAAAGGGACACCATATGCTTCTAGAATAATGTTTTGTTCACTTTTCCAAACAGGAGAACTTTTGAAAAAAATTGATAGCCTAGTCAACAGTCTGTATTGTTGATGTGGTGTTGACTGGGTAGGCATATGTGGGAGTTTGAATGGTCAACGGGTCCCTCCAATGAATGGTAGGTAGACAAGTGGCATATTTTTATTGGTGCAATTTGGTGATTCTAATTGGTCGGATTGGTGGCCAACCATGGGCCGACACATGGCCCAGCTTGAACCCGCGACCTCCCAACACAAGTCTTCCACCTCCACCAATACACCATTACAATGAATCTTAACCATTATGGGTGTGGGTTCTATTTGAATTTCAATGTGCGCAAGTTTGGGTTTAGCGCCAGCCCACTGGGGTTGACCCTTGGTCGCACCACCAACACATGACCACCAATTGAGAGCAACGCGGGGGCCCATCTGATGGGGCCAGGTTGTTAGCCTTAGCCCCGGGCATGTGGCCCCCCACGTGGCCACATTTTTTGGAATTTAGGCGCTTGCAAACATTTAAAGTGTCCAATAGTTTTGCCCGATTTTCGGCAAAATTGTTGCTTTGTTAGTGCATTTTGGGGAAAAATTGTAGGATGGTACCATATTTTTGGGAATTTATGGTGTGATTAGCAAAATATTGGGAAAGGCCATAACTTATTCATTTTTTGACCAAATCAGGAGCAGAAAGAGGCTACACAGGCATTTTTGGGCATTTTGGAGCCATTGGAACACGTTTAAGACTTTCTGAACATTGTAAATTGATGTATTCACCTTTTTTAGAATAATAAAGAGGGCCAAGCCATTAGAAGTTGGACCGAGGAGACGTAGACCAGGAGGGGTGAAATCCTTCAGCATGTGCTACTGTTATACTATTTATGGTGATGACTATGTATGTTATATGTTGTTGTTCAATCATTTTTTTATGCTAATTTGCACATAAAAATTACATAAAAACACTCAAAAACCCATTTTAAACTTGCAAATAATTGCATAAATCCTCAAGAACTTTTAATATATTTTGAAAAGGAATTTTAGCAAAGAAAAAATAATTTTCTCAATCAGATCAAGTTTGGTGTCAAAGCTATTGGTTTTATTTGTGCAAGAAGGATTTAACTATTTTGCAAGTGAATGCTATGCTTACAAGGTTGAAACTCAAGAGAGGATAGGGGAAGCTAGTTAAAAGCCCTAAAGTTGGGTCAAGGGGAAGGAGGGAAAGGTTGCCACAATCTCCACCACTAGTTCTTCCTCAAGTTGTAGTTGAGACTCCAGTGAGCATGTCTCATGAAGGAGAACCTACAAAAATGATAGAGGATGAGAAGGTCTTCAGGAAGGATTTATTTGATATGATAGAGATGGTGAAAGTCCTCTATGAAGAGGGGAATACCAGAATACAGGGTGAAAGCTCCAAACCTCCCCAAGTAGAAGGTTCTTCAGCAAGAGGTAATGGAAATTGAGGTAAACCTCCACCCTCTCCACCATATTATTCATCTTCTTCTTCGCAAGAATATTCACCATCTTCCACTAACACAACCCTTACTCATACTCATCAACATACCTCAAAAGGAACTGGTAAATCACCCTTGTTGAAACTAGATGTTAAATTTGAACTTCCCATGTATAATGATGAAGTGAATGTAGAGAAGCCTAAAAATTGGGTTCGTTAGTTGGAGGTCTATTACATAATTCAAAACCTTCAAGAGGATGACATAAATATTCAATTAGCTTCCTTGCATATGGAGGGTGCAACACTAGTATGGTGGGAACCAAAGACACAAGAAGAGATAAAAAAACACAGTAAGATCTCAATTTCTTAGTATGATTTCATTGTTGCAGTTAAAACACAATTATACTCTATAGATTATATGAAGAAAGCTATCGTGAATTGGTAGAACTTTAGACAACTTAAAGGGCAAAATGTGCAAGATTACGCCCAAGAATTCAGAAAAATGTCTCTAATGTTAGGTGTAGACTTGCAATCACAAGACATGTTACTGAAGTACATAGGAGGTTTACACAATTACCTTATGCATACTATCCTTATGTTTAATCCCAATAATATAGATGAGTTGTGTGTGCAAGCCACTCATCTTGAGGCAAGAGGGAAAACACTCCAGAAGAGGGTAGTAAAAATCCATTTAAGGGTAAGGGAAAAGAAAAGGGTTTTAAAGGGAAGGGAAAACAAAATGCATCTATTAAGAAGGAAGGAGAGAAATTAACATGCAAGAATTCTTCCAAATAGGATCATGATGAAACTCATTGTTGGAAGCTTCATCCCGAAATGAAACCAAAGAAATTCAACAACAAGGGAAAAAAAAGACAACTGTAACCACTCAACAGGATTTGGGATCTAGTTTGGGTGATGAAACTAAAATTATAGCCATGGGTATGAAGGTAAAATAATCCATTGCTATCACTAGTACTTCAAATTCACACAATGAAACTCTAAATGAAAAGAAGAGGATAGAATTCTTTCACATAAGGGTGATCTCAAAGCATAGCAAAATTGATACTCTTTTTGATAGTGGCTGTCAAGCCAATCTCATCTCTGAAGACATTGTCAAAAGTTTAAAATTGGAAACCATTCCACATCATAAACCATATCCATTAGGATGGGTGTGTGACAATGCACAATTGCAAGTAACTAGAAAGTGTAAATTGAAATTCGCCATTTTGCTGAAATTCACCATTACTGCAAATTTCATAGATGAAGTGGAACTTGATGTCATGCCATTAGACATATTTGGTATAGTTTTTGGCAGACCGTATCTCTATGACAAAAAAACAATCTTCCATAGACATGAAAACAAATACCATTTGTTCAAATATGGAGTACAATATATTGTGAGAGCTCATAGCGAGAAACTAAATATTTCACTTGTTAATACGGGGCAGATGAAAAGACTGGTGAATTCAAGTAAGAATTTTTTGTTTATAATGATCAAACCCAAAAATGATGTTGATAATGAATCTTTTAAAGGTGGTGATTCAAGATTGAAATCTGAATTGGTTGATGTTGTTAACCAATATGATGAGATGTTTCAAGAGACAAAAGGATTTCCTCGCAAGAGATGAATCCAACATGAGATACCCTTACAGCAAGATAGTCCTCCTAAAATTGGCATGTACATGATGTCAGTGATGGAAGATGAAGAAATTAAAAAGAAAATTCAAGAGTTTTTGGATAAGGGGATCATTAGGCCATCTTCTTCACCATGTGTTTCACCTATTTTTTTGGTGCCAAAGAAGGATGGAACATGGCACATGTGTGTGGACTTCCTTGCATTGAACAAGATTACGATAAAGAACCATTACCCACTACCTAGAATAGATGATTTACTTGATCAATTGAAAGATGCAATGTATTTTACTAAATTGGACTTAAGGAGTGGCTACCATCAAATTAGAATTGTTGAAGGAGACGTTTGGAAGACAACATTCAAAACAAAACAAGGTTTGTTTGAATGGCTAGTTATGACTTTTGGTTTATGTAATGCTCCTGCTACCTTCATGTGTGTGATGAATGATGTGTTGAAGCCATTTCTTGATGAGTTTATTATAATCTACTTACATGACATATCAATTTTAAATAAATATCTTGATGAACATGTCATGCATGTGAGAAAAGTACTTGATGTCTTAAAGAAACAACATTTGTATCTAAAGATGTCAAAGTGTGAGTTTGGAAAAACTTCTTTAGTTTACCTGGGTCATATTGTTGGAGGAGGTGAGTTGAAAATAGATCCCTCCAAGGTTGATGTCATTTTAAATTGGCCAAGGCCCAAGACAGTTACTGAGGTAAGAAGTTTTTTTAGAGCAACCCAATGTTGGAGGAAATTCACCGCTAACTTTTCTTCTATAGAAACTCCTTTGTGTGCATTGACAAGTGTGAAACAAGTTTTTCAATGGGGAGGCAAATAACAAAAGACCTTTTATGCATTGAAGAAAAAGATCAATTCAACTCCAGTACTCACAATTCTAGACTTCAGACAAACATTTGATATCTAGACTGATGCTAGTGACTACGCCATGGGTGCAGTACTCATGCAACATGGTAAGCCTATCTGTTTTCATTTGGAAACTTTCAATGGTGCAGTGATTAATTATCTTACATATGACAAGGAATTGTATGCATTGGTGAAAAGTGTGAAAAATTGGAAACAATACTTGATGGGTAAGGAAACAATCATTCACACTGATCATCAGCCATTGCAATACTTGCACTCTCAATCAAAGTTGCAACAATCAATGCACTTCTGATGGATGGGTTTTCTTCAAAAATTCCACTTGGTAATAAGGTATAATAAATGTATCTACAATAAAGTTTTTGATATTATTTATAGGCCTATTACTAGTGTAGCTACTTTACTCAAGCATAATTATGTTTATATGAAAGATATATTGAGCAATATGCATTAGACGATGACCTTCAGGATGTTTATGCAAGCTTGAGTCAAGGTAACCACGTAGAGGAATTGGATTATCATTTGCACGATAACTAGTTGTACCATATTGGCAAGCTTTGTATTCCACAGGTAGAAAGAGTCAACATCATAAGAGAGGCACATACTTCTCTTATTGTTGTTCATCTTAGTGTAAGTAAGATGGTGGGACATCTATTGATGTATTGTTATTGGCCTCGTATGCTTGAAACTGTGTCAAGTTTTATGAACAGATGTTCATTATGTGTAGTCAGTAAGCCTAACAATAGGAAGTTAGGATTGTGCACACCACTTCCAATTCCTTCATGACCGTGGGAGAGTGTTTCTATGGAATTTGTATGAGGTATTCCATTGTCAAAAAGAGGTCATGATTATCTGTATGTAGTTGTGGATAGGTTTAGCCATTAGGGGATTTTTGAGGTATAAAATGGGCCTCCTAAGGAAATCATAAAATAATAGTGGAAATAATAAAATAAGATTATATGACATCATCAAATTTTAGAGGGAAAGAAGGAAAAACTAATTTTTAACCCGTATTTTCAACCTATCTCCCTATGGGTTTACTCAAATTTCAAGTGGAAACACTCCTTGTATGCATAATTTGATTCTTCATCCAAGTAGTACCCATGCTGCATACTTTGAATGGACCTTTCTACACAAAGAAACACATGAAAAACATTATTGCAATCACTTTTTTTTCATGTATTTCTAATTTTTCGTGTAGAAGGGTCCATCAAAAGTATGCAACATGGGTACTCATTGGATGTGGAATTAAATTTTGCATCCAACGAATACTCCCACTCAAAATGTGAGTAAAAACTTAGGGAGATAAGTTGAAAATACAAGTTGAATAAGTAGTTTTATTATTTTATTAATTTTTAATCTTTTCTCTAAATTACTCCGAAAATGGGGAATCATCCACCATGGTTGACATCATCATCTTGAATCCTATTGGTTGTATAAATTTTATTTTGGTTGTACATTTTTATTGAGGCCCATTTTAGACCTCAAAAGTCCCCTAATGAAAATGTGTATCTTGATGCCATGTAAAAAGAAAATTACAACTGAACAAATTGCTCAGTTATTCTGTCTGAATGTATGGGTACATTTTGGATTGCCCACATCCATTATTAGTGATTGATATTCTTGCTTTCTTGGGAATTTTTGGTCAAGATTGTGCGGATTCATGGACACCGAATTGAAAAAGAGTACAACATTCATATGAAAATAGATGGTAAAACATAGGTGGTGAACAAGACAGTGATACATCTTCTTCGTGGGTATTGCAGCAAGCATCCTAAGTTGTGGGATGAACATTTGCACTGTATTCATCATGCTTACAAATAGGCCAAGCCCTCTTCAACTCAAACATCACCATTTGAGGCATGTTTGGGATACTTGCCTAAGTCTCCTGTAAATTTGATTTTTGGAAAAGATGTTGATATTGATGGTCATAGTGACATAGAAAAAGCAAGAAGGTTCATTGAAAAAATCCGATTGGTACACCAAAGAGTTCAAGAACAACTTGAAAATAGTCAAGGCAAGTACAAAGCAAGGCACAAAAAGCATCATGTTGATCACAAGTTCCAAGTCGGTGATGAAGTTTTTCTTCACATTAGCAAAGAGAGGCTGCAAGGAGAAGGTAAAAAGATAAAACCAATTAGATATGGTCCACTCATAATTTTGGAAAAGATTGGTAACAATGCCTTCAGGTTGGATTTCCCTTCATATATGCAAATTTATGCTTATTGTTAATGTTCAAAACTTAAGGTTTTGTGAGCCTCCTTTGATTTAAGATCAAGGATAAAATGTCCAAATTCCTTTCATTGAGGATTTTTCTCCTGAATACCTTGATGAACTACAACAAGACACCATTCTTGACAGAAGAACACGGTACTAAAAATGAGGGAATGTGGATTACCTTTGAGTGGGGCTGAAGGGAACAAATACTTCAAAGGCCAAATGGGTCGAGATTGTAAAGGTGAGGGAACTGTACCCTCGCCTGTTGGACAAAATTTTGGGGTCCAAAAGGCTTCCAATGGGGAGGAATGATCATGAGAAAAAAGAATAGCTCAAAATTCAAATTTTTCATATTGTTGTATAACTTAGATGACACGTAGTGCATGTTGTCCTGAATCTGATGCAAATCATTTTCTGAAAAACAGACACCATATGCTCTTAGAACCATGTTATGTTCACTTTCCCAAACAACTGAATTTTTTAAAAACATTGACAGCCCAACCAACAGTCCGTACTACTAACATAACACTGTCTGGGTGGGTGTATGTGGCATTTTGACTGGTCAATGGGTTGCTTTGGTGAATGGTAGGCTGACAAGTGGCATATTATTATTGGTGTAATTCAACAATTTATGATTGGTTGGATTGGTGGCCAACCATGGGCTAACACGTGGCCAGTCGGAGGCCGCCACGTGGTAACCGGTGGGCACCAAAAATATAATTCAAGTTTGGGCAGAGGTAGTCGGGGTCGAACCCCAACCTCCTAACACAAGTCTAACGTTTTTGCCAATACGCCATTACAATGAATCTTAACCATTATGGACATGGGTTCTATTTGAATTTCAATGTGCGCACGTTTGGGGGTAGGGCGAGCCCACTGGGACTGAACCTTGGTCACACCACCAACACATGACCACTAGCGGAGAGCAATGCGGGGACGGGCCATTGCATTTAGCCCTAGGAATGTGGCCCCCCACGTGGCCACATTTTTCATAATTTGGACATTAGCGGACATTTAAAGTGTTGTGCATGGAATCCCCCCAAGGCATGTTTTGGGGCTCAAAGCCCATTTTTTGACCGAATTTTGTTGTAAAGCTCCACAAATTGTAGGCGCAGGGCGTGAAAGTATAATAGAATCACAGGGTTGTCCGCCCTAGGTTTTGTAATGTAATGTCAACTAGATATACCTACCCATGGTCCGCAGACCATGGGATTGTATAAATAGAGTGAGGCTCTAAGTGTAAAATGGGAGGAAAAGGAAAAGAAAAACAAGTCTAAGTGATTGAGTCATAAGTGTAAAGTGTGTCTTTGGCTCATAGAGTAGGAGAAGGCTGTGTAGCTGAGTGCACAGAGGCCTATTAGTCTGCATCTGAGTGCACGGACCCCTGCAGCTAAGTGCGTAGGGTAGAGTCAAGTCTGTAACTGAGGAAGAAATTAATAAAGAGAAGTTTTATCATAATTCTGTGTATCTGTTCTTGGGTTAATGCATGTTTGATATGATTTGTAAATATACTGTCTATCTACTGTGCCAACCTATATGAATAGTTTATATTTCTAAGTATACTTAAAACACTCAAGTAGGCAGAGTTAATTAACTAACGTTGGAATACCATTGAGGTCTTGGGTAATAACACAAAACGCGACATTCAGCCCCTCGGTAGGGCTACACCAAGGTAGTATATCAGGCTGCAAGGTAAGGGAAAGTCCGTGTAGCGACTTGTACGCAAGGTTAAACCGCAGACCACATGAACTCATCAGACATCTTCACGGTGCGGAAACCTGGTTCTAGCACCCTCCCATACTACTTCGAGTGAGACCTTAATCTGCGCTCCGCAAACTATTGCCAAAAGGGCCAGTAGTACCAGGATTTGTTTGGTTAAATTAACTCTGAACCTGGGTCAATCCGCAATAATCCAACAAATGGTTCTGTTGTCGAGACCGGGATCTGCATAAGAGATGTCTAATGTCATATCACTAGAATCCGATAAAGAAAGGAATTAAAGAGTGGTTGGGCAGGAAGATTCATGAGTTCGTGGCGCAAGAAAATAGGAATCCCTGATTATCAAAGGAAGAGTGGTTAGATTGCTACTTACATATAGAAATCCATGAAATTTTCTTTGCATCCTCCCCCTCTGAGCTGTACGAGTGGACCGTGAAGCTAGTAGACAGTCAAGGAAGGTGTAGGCTCGACAAACCTATTGTGTGGACTCTAGAGTTGGTGCACAGACTAGAAGCATCAGAAGATAAGATTGCTCACATTGTAGATCACTGGCTCGATTGAATTATAGGGGGATTTATCACTGAGTTCACGGTAGATACTTCAGTCAGCTATAGCGAGGCAGAATGATGCTTCCTCAAAGGACCACGTGGTAAGTACATTAAGTCTTTGAACACTTGGATTAAAATGCTACTATGTGAAAAGTGGGTTATGTGAATAAACTGATGTTTAGGGCTAAGAGAAGTGGAAGGATCTACAGAAACGAAGGTAGCGTAGAACTAGAAACTGGCCCCTTGATTTCACCTTCGTGAGAAAGCGAGGAAGAGCTCGCGAAGGTCTCACCAAGAAGTGCGATCAATTTGATAAAGCAACAAATTATGTGCATACCACTTCCATCTACTTCCCTACTCCTTTGAACACCGGCAATTTTATCGCACTTTCCATATTGCACTGTGGTGGTGGCGGAGGTGGTGTGGGCGAAGAGGGGGGTGAAGATGGTGAAACTAGCAGTGGTGTAGCTGGAAGTGGTAAGGGTTGTATTGGAAGTGTAGGGAGTCACAGATGATAATATAAAGAAATCAATTCTAGTCAGTGCTTTAAAGGATCACACACTGACTTGGTACATTAAGCACTCCAATGACAATCTGAACATAGGGATCACAGACATCCAAGTTGTGTTAAACAAGGAATTTAGTAGACCAAAGCTGGAGACACAGTCGATCATTAGATTTAAGGAAATTAGGATGCTTCTAGGTGAGACCCACTGGGAGCTAGATCATAGACTAAAGGGTATGATTCGTGAAGCCAACATGACCTTGATGGATGGGAAGCACCGCACATGGTTTGTAGCATCAATAACGGCACATCTAAGGAATGTGCTGCCACAACAGAAGATATCCACTGATGCCGAGGCCTTGGAGATCACAATGAGACTGCATGAGACCCCGATACAAGATCATAGCCTGGGAGTTCAACCGATCCACGCAGTTGAAAAACTTATGTCTTGAGATGTAGAGTTTGAAACAAGATAGGACAACTCGTCTAGAAGCGCACGAGGAGGTATGGCGCATAAAGTGAAAAGGCTAGTGACATGACAAGGACCATTGTCCAGTCTTCACGAACTACCTGGTAGGAGGAGGACCAATGCCATTGAGACCAAAGGCACAAGCAGGACCAAGCATGGTGCCTACATGATGGTCCGCGATTTGTCCGATAGGAGGGAAGCATGCCATAGATAATTGCCATCTATTACAGAAGTATATGCGGAGTTCCCAATAGTTGTTATGTAATTTCTATAGGTCAGTAGGCCATGATGAGTGCACCTATAGAAGTTATGAATTGATGATGGATCGAACTCCTACCTACATAGTTCAGACTGAAACAAGGGCACTTGATCAAAATGCAGGGATGGAGCACACTAGATTTCACGGGCACAGACGAGGTCGAGGTGGAATGGGACTAGGAAGAGTTCGTGGACAACTGATATGTTACAATTTTGGAGGACTAGGGCATTATGCTTGCAATTGTACAAACCCGACGAGACCATCATGCTTATATTGTACCTATTTTGATCATGAGACAGAGGACTGCCCCACACTAATAGCAAGGCTACACGATAAAGGAACACTCCAACCTCCCCTGACTCAGAACCTACAAATGATGAGGTCTGAGCTACGCAAGGAAGACCCGAATGTAAATATCATGCTCTGAAGAAGTATCATGACAGGAGATGAAAAAGGAAATTAGCCTGAAGAGAGTGCCTGGGTTTGCAAGGCTCCAACAAAGGAACCAAAATTTGATTTGGGGCACGCTAAGGAGACACTCATGGAAGCTAAGAAGAGCTTCGCAGAGGCCTCCACTTCAGGTAGTAAAGAAAAAGTGGAACCATAAATGGACCCATCAATGCTCACTACCTTTTTGTAGACATGCATGAAGCTGTTGTGCGAAAGAAAGGCTGTGAAGGGACTACAAGAACTCTGGGATTGCGGCAGGGGAACCGTGCATAGTCTGGAAGCTCGGGAAGCACTCAATGCGAATAGGAAGAGAGATGGGATTGACTGCGCAGATCGGGGAATATAAAATGGATCAAGTGATTTTGGATATAGGATCAGACGTGAACGTCCTGCCAAAGCAGACATGGGAGTGCATGGGCATGCCTATGTTGCAATGGTCCCCTATTCAATTGTGAATGGAGAACCAACAAAAGATCCTACCTATGGGAAGATTGCAGGGAATAACGGTAGATATCGAAGGTGAGATCACACTTGCAGATTTCAAAGTGATAGAAATCGTTGATGACATCAATCCTTATCTTGTGCTATTAGGAATAGATTGGGCCACTGACATGAATGGAGTGATAAATCTAAGGAAGCGCAAGATGATTTTTGAGAAAAAGTCACTATGCGTAGTGGTACCTTTAGACCATGTGGAAGGATCATGCTACACACAGCCGGTGCACAACTACGATAGCGACGACGATCTAGAATGCATTTACAAAATAACTGCGTGGGAGAAGGACTGGTTCAATCCAACAGTGGATGATAGACCCTCGCGGGAGTGCAAAAGCTCCTGCACCTTAGATTCAGATGAGGAAATAGAATGATGGTAGAATTGGTTACACGAGGTAACCACGCTCAACTATAACATGATGACAAGGTCGTTGCCCTGCATGGCAACAGAGGTAAGACACCTGCCTATGTATGATGGATTGAGCGAAGTGGATGATTTTTTGGACAAATTTGAAAGTGAAGTGCCAAAACAGCAGTGGTTTGATGCTCTAAAATGGGTACTGCATGCTACACCCACAAGATGGTGGGGTACGCATCAAAGGAGTTCTGAAGACTGGCGTGGATGTAGAAGGATGGTGCGCATACAGTTTGGGACGCCTCAGATGCAGTTAACAGACAAGTATGATGGATAGGATGATCCATGTGCACACCTCGCAAAATAGACCAAGGTCTACGGGGAAGAGCCACAACTTGAGTGGGTGCACCTATTTTGTCATACCCTAGATATCATACCCATGAATTGGTATACTGAGATAGAGCTCCGCCATGGCACGAGCAAATGGGATATCTTGCGAGAAGGATTCCTGTTAACCTTCACATTTAAATATCATTGTTGGGATACTGTGGATGATGTGCTACAAGTAGTAAAAGCAACTATCTTCAAAATACCCTAGGAGCCAATGGAAGTTCTTTAGCCAAAATGGGTGATCTAGCTGAGCTGTGCGCTAGAGTGTTACGATGTAAACATTGAGGAGGATGATGACAATCCATGAAAAATTAACATTCCAAAAACTGAAGGCTATTGCGAGGTTCAAGGACCATTGATTGAAGATACTGACATCACCGCATCACTAAAAATGAAGTAGGTAAACATTTGGATAGAGGCTGAACCGAAGTATGCAACGCTTCGTGACTATTGGGATGATGCCACAGTGGATAAGGTAGCTGAGTTACTCCACGAGTACCAAGACTTATTCCCGACCAAGATTACAGACTTAAAGGGGATCGTTGCCAATTTAGGGATGATGAATATCACCCTAAAACCTGACATGAAACTAGTTAAGTAGAGGCCTTACCACTTGAATCTGAAGTACAAGGAAAATGTCTGCGTAGAACTAGACAAAATGCTTGTAGCCGGAATTATTGAGCCAATGGAAGAATCTGACTAGGTAATCCCTGTGGTAGTACAAGAGAAAAGTCAGAAGGGTGAGATAAGAATATGTGTGGACCTCATAAAGTTGAATGGCACTTGTGTACATGACCCATTGCCAACCCCGTTCATAGATGAAGTATTAGAAAATGTCGGCAGGCAAGAAGCATATTCTTTCACCGATGGGTTCTCAGGGTCCACTAGATTAAAATCATGCTCGCAGATAGGAGTAAGACCACCTTCGCCACTTAATGGGGCTGCTTTCAATACAGTGTCATGCCGTTTGGGTTAAAAAATGCACCAGCTAGCTTTTTGTGCATAGTTGTTTCCGCATTCAAAGAATATATCCACAAATTTCTGGAGGTCTATTTGGATGATTGGACTGTCTTTGGATTGGTTAAGCACCACATAGCAAGCTTACGCTTGATGTTGGATACTTGCCGATGTCACCAGATTGCGCCAAACCTTAAGAAGTGTATGTTACTTATTCCCTTTGGGAACCTATTGGGACATGTGGTCTGCAAACAGGGACTAATGGTCGACCCCATGAAGATTGCAGTAATGCTGAATTTGGAAGCACCGCAACGTGTTAAACAATTGCGTCCTACGTTGGGACACATAGGGTACTCCAGGAAGTTCATCAAAAGCTATGCCCAGATCACTGCGCCGATGGAGAAACTATTGAAAAAGGATGTCACATTCTGCTAGAATGATGATTGCATGAAAAGCTTGGATGTCCTAAAGGGGAAATTGGCCTCGGCTCCAATCCTAGCCTTCCCAAAATGGGATGTGGAGTTTCATGTCCATGTTGATGCATCATGTATCGCACTAGGAGAGGTGCTCACACAAGAGGGTGGAGAAGTCTTGGATCACCCTATCACGATTGCAATTCATAGATTGTCCAAAGCTAAAAAGAACTATTCCACAACCGAGCATAAGGGATTGGCTATGGTGTACGCGCTCCAAAAATGCTGGCACTATTTTCTAGGAGGACATTTCAAGATGTATACAGACCATTCCACACTAAAGTACTTGGGCAATAAGACCGTGTTGGGGGGCCGTATATGTAGGTGGCTCTTATTGTTCTAAGAATATGACTTTGAGGTCATGATAAAACATGGACGCTTGAATGTAGGACCGGATCACTTGTCACGTATTGAGACGGGCGAGGAACCTACTAGTTTGGAGGAAGGATTACCTGACGCGGAGCTCTTTGATATGCATGTTGCAGATGAACACTTCAAAGATATAATCCACTTTCTGATAACAGGGACTACGCCGAAGGAATACTCTGTCCAACAGAAGAATGAATTGTTGGTGCACGCGGTGGGTTTTTCTGTCATCGTGGGGCACCTATACAAAATGGGAAATGATGAGATATTGTGAAGGTACGTACTTGAATTTGAATGAAGTCAGATCCTCATGGAAGCACATGTGGGCATTGCGGGAGGACACTATGCAAGATGAGAGACCGTACAAAATATTCTCCATGCAGGGTTGTGGTGGCCAACCCTTCATCAAGATTCAAAAGCACATTGTAAGGCTTGTGATATATGTCAAAGGACTGGTAAACCATCACAAAGGGATGAAATGTATTTGAATCCACAAATGATGTTGCAGTGATTCGAAAAGTGGGCAATCGACTTTGTGGGACCTACCAAACCCCAAGGAAAAACGGGTGCATGATACATCATCACCGCAATGAGTACCTGACACGCTGGGTGGAGGCACAACAGGTCAAAGGTTGCATGACTGCTATGGCTGCGAAGTTTTGTTTGAACACATGTTGACTCGATTTGGCTGCCTGAAAATCTTAATGAGTGATTGCAGTACACATTTCCTAAATGAAACCATCAGTGCACTCATAGAAGAGTTCCAGGTGTATCATCAAAAAAGCACACCATATCACCCACAAGACAATGGGATAGTAGAAGCATTCAACAAAATACTAGAGAATGTGCTAACAAAAGTTTGCAACCCACAGTGAAGTGATTGGGACCTGTGCGTACCTGCAACACTATGGGCTTATAGGACAACGTGCAAGAAACTAATGGTACAAACATCTTTCTGGTTAGTTTATGATGTGGAAGTTGTCATGCCGATGGAGTATATTGTAAATTTTATATGCATAGTAGCGCTCATAGGTATGACAGACTGCAAAGCTCTGGAAGAAAGGCTTTCGCAATTAGAAGAACTTAAGGAGGAATGGTTCTTGGCTGGTTTTCATCAGCAAGTACAAAAGTAGTGTGAAAAGGCCTAGCACGATCACCATATTAAGTTGCGCACCTTCACGGTAAATGGCTTAGTGTTGTTGTATGACAATAAGTTTAAAAAATTTCCGGGAAAGTTAAGATTGCATTGGCTGGGACAATATGTGGTTAAAGAGGTCATAGATGGAGGTGCAGTCTAGCTAGTCAAACTAAATGAAGGTCCTTTCCTAGGCAAAGTGGATGGTAGCCGCTTGAAGCCCTACATGGGTGGCCCATCTATCTAACTAACCAGTGGAAGCATAGTCTTTGTGCTCCAAGGATCTGGACAAAGGCACGGGACTATAAACAAATACAACGGATAATGACGTCAATGCAGAGAAGAAATTCAGACACAAAGGCCTTAGAATAGCATATGTAGTAGATCCAACAAGCAGCAGCTCACTACACTGCTAACCTCCCTTGGAGTTCAACAACAGTTGGAGGGACTCCATGCCAATATCGGTGCGGCGAGAGAGTGACTCGAGGGAAAGTCACGATGTTTGTGTTGGGGGCCTGTTGGGCATGGAATCCCCCCAAGGCATGTTTTGGGGCTCAAAGTCCATGTTTTGACCAAATTTTGTTGTAAAGCTCCATGAATTGCATGCACGGGGTGCGAAAGTATAATAGAGTCATAGGGTTTTCTGCCCTAGGTTTTGTAATGTAATGTTGGCTGGATAGACCTACCCATGGTTTGCAGACCATGAGATTGTATAAATAGAGCGAGGCTCTAAGTGTAAAAGGGGAGGAAAAATAAAAGAAAATTAAGTCTAAGTGATTGAGTCACAAGTGTAAAGTGTGGTGTCTTTGGCTCGTAGAGTAGAAGAAGGCTCTGCAGTTGAGTGCACAGAGGCCTTATAGTCCATAGCTTAGTGCGCGGACCCCTAGAGCTGAGTGCGTAGGGCAGAGTCAAGTCTGTAACTTAGGAAGAAATTAATAAAGAGAAACTTTATCATAATTCTGTGTATATGTTCTTGGGTTAATGCATGTTTGATATGATTTGCAAATATACTGTCTATTTATTGCACACACTTGTATGAATGGTTTATATTGCTAAGTATACTTAAAGCACTCAAGTAGGCAGAGTTAATTAACTAACGTTGGAATACCATTGAGGTCTTGGGTAATAATGAAGAGTGTGACATTCAGCCCCTTGGTAGGGCTGCGTGAAGGCAGTATATCAGGCTGCGAGGTAAGGGAAACTGCGTAGCGACTTGCACGCAGGGTCAAACCATGGACCACTTGAACTCATCAAACATCTCTAGGGTGCAGAAACCTGGTTCTAGCACCCTCCCATACTACTTTAGGTGAGACCTCAGTCTGCACTCTGCGGACTATTGCCAAAAGGGCCAGTAGTACTAGGATTTGTTTGGCTAAATCAACTCTGAACATGGGTCAGGCCCCAATACAACAACATAAAGTGTCCTATAATTTCACCCGATTTTCAACAAAATTTTCGCTCCATTAGTGCATTTTGGGAGAAAATTGTAGGATGGTGTCGGATTTTGAGGAATTTGCGATGCGATTAGCATAAGGTTTTGAAAGGCCATCAATCCTTCAGGTTTTTTCCAAATTAGTAGTAGAAAGAGGCTACACATGCATTTTTGGGCATTCTGGAGCCATTGGGACAGGTTTCAAAGCTTCTTGAGCATTGTGAGTTGATGTATTCACATTTTTTAGCATAATAGATAGGGCCAAGCCATTGGAAGCTAGACCAAGGAGACGTATCCCAGGAGGGGTGAACTCCTTCATCATGTGCTACTGTGATACTCTTTATGGTGATGTTTGTATTTTTTATATGTTGTTGTTTAGTCATTTGTTTATGTTAATTTTCACATAAAATTACATAAAAACACTCAAAAACCTATGTTTAAACTTGCAAATAATTTTGTAAATCCTAAAGCACTTTTAATATATTATGAAAAGGAGTTTTAGCATAACAAAACTAATTTTCCCAATTAGATCAATGCACTTGACATACAACGATGTAGTCAAGAAACATATAATCAACATCTAACCGACATACAACTAGTGATATACTTATGACTATGCATCCCACAAAATCACATCAAGTTCCTCATGACAACCTTAATACAATCATGATTAACATGATGCAATGCAACAAGCACATGGAATGTAGGTGTAAGATACATGCATGCAACTGACATGCATGCATGACCAACACTTTCACCCAAGGAGAGTGCAACCACTCTTTGATACCAATCTGTAACACCCTGTCCTCCTAGGTCCACCCAAGCAACCTACTAGCCAGGGTAAACATGATACGAGAGAGGCTACTATAAGAGATTCAACTTCCTTGGTGACCTTAAGGAAATGGAACTGACAAAACATATCAAACAAACTCATCCACATTCGAAACAACACCCTCAGTGGATATGTTAGTCACTCAGACATCCTGTCCTGAGTTCCACTCATGATTTAATCCTTTTAACCCTTGGTCACTCTCATGGTATAGGCATGACAATGTCCAACAACCCAAAGTCTCTCTCAAAGGCCTATGTGCCAGCTACTATGGACATTTCTCAACAAACCTATGCTAGTGACCTCGAGTTTTAAGCCACTATTCTAGCCCAGAATCCTGTCCTCTACCCAGAACTTGCTACAACCTTCAGAATCCATCAAAGACATGATAAAAATGACCATAAATAAAAAATAAACCTTAATACTAGGCCTGAGCATCCCCAATTGGGACTAACATTCTGTCAAACACTTGGCATCAATGTAACCTACAGGTCTAGGATACAAGACATAACATAAATGACTGAAAAAACTTATGAAAGATAACCAGAAGGATCACCTCATTCTTCACTGAGCTGTTATATCATTGATTAGGTCTTTCATCCATCCATTTAACAATTACAAGTAAATACATGAAATAACCATGACATGAACCAATCATTTAACCATGCTTATAACCAACATAAAACCATATAAATATAAGAGATATGACAACCATTAAATCCACATATAAATTAGTGCAAAACTAAGAGAGCTTAGATTTTATTAATCATAAGCAAATCCGACTAGGTTTGGGACTTCCACATACCACCCGACCATAGCTTAGAAGCCGCAAGGGTTAGCTCAGTTGGTCAAAATCAGTGCCTCGCCATCGGGAGGTCATAGGGTCCATTCTCCCCAAAGCCCTTGGGATCAGGCCTTGCCAGTAGGCCGAGGGGCGTCAGCCCAGATTTTTTTGTGGACGTAGCACCATCCATTGACCAGGGTGTCCATGAACCACTCTAAAAAAAAAAAAAAAAAAACTAAGAGAGCTTAGATTTTATTAATCATAAGCAAATATGACTAGGTTTAGGACTTCCACATACCATCTGACCATAGACATGGCTAAACCAAATCTCTCTTTTAGCCAATCACCCTCGTTCCATATTCCAAGCATAAATGTGGGATCTCATAGAAAAACCAATCCAAAAAAATCCAAAGGAATCTAGAGGTTAAACCACCTCCACCGGCACCAAACTGTAATCACACCAAAACCAGTGCTCAAATCAAAAGCAAACCGAACTTGGAATGCCATCTAGAATCCATCACTATCCTTGAGGAATTTCCTGTCTCCTTATCTCTCAGGCTTTACCGCAATCCAATACCAAATAACTAGGCCCTATATTGAGACCAGTCTCTCAGGATTTAGCACAATCCAAACCTAGATTAGTAGGCCCTAAATCGAGACTTTTCCCTCAAGATTTACCATGTATCCCACCAAAACCACTTAAGGGACTCCTAGGCCTTTCGGAGTGAACCCTGAGACCACCTACACCCCAGATTCCGAAATCCATTCGGGAAACCAAAGCTCAAAACTGAGATAAACATCCCAACATACCATGGCATCAGGAAAAAGGTAATTCTAGTCTAAAAACCACTGTCATGACCTGGATAAATGATGCCACCCACAACAAGGGAACCATACACCAACATGCAAATCCATGCATGTGTAAACCAGCTAGGAAATCACACATGCAAAAGGTTACCTGAAAGTATTCCTACTAAAGCTGTTTGATCCTACTTTCCTTCCTTGATCCTTGTTTTCCTTCCTTTCCCTTTGCTTTATTTTCCTTCCTTGATCCAAAGCTAGAGTGCTCCAAGAAAACTCTAAGTGACCTAGAGTGAGAGAGAAAAGTTAATAATGAGAGAGCCCCAAACTTGAACTGACAAAAGGTTACCAATTGATCCTCAAAAGCCTTTTTATTAATGAGGCCTCTATTTTCTTCATTTTCCATTATTTTCCTTCAATTTCCTCATCATGTGCAACATGTGACCTTTTACCTTCATTTTCTCCTATTTTCATTTATTTTCATAAATAAATGTGCCAAAAATGACTTTTTACATTTTAATACCTTTGCCTTAGCCTTTGCTAATTTCCCTTAGCCAAAACACATATCCAGTGATGCCCACTAGGATATATTTTCCCAACATTCAGCTTGGAATAAGTGTCCCTTTCCTGTGGTCTTATTTTTCCTTTGTTAAATTTTATTACATGAACTTTTCACCAAGGCTATTACATAGACTCAATCTAGACATGTGTCATGGAACTTCAAACTCTACAAGTACTGAATTTTTGAAATTGTTTAACCCAACTCATTAATTATCTAATAGCATAATTAATTATGCCCAAATAGGGCTCTGATACTAACTATAAGGAATTTTCATATGATGAATTTATGATGTCCTAAGAACATATAAATCCATGCATAATTTACAACAACATTCATACTAATAAACATTCATAGCATAACATAACTAAACACACATTACTCAACACAAAAACACGTTACACAAATAACACTTATCTAAAATAGAAACACCAATAAGCTACAAGACTCAAAAATTCCATGAATACATAAACACCATTTCTTGCTCTCTAACCAATAGGTCACCCTTAAGATAGGGCTATGAATCCAATAGGGAAAAGGCTTCCTAATCCCACTAGGTCTCACATTCTATACTACAATTTCTAGACCAAGGAAACAAACTATTGAAACAATTGTAACCACATTCTCATTCCCCTCAACTTGTACAACCTAAGAAAGTGTGTCCCTTTCTCTGCTTCATAGTACCTTGAGCTATCCAACTTCCTTTCCAGGGCTTCATCAAAGGCCAACTAGGAAGTCTCAGAGCTATGGCTCCGAGAACTCCAACTAATCTCATGGACTCTCTAGGAAACCTTTATGCTACACACCTAGGGAAAGCAATCCTAAGAAATTCTACCCCCAATGGTCTATCCTTCCCTGAGGAAACCCAAAGATAATTATTCACTCAAATCCACCTAGGATTCATATGCTTCAAATAGATACATGGTTCCAATGGATCCTTATCTCACACCCAAAATGAAATGGTAATAATGTCAAAGGGTGTCCCCTTTCTCTTGAAATCCAAAAGTTTATAAATGCAAGGCCCCCTTTTTGACACATGGCACTCATGGAGCCCCCTTTCCACTACTTAGGAAAGCAGAAGGATTTTAGGAATATATTAATTTATTCCTTAGCTTAAGACCATTTACTTATCCTCTTTCCTTAAACTCTTAGCCCCCTTTCCCTCTTGTGGATTCCTAGGTCGCCATAGTATTTTGTTTGACTTGGTTTGCAACAATGATGTATTTTATTAATATATGAGAGTGCAATTACAATTTACATTGCTAGGATTTTGAACTTTTAACATATAGGCTCTTCACCCTAATATCACATATGAAATTTGGCCCAAAACATACATACATAAGTGTTGGCTTAGCGGTTTCTCACCGAGGTTCAGAGTTAGTTTCGCCAAACAAATCCCTACACTACTAGCCCTTTCGGCATCAACCTGTGGAGTGCAAATTGAAGTCTCACCCGAAGCAGTATGGGGGGATGACAAAACCAAGTTTCCGCACCCAAAGATAAGTGTGATGTCATTTTATGCCCTAAATCTTCCTTCACATAGATTGATAAGCCTTTAGGGCTTATCAAAATAACTTCCCTTAATCAACTTCTATACCTCTGTGAATTATTATGAATGTCTTTCACGGATACTGAATAGGTGAATCCACTATTTATGTGCATCAAAGATTATGTATAATCCAATAACTATTCATATTAGCTTAAGCGTTTGATAACTTCAACATACAACAAGATTATCTTCGCATAAATAGTTAACAGTAATTGTGTTCATATAACAATATAAGTCATGTAAAGTCACGCATAAATACATTAGTATTTCATAAACCCATTATAACATAAGGCGCATTCATATAAACAAAAGTAAAGAGATAACACAAGTATTTTTTCACAATATTCTTTATTGATAATTAGTTCAATCTTACAGACTCAAGACTTCTCTATGCACTCAGCTACAAGGGTCTGAACACTCAGCTGTGGAATCTACTCTAGGCCTCTATGTACACAGTTTTAGAGCCTTCTTTCTACTCTAAGAATTCTTCGCTCTTACTCTTACTGACACATTACATTTGTCTTCATCATCCATGCTATGCCTTAGTCTCTCTAAGACACACCTACTTATACAATCCCATGGTATGCGGACCATGGGTAGATCTTCAAAATCTGACTCAACTTACATAAAAGAAGGGTAAAAACTCTTTATGAAACTTTAACTATCTATGTGCTCTGCGACCACATCTTGCAGAGAATTTACATTTTATACAAGAAAACTTGGTGTTTTTCCCCAAAATTGACCGTAGGGGATCCCATCCCAATAGGCCCCCAACACAAAGATCGTGACTCGCCCTCTAGTCACTCTACTGGTGCGAAGATCTTACTACGAAGACCTCCTAACTCTACATGTGCCACTGGCACTTCAGCCGTGCTCTATGTATCTACTTGTTTGACCTGCTCCACCAACTGCTATGTTGGTGGTCTTGCACTGTCCTCCTTGATTTTCTACTGCATGCTCTGTAGGCTTGCCAACTTATCCTGAATGTTGGTAGAGATAGTGTAAGCCTCATCCAGCCAAGGCCCCAATCTCGCCTTGAGTACCGCCTCTTTCTTCTGCACTGCTTCCACCTGTAGATGTAGCTTCCTAGCCTCCTGAAACTTAGCAAGGCATTGTGCGGTGGTAATGGTGCCCGTCGTTGCTCTGACTTCATCATATTGTTGCTAGAGTTTACGAGCTTGCGTATTTAAGGCCTGTAGAGTGGGATCTTCCTGCAGGGCTATGACTACCTCCATTTCTTTATCAGAAAGTGTAGTGCAATCTGCCACTGCAAAATCCATTGTCACAACTCCATCCTTCACAGCGGATTCGTGTTGTTCTCTGACCTCTGGCAAAGTTGAAGGTTGTGACTTCAACTCTAATTCTATGATATTCAAGTTCAGCTCAAGCTGAACTTGAGCCATTTCTGCCTTAGTGTCATGCATACCTGCATCCATCTTTCTGATCTTCACCTCCAATGGTGCTTCCTTTGGTATATGTAGTTCAGGCACTGTTTTGTAGGCTTCTGCCACCGTGGCTGCAAGCTGGTCATTCTATGCCTGGAATTTATTCTTGGCCTCTAACGCCACTGATTTCTCAATGAACATATGTTCATTGTTTACTCGATAGTTACTTATAAGGCTCAGTGCACGTTGTTCCTGAGCTTTAACCTTTGCTATCACACCTACTTGCAGTGTGTGAAGAAACTCACTGGGGAGCGCAACCAAGTTGAGGCTGATGTCCGTAAAAGAGTTGATAGTAGCCTTGTCAGCAGCTGCCTCCATGCTCAAAGATCTATCTGGCAGTGCGACTACCCAGAGATCTAGTGACTAGACCATATCATCTACTTGAGTGATTCCTGGTGCCAAACTTGTTGATGCAGTGTTGCTTTGCCCTATGCCCACCAGGATCCTAGTAGTCTGAATTTGCAACTCACATAGATCTTTCTGAATGGTGCTCAGTGCATGATTTTTCTTCCACTCAAAATGTTTTAGCATTTCTGCAGTGGTATCCCACACCTTATCACCTATCTCATCTAGGTCGTCATCAGTCAAAGTAATTAGGTCCAATGATGTCTTGGTGGCTTTTGTCTTCTTCCACGACCCTTCCTTTTCCTGCTCCCTGTACTGCTTCACTCATAAAGGGAGTTCTATGCTCATTCTGACTACCGTCGCCCTACTCTAATTGTTCTTCCTCCTTTTTTTGGGGTGAAGGAGACTTATCACTCTGCTCGGAGCCGTTCTCTTCCTGTTCTGCCTGCTTCTTCACCGCATGCTCCGCTTCCACCTGGGCCTTCTCCTCGACCTCTTTCCTCAGTTTCTTAGAAAACTGTTGAACCTTCTATTTGGTCGTGTCCTTCTTCTTCTTCTCCACGGACTTGCTGGTGCTTGTAGCCCGATCAGAAGGAGAATGCCAATTGGTTGGCCAACACTTGATGACCTCCTCGATAGCGTCATTTGTAGCTAGGTATGGTAGATCGAACCATTTTTTCTCTGGATCCTTCCATGCCCAGATGTACATGCGGTGGAAGTTAGCTTTGAGCTATGCATATCTTGAAAGTTGTTCAAACATGGTTGGTGACAACTGTGACTTCTGGTTGATGGCCATGTGAATGCTCACCTCCATCAGCACCCAAAAGACTTTGGTCTTTATGACCCGCACAACATCTTTTGTGGCCAACAGAGATGCAAATTTCGGAGCCTCTGACAAATCATTCTCTACGGGAGGAAATTGGTTGTTCTCCGACATATCCTAGGCAACCAACATAATTGAGAGTAATAGTCACAAATAGTGGAATGTTTTACTCTCATCCTGTACCTCTCTTTAGTTCACGAGGAACTCACTACAAAGGTAGCACTCCCATTTGAACTGCACACCCTCGGCGCACTACGTAGCTAAAGAAACCATTGGTGCAACATTTTCTCATAACCTTTCCATCCAAAATATGTGTGGCAACCTTTACTGTGAGGTAAGTGATCGAGGTAATAGAATAACCGTGCAATTTATTAACAATTTTAAACTTGTCCTTCATCTTCTCAGCGAGGTAACACTCGCTCGTCTTTCTGCCAAACTCCTTGGTCGACTTTTACCCTGAGTGTGGCAATAGCATGATCCAATGGATCAACATATCAGTGATAGTAATCGGCACGCTTAGCCACAAACATCTATCATTCACCAGGCACAACAACTGCTTAATGACGATTAAGTTTATGTTGGAGCGGTGGTAGTGGGGCACCCACAATAGGTTCAACAACCCTGACTGTTTCACTCTATGAATCCACTCCACAGGCTCTAGTGTGGTGACACCAGACTCTTTGTAGAAGACCCTCTTCATGTAGGTGTTTGTAGCAAGGTGGGGGAACTGCTTGTGGTTTACCAAATCGCAATATTCTAGCTTCAAATGTGGGATCTGCGCCAAGCACAGACCTTCAAAGGTTAGGTTCTTTAGTAACAAGGGTTTGTTGAGGAGGAATTGTCCTTCATCTGGGTCCTTAAGGACCTTTTCTTTCCACTTGCATGGAGGGATATACTCCGACAACTTAGACATAGGATCCACCCCCTCAGTGTAGAAGACCCTCTTCATGTAGGTGTCTATAGCAAGGTGGGGGAACTGCTTGTGGTCTACCAAATCACAATATTGTAACTTCAAATGTGGGATCCGTGCCAAGCACAGACCTTCAAAGGTTAGGTTCTTTGGTAAGAAGGGTGTGTTGAGGAGGAATTGTCATGCATCTGGGTCTTTAGGGAACTTCACTTTCCACTTGCATGGAGGGATATACTCTGACAACTTAGATATAGGATCCACCCTCTCAGTGTCTATATCTTCTATGCCCTCCTCAACCTCCAGATCTACCACTTTCCCCTTCTCTTTCGCGCTCGACTTTTCTTTACTCTGGGCCTCTGTAGCGGCATGTTTCTTTGATGACTTGCACACTGACACCGACTTCTTTTGCTTATCTTTCTTTGGTTTGGGGACCTCTCTCACTAGTGTAGGCTTCGATCTAGGCAACCTCGGCTCCGTAGGAACTTCATCTGGAACCTCCATGCTCATTACCTCTTGGGTAGTTGCCTCAGTGGCAATAGTTCCTCTAGTGCTAGTGGATTCAGCGGGACCTGGTCCTAACATGATGTCAGTAATGAGTTTTCGATCTAACTCAGGAAACATGTCAAACATAGGACTTGCGATCATAGCTTCGAAATACTTGTGATTCATGTGCACCAGATAACACAACACATAAATTCTAAGGACTAAAAGTGTTTTTCATTGGAAAACCACACATAATTTATAGGAAAATTCAAATTCAAATTCGACCTTTCCCCCCAAAATCCGTCCATAAATGCTAAATTGGTGGTAGATTTTCCAAGATTTCACTCTTAAATTCAGCCTTAAATGCCTTAAATACCACCCCCTGCTCCTCTTAACCATCTTTTGGCAGTCAAATCATGAAAAATGACTGTAACGATTACTTTCTAGTTGTGATGCGCAGTCTCTCCCCCTATAGCGCAACTCCCTTAATGCTTCTTCTAGTACTGTGACACCCTCCTGTTTCGCACAGATCTCCTGTCATGTAGCTCTACAAATTGGGTAGTGTAGTTTATAGTTCAGCACCTCCTTGCAGCTTCCTGGAGCGCTAAGACTTTTCTACCATCATGTAGTCATTCTGCTAGATCCCTGGTGTATGGCTTCAATCGTCTTCCATTTATCCTTCCTGGAGATGGATCTCCATTCAACTTCGTGAGATGAACTGCTCCACCATATGTAATCTCTTTGATAACATATGGCCCTAGCTAGTGCATCCACAATTTTCCTAGAAATTTATCAAACTTACTATCATATAATAAAACTAAATCATTTACCTTGAAGGTGCATAGTTTGATGTGTCAATCATGCCAAGCTTTTTCACGTCCTTTTTGAACCTACTGATGGAATCAAACCAAAAACCTATCTTCCTCGAGCCATACACCTACTGGGCAACCAAACCTCATCAACACATATTTGAATAGGAATTTCGCTATTCTTGCCCCTGTACAGTATTTCACAGGTTGTGCCTCTGCCCATATGGTCAAATATTTTGTTACGATGATGATATATTGCACACCCATCTTCTTGCCTGGAGGCTGAATCAGTCCTACAAAATCAATTACCCGTTTCTCAAATGGCTACAATGACACTTGTGGATTCAAAGGAAGCTTGTCCATCCATGATGGCATGCCTATCCTCTGACATGCATTGCATGCCCTACAATATGCTTTGGAATCCTTATGCAACGTCGGCTACCACAACCCAGTGTGCAAAATCTTCTACACTGTTGCTTTTCCTACATAATGCCCTCCCGCAACTCCTCCATGAGCTTCACTGAGGATACTATTTCATTCAAAATCACGCACATAACGTCGCAGTATTTTGTCTGATCCCATCTTGTACAAATTACCTAGAATAAATAAAAATTCTACCACGTGTACTACCAATTCTTTCTTCTATTGACTCATGTATCCCTCTGGAGCCGTCCCTATGGTCAAAAAGTGGATAGTATCTGCAAAGTGATTATCATCTACGTGCATCACAAAGAGCTGCATGTCAGGCAATCCCTCCTCCAAATTAGTGGGATCCTCTCATGTTTCAATGCATGACTAATGATATGGCCCTACATTTAACCTTCCTGGATTCACAATCACCTCGAAATCATACCCTCAAAACAACAACAACCATCTGCATATTCCCCCTCCCCAACACAGGCTTATTAACTAGGTATTTCAATGCAGAATGGTCTGTGTACATCTTAAAATTTCTGGCTAGTAGGTAATTTTTGAACTTCGAGAGCACGTACACCATAGCCACCCCTTTTTGCTCTGTCATTGAGTAATTCTTTTCAGCCTTAGATAAATTCTTGGTCGCAAACGCTATAGGGTGATCCATATCTCCTTCACTAGCCTGTGTTAGCACTGCTCCTAGTGCAATACATGAAGCAACCACATGTACATGAAATTCCTTCTTCCAATTCAAGAAGACAAGGATCGACGCGGTGACCATTTTATCCTTCAGTAAATCCAGGTTGCACTGACACTCTTTATCCCAACAGAACATACCATCCTTCTTCAGTAACTTTTCCATAGGCACAGTAATCTAAGCATAACTTTTAATGAACTTCTGGTAGTATCCAGTATGACCCAGTGTAGCACACAACTGTTTAAGACTTCTCGGTGCTTCCAAATTGATGATTACTCTGATCTTAGCAGGGTCCACCATGAGTCCTTACTAACATACCACATGCCCCAGCAAGATCCCAAAAGGGACACAAAACAAACATTTTTTAGGTTTAGCGCAATCTGATACCTCCAGCATGTATCCAACATCATGCATAGACTGTCTACATGGCACTTAACTAAACCAAACACTGTCTAGTCTTTGAAATAGAATTCTAAGAACTTATGAATGAACTCCTTGAACACCGTGATGACCACGCATGAGATCGCCGATGAATTCTTAAGTCCGAAAGGCATCACTGTATACTGGAAACATCCCCATTCTGTTGTGAAGGTGGTATTACTCCTATCTTTTCGTGTGATCTTTATTTGATGGTATCTAGAAAGCTCATCAGTGAATGAATAGGCCTCTTTCCCACCAACATTATCTAGTACTTCATCTATGAACGGAGTTGGAAAAGGATCATGAATGCATGCATCATTGAGCTTTGTGAGATCTACGCAAATCCTTATTTCATCCTTTTGCTCCTTTTCTTGAACTACCATTAAACTCACCCAATCAGATTCCTACACTGTTTCAATAATACCCACTGAAAGCATCTTGTCCAACTCCAGGTACACCTTTTCCTTGTATTTGGGATTAAGGCGATATGGCCTCTGCTTAATAGGCTTTGCGTTCAGTTTCAAAGTTATTTTCATCACTCCAAAATCCGCTATGATGCCTTCAAGTCTGAAAATTTTGTGGGAAACAAATCCTAATATTCATGGAGCAACTTAGTGACCTTTCCCACCATAGCATCATACCAGTAGTCCCCTATCTTCAAAAACATTGGTTTTGCCTCTGTGCCAATGTTAACCTGCTTAGTTTTTAGTTGTGCGGTGATATCCAGATTCTTAGTCAACAACCCCTCAACTTCATGGTGGCCTTCTTCCTTTGGGATGTTAATGTTCCTTGGATCCTCTTCTTCATCTTCAGTAGTCATACTATAGCATTCCAACGCATGGTGTAGCTGGGTGCTCCAATCCGGTTGAATCAATTCCAAGGGATCCTGTAGAATTCTAAAGGTTATTTCCTTAACTTCTTGTAACGCTTCATCAATACTTTCGAATCCATCTTCAAAGTTGAATGTCCTCACAAACCCTTATCTTAAAATATCCCATTCTACGGTGCCATGGCAGAGCTTTGTTTCCAAATACCATTTCATAGGGATGATGTCCAAAGTGTGATAAAAAATATGCAGCCACTCTGGCTGTAGCTCTGTTGCATAAACCTTAGTCCACTTTGCCAAGTGATCACGTAGATCATCTCTCCAATCATACTTCTCTGTCAACCGTACCTTGGGGTGACCAAATTGCATCCACATCATCCTCCTATAGTCGCACCATTTTTCAAAATTGTCTTTATGCATACCCCACGACCGTATAGGCGTAGTGTGCAGTGCCAAATCCACTGCTTGGAAGTGATGCTTCTTAGGCATTTCCCTTTCAAATGCATCCATCCACATCAGTTATACCATCATAATAAGGTAGACTTCTTACCTTAGATGATACACAGTGCAATGAGTTAGTCATCATATTACATCACAGTGTAGATACTTTGTGTAACCTATTCTTCCAGTGCTCCAATTCTTCATCCGAAGCTGATGTATAGGAGATTTCGCGGTCCCACGCAATTCTTCCATCGATGGTTGGATTAACCCAATATTGGTCTCATGCTATTATCTTATATATCTAGTCCAAATCATTGTCGCTTTCCTCATAGTTGCTGACCGGTTCAGTATAGCACAGTCCTTCTGCTAGGTCCAATGGTACTACCATGCTGAGTGTTTTCCTTTCAAATGGCATTGTCCGCTTCTTCAAATTGATGACCCCATTCATGTCAATAGCCCAATAAATTCCAATGAGCACGGGGTATGGATTGTTGTCATAAAAAATCTCTACCACTTCAAAGTTAGCCAATGCGCTCGCACCTTCTATATCTACAGTTACCCCTTACAATCTCCCCATAGAGATAATATTCTATTTATTTTACATTCTTAATTGAATCAAAGACCACTGCAATGCATGCCCCCCCATATTTTCCCAAGTCTGTTTAGGAAAAACATTCACATATAACCCTAGATCCAAAATAACTTGGTCCATCATGTATTCTCCTATTTGCGCAGTGAGCCTCATCTCGCATCCTATTCTTGTCTTATGTATACCTATATTTCTGACCGCATGGTGCCCATTAGATGCATTATCCCTGCCAACACATTTATTTATCAACTCTTGTAATCCTTTCACATCCCTGTTGTCGCGCACCAGTTTCATGCAAGTCTCCAAGAAAGTAGTAAGAATGTAGGGGTCAACTTCTTCAGATAGCCTATCCAAACTTTCTAAGGTAGTGGCTTCAGTGAATCTTTTCTTTTCTTCCATGAACGTCTCTTTTGCGTGCTCCAGATCAAAACCCACTTATTTTTTTGGAGCCTTGCAGACCCATCCAACTTCTTCAGGTTGTTTTCCCTTATTGTCAGCAGTCATCACACCACTTTATAGCATGATATTGACATTGGGATCCCCTTTTTGAGGATCTGCCCTCATCATCTGTAGGCTCTGGGTAGGTTGTAGAGGCTGCACCTTCTTCTCCTACATTTTAGCTATCAATATAGGGCATTTTTCTATCGTGTGGTCAAATTGAGTACAATATCAGCATGACGGGTGTTTCTGGCTCATACACTCCCATGCGTAGTGTCCTGGCTCTCCACAATTATAGAAAATAAGCTACCCTCGACCTCTACCAAGTCCTCCTCCTCCTCGGCCTCACCCACGTCCCTCATATCCTCTGCGCGTTCCCTTGACACCTTGATCCAGAGACTGAGTTTCTGTTTGCATCTGATACACAGGTGTTCTTTCCATCATTAATTCATAGATATGGTAGTTACGCTCATCATGGTCTACTGATTTACAGAAGTTGGAGAATAACTATTGCAGCATCTATAAAAAAATTTGTAGTAGGTGGCAATTGTCTGTTGCATGTTTTCCTACTACTTGGTAGATAGCACACCACAGGACGGGCCCTATACTTGGTTCTGCTAGGGCTTCCATCCTCAGAGGCATGGTCCTTCCTCCTGCCATATTCTTCACAAAAATAGGGCAATGATCCTTATGATGCCTCTCTTTCTTACACTCTAGGCACTTAACTTCTTCACGCACTTCTAGCTGAGTCAATTTATCCTTCTTCAAGATCTAAAACTCCAAGCAGAGGTTCTACAACTTTGCATGAATCTATTTAACTCCCAATGTCGCATCCTAGATAGGCGTCTCATGTAATCTCATTGTGATCTCTAGTGATTTCTCCTGTGTTCCTATCTTTTTCTATGATAGAACAATACTTAAGTGAGGAAGGAGCATGGCTATAAACCAGTTGCGGTGTTGACTGTTTGTGAGATTCATATTTGCTTCGTGGATTCTGCACTTCAATATTTGATCCAGCTCCCAAGGTGTTTCAACAATCCTCATTATGATTTCCTTGAACTCCACTACAGACTGTGTTTCAGACTTAGGCCTATAGAATTCCTTGTTTAGAGCAGTCTGGGTGTCATATAATGACACCACTGGGTTATCAGTGCAGTACTTAATGTACCACGTCTCTACATGATCTTATAGAGCAGTAACCAACTACGCTTTCTTCGTATGATGATCTGTAATATTTTGTGCTATCCACATGGCCTTCACAACAAACGAAAATTGGTCCGGGTCCTAATTTCCCAATCCCTTCAAAATGGGAAATTTCATCGTATTTGACATATTGAATGGTAGTGGAGGTGGTGGTGGTGTGGGTGAAGGTGTATGTTGTGGAGGTGAAGGTGGAGGTGGTGTGGATGGATGAGGTATTTGCGGAAACCCTTGCCTTATTAACTGGACAATGCTATGTGGTTAAACCTGTGCTGCTCCCTTGTCGTCACTCAAAGGAGGCTCAATTAGTGAGCTATATTTAGGGCCTATTCTCCCTCTATCCCTGAAGAGCTTTCCACTTCGTGTAGCTCCAAACATCAAGGTAATGGCATAACTCGATTTTCACACAAGAGCATCTTAATCCAAGTATTCAAAGATCTCAAATGATTACCTCACGATTTTTTGAAAAGGTGTCGCTCTTCTTCGCTGTAGATGACTGAGGTATCCACCATGAATTCTGTCACGAATCCTCCTATGACTTGATCAAGCTAGTGATCAACAGAGCATGTGATATTGTCTTCAAAAGCTTCCAATCTCTGTACTAGCTCCGTGGTCAACACTATTGGACTTTCAAGCCTCCACCTTCCTTGGTCGTCTTCCAATTTAGTGATCCACTCATATAGTTCAATCGAGAAGATGTTGAAGAATATCTCGTGTATTTCTGTATATAGGTATCTTTCCAACCAATATTCTTTCATCAGGCACAAATTCTTGTTCTCTTGTGCTACGAATTCATGGATCTTTCTATCCAACCAATCTTCAATTTCTTTCTTTGCTAGATTACAGTGATGTGACATCACACATCTCTTTATGTAGATCTTGGTCCCAACCATGGAAGGATTTTTTGGTTTAGTGGGTCCTAACCCAAGTTCAGAGTTAGTTTCGCTAAACAAATCTCTACACTACTGGCCCTTTCGGCATCAACCCGTGAAGCACGGACTGAAGTCTCACCTGACATAGTATGGGGGGATGCTCGAACCAAGTTTCTACACCCATAGATGAGCGTCATGTCGTTTTATGCCCTAAATCTACCTTCGTGCAGATTGATAAGCCTTTAGGGCTCCCTTAATCAGTTTCTATACCTCTACGAACGCTTATGACTCTCTTTCGTGGACCCTTAATAGGTGAATCCACTATTTACATGCATCAAAGATGACGTATAATCCAGTAACTATTCAAATTAGCTTAAGTGTTTGATAACTTCAACATACAACAATATTATTTTCGCGTAAATAATTAATAGTAATTGCGGTCATATAACAATATTATTTGTGTAAAGTCGCGCATCAATACATCAGAATTTCATAAACCCATTATAACATAAGGTGCATTCATATAAACAGAATTAAAGAGATAACACAAGTATTTCTACACAATCTTCTTTATTCATAATCATTTCAATATTATAGACTGGAGACTTCCCTATGCACTTGGCTGCAGGGGTCCGTGCAGTCAGCTGCAAACTCTACTCTAGGCCTCTGCACACATAGCTGCATAGCCTTCCTTCTACTCTAATAATTCTTCACTCTTACTCTTATTGATCCATTGCATTCATCTTCATCATCTGTGTTATGCCTTAGACTCTCTATGACACACCTACTTATGCAATCCCATGGTCTGCGGACGATGGGTAGATCTTCAAAAGCCAACTCAATATACATAAAATAAGGGTAAACCCTTTATGACACTTTAACTATCTATGCGCTCTCCGACCACAACTTGTGGAGACTTTACATTTTATACAAAAGAAACTTGGGCTTTTGCCCCAAAACTTGTGCTTTTTCCCCAAAATTGACCCTGGGGGACCCCATCCCAACAATAAGAACTCCAAACCAAAAACTATATCAGCTCGCAAACATAAAATATCATATGTGGATATGCAACTCAGGGATCAACCTACATGTATTACATCCCATACCCCTGATTTATCCATTGTTCGTAGTGCATCATATACAATGTACAACCAAAATTATTTAAAAAGATTCAATAAGTTGTAGGTACTCTTCCCATACGACATCCTTGTTCTCCCACATAACATCTTCATGCTTTTATTAGGTCTATACATGTATTATGCTAATGGTCAATTCCTGAGCACTTTGATCTTCCTGTCCAAGATGCACACTAAATATGCTTGGATCTCTCCCTCATGCTCCACCTAGATCACAGGCCAATCAATTAAGTAGGTAGGACTAGGTGAATATATTTTAAGGAAAGATAAATGAAACTCATTATACATACATATGGATTCAAGAAGTGCATGCATGTATGCAATAGGACCAATCCTCTCTATGATTCAAATGGTCCACATTATCTTGCTACTAGTTTTGGGTATATTCCTAGCCTTAATAAACTCTTTTTAGCCTTAACTTTTGAAAGGACATGTTTTCCCACTCTAAATTATCTATGAGTTTTTCCTTCGCCTGCTTAACTTTTCTTCCTTTCTTATCAAAGCTTTAAATTTAATTTATTTTCACCATCTACTCTTCCATTTCATTGATCAATTATGGACCAATAATGGTTTTATCAACTAACTCAAATGTGTGTTACATTTCCTCCCATACAAGGCTTCAAATTAGTTCATCTTCAACAATCCTTGAAACCCATTATTATATATTAATTAGACTAAATGAAGGTAGTATTTCCACCTAGAAAGCATATACATTACATACATACTCAATATATCCTCAATCACTTGATTTATTCTTTCTATTTTTTTCCGTATGACTCTAGGTGACATGCTATGCTAAATTTTAAAATTTTCCTAAATCCTTTCTAGAAATTTGATGTGAATTTGCAATATTTATCAAATATAATTGCCATAGGAACAAAATTCAACCTAGAAATTTCCTTCATGTAAATCTATTGACTATTGGTTGCCTTATATATTATCTTTACTGGAATTGATGGGAATCCTTTGTGAGATTATCCATCGCTACCATGATGGAATCATGTTGTCTTATAGTCCTATGAAGTTTATTGATGATAGTGACATATTCCCATTTCCAACTAGGTATGGGAAATACTTTTAGTAATCTAGTTGGATATATGTGCTAATCCTCAACCTTTTAACATTCTATGCATCAATTTATGTAATCAACCATGTTTTTCTTCATGCTGAGCCAAAGTATTTCCATCTTATAGGTGCAATTGTCTTTTGATACCCTGGATGCCCAACATATTGTACCATGTGAATTTCTCTTAGCACTAGATTTTCAACTCTTGAGATTGAGGCACTTATACATTTCCCTTGTACAAGTGGACTCCATCCTCTTTCAAATCACAATCCTTAACTTTCTACTGCAATGCAGTTTAATGATTACTTTACCTACAAATAATGCTCATATGACTTTGAAACTCCTAAAATTCTATATTTTAAATCAAATCTATACATGCATCTCATGCAATATGTTGCTAAGTGCATCAACCATTTTATTTTCTTTCCTTTGTTATGATTTATATGAAAATCATACTCATTAAGGAATTCCAACCATCTAATTTGTCTAACATCCAATGTTGGATATCCAAATATATATTTATAAACAATGTTGTCTATCCTCATCTCAAACTTCTTTCCAATGAGATAATGCCTCCACATATTTAAGGTATGAAGTATAGCTCCCAATTCCAAGTCGCATGTGGCATAATTCCTATCATAATATTTTAAATGCTGGGATTAATAACATACCACATGCCCAATATGCATAAAGACTCCACCAAGCCCTTCATTGCATGCATCAATGAACACAATGAAATCCTCCTTTAGATTTATTTTTTTCAATATTGGTGCACTTGTCATTAAGTCATTCAAATGTTGAAATATTTTATCACATTTAATAGTACATTCAACTTCACACTCTTATTTTGCAATGATATGATTAAGAATGCAATCTTTTAATTCAATTTGATAAATATTCTATAATTACCTACAAGTCCCATGAAGGACATGAACTACGTAACATTTCTTGGTGCAAGCCATTATCTAATTTACTTAATATTTTCTAGGTCCATTGCAATTCCTCCTATAGAATGATATGGCCCAAATACTAGATTTTCTTTTAATAAAATGAATATTTTTTAATGTTGAAATATAATTTATCCTCACTTAATAATTATAGCACCATCCTCAAGTCTTGCTCATGTTCTTCTTCAGACTTATAATATATAAATGTGTCAGCCATGAATACAATGAAACAATTACCCAAGTAATCTATGAAAATATCATTCATCAAACACATGAAGACAACTCGTGCATTTGATAACCTAAATGACACCACTCTAAAATCACCTTAGAGTAATCTTGGAGAAGATATTTTCACCTTCTAGTTGAGCAAATATATTATCCATCATTAGAAAATGATACCCATTCTTAATAGTGACCTTATTCAAATACCTGAAATCAATGCACAATCTTAATTTTCCATCCTTTTTCCTGACAATTAGGACTAGGGCACCCCAAGGTGTCACACTTGGTTGTATTTGGTTCTTTTCAAGAGTTTTTCAAATTAAATTTTCAATTCCTTTAGTTCTAGTGTGCTAATTAAATGATTTTTAGACCTGGGGGAAACTAAAGGCACCAATCAACAGTAAAGTCAATGTCCATATTTGGTGGCAATCCTAATGTATTCCTAAACAATATTCATACTCTTTTAATATTTAATAATACTTGGAACTTTATCCTTGGTTTCCTCTTCCATATGAGTTGGATAAATCGGACACCTTATCCTAAAACTCTTTTCATTTGCATGGATAAAATTTCCTTGATGGTTATAGGCCTCAAATTCTCTTGAACACTTCTTTGTTTCCATTTCTCATCAAGACTAGTGAATGTCTTATTGTAGAAATATAGGAAAACATGATGTTTTTCAAACCAATACATGAAAATCAAGTTGCCATATGAACCAAATGGTGTGATGTTCAAATCTTGCTTTGTGCTAACTCCACTCATATCCATTGGACATTCCTTAACCAACTTATTGATCTTCCTCTTGGATTTAGTAACTAGTTGAACCAACCAATATTTTCCATCCTTTTTTCTTTTCAAGTGAAACATATCAACAATATTAGGATCTATGTAGCTATGATTATCTATAAAATATTAAAAATACATATGGGATGGTCATTGATCTTACCTTCTACCTCAATCATGTGAGATTGACGGTTTTCTTGCCTTTGTATATGGAAAAGTAAATCCTTAGCACACCTCTACCTAACAATAGCCACCTCTTGTGTTGTGAATATTTCTCATTAATCCATATTGGAGGAATCAGCTCACTTGACCATTTTTACCGATAGGACCCTATTTGGAAAATTGGGGTCTAGAACCTTCCAAGAGTAGTAGGAATTATGGGGGTAAAAATTTGGTGTTTTAGCATGCACATTTTCCTATTCTACACACATATACCTTTACAACGACATAAGAATCACCTAAAGTGGACTATGCATGCAAATGTTATGCTGCTCGGAAGTTTCCCTTCCTTTTTTTACAACCATAATTTGAGGGGATGCCATGTCATTTCCAATTACTCATGGAAAATGGGCTATCCATGTGATCATGATGAAGAAATCTAGAATATTCCATATTGTAACTCTAGTTAAGAGTTGAAGGAATCAAGCTTAACCACTAGTATGCTATTGGGTTGTGTTATAGTCGTGCCATTAGGAGGATGAAATATTATCACTTGTAAATTTCCAAATAACACTTTTGTTTGGTGAGTTTTTCAGTGAGAGTTCTAGCTAAACAAATTGTTAACACAGTGCTATAGGTGTAATTTAATTGGTTTGTTTTATAGATCAACATATGGTGGCACAAATATAATACTAGACTTCAAACCAATGATCATAATAGGATATAACACTCATAAATACATGTAATGCTAAAATAATTTTCATTTTAACAAGCTAGGAGGTATATTTTAATAATACTAATTATGATATAAGGAACATATATGCATATCTTCTTTAATCAATAGAGTTACAATACATAAAAATTAATATAGAGGAACCTTGAAAGTTTTTTCCAACATGATAACCATCAAAATATCAGTCCTCTCCCTCTGGAATTACCACGAACTTACCCTCATGGAATAAAATCCATATTGACCAAAAAATCAGCCTCTTTTACCAAAAGTATAGATCCATAGGCATATATATATATATATATATATATATATATATATATAGACCTTTTGGTCCAAAGATATTCACTACAGATATCAATCTTCACCATAGGAAATATGACCAATAGTTTGGTACCAATTTTTCCCATTAAAACTCATAACTCAATCCTATGTGGTTATGGAATACATTGTCCCTTTTTGCTCAAATACTCAACTCATGGATCAAGAATATGCTTGAGAATACTCCAACAAGGAAGAAGAGGGTGTGTCCAACAATTGAGAAGGAAGCGTGCTCCACCAACTCACAACAATTTGACTTGGAATTTAACTGAGAAATTTGACATAGACAAGATTTCAACTCCCTTTTTAGATCAACAATTTTTCCTAGTCACCATGGTTCAAAGCTCACCATTATTAACGCAACACTCTTGCAATTTTAATGAATTCGAACCCTTCTTATCCCAAGATAAAATCTGGATTTTTAAATGTAAATTTCTCCTCCAAATTGGGTGGTTCGATCTTCCCTTGATGTGATAAATAAACTTGGTCCTCATGATGGAATGATCCTACAATCAAATTAAACCCCAATGCTAGAGCCTCTTGCAAAAAATGATAATTATATCTCTACAGTAAGCACAATGGAAGATCTGAAATAATATCCCCCCAAGAGCTAACTAGGGTGCCACTCGAAGTCCACTAAAATTAGCTTGAATTTTGCTTGAAACTCTTGAACTCACTTGAGCTCCTTCCAATTTTTAATTTGATAGAGAGGAATATAAAAAATTAATTGAGTTCCTCCTCCTTTTATAATTATTCATGGAGCCTCCCCCTAGCTTCTAGATTCTACTTTTTCCTATTATTTTATTGGTGGGGGCCATTTTCCACTAGGAAAAATTTTGTTGCCATTTTAAATAAAATAATAATTTTCTGCCATTCTCATATAATAATAATTTTCCTTCATTATCCAATAAAATATTGTTTTCTTGCTATTCTCCATTAAAATAATAATTTCCCTCCCTTCTGCCAACTCTTGCACTAACCCAAACCTCCATTTTTCATTCCCAAACCCAAACTTGCGTCTCCCAACTCGTGCCCCAACCATATGCTACTGTTGGGAAGTATCTCTCCTAGTGCACTAAGTCCCATCCAACTGTTCTAGATGAGCTCCCCGAACATTATTTCTCATGCTGAGAGTATCAAGGGACAACATCCAAATCCTTAGAAACTGTGAGAAATACGAGGGAGGAAAAGGCATGTGAGTCTCATGGGATATGTTTGAGAGATGCTCGCCAATGAACTCATCGAACTTGGGTAACCAAACCCAATGGTATGTTTTTTGTCCCCATTAGGAGATCTCTTTAGAGGAAACACTCCAAAAACCTGTTGTGCATCATCGTACTCTGTTGTACACAAATAGGTACCCCCACACTCCTTTACATAACACTAAATTATGTGGCACAAATTTGTGCATCGCTGGACACTGACGGCCACTGTCGTACGAGATAATATCATCTGGTATCCCACATGTGAAAATGCATCCACCACTCTATTAGTAAACCCACCATGATGTGAGCTACACTCCTTATTTTCACTGGTAGATCTGAGCACCCTAACACCACACATGCTAATGGGAATAAAACTATGGTGCCAATTCTCAGTATCTCCTGTGCCCAATACAAAAATGAGAGAGAATCATATCCATACAATTCCCTATTTGGTGGCTTACCAATTCCACCTCCTCTTACAAGCTCCTACCAGAGTGTGTTAATTAACCTGTGATCCCATCCATAGTCAACATCCCAAGACATCTCACAAAGTATGCCTACTCCATAGTCAACCCAACCTGTCACTAGTATCATTTGTGAATATGATGAAGACCTAAAAAGGCATGTGTGATCAGTCACTAGATCCATCACACCATTAACACCATCATTAACAAAGTCCATGAAGTGACAAGGAATCCTACTTGGATCCCAACAACAGTCTGGCCCTCGAGCCCCTCTAGTAACCAATGACCTTTACTGAACTGTGACCATGGATGTATCCAACCACCTAGCCTGCTCCATCAAGTACCAACTCAGTACCTCTCACCATCCAATCCTAAACAAGGGATCAAATGCATAATATCTTGCACATAGAACAAGGCCTCCATGATGATGTTGCGTCATACTCATCTTATGTCACTCAGTCCCGTTGACCTCATCATCTCCTATGGTTTCTCTAGATAACTATGCCTCTCTCTATCAAATATATAGAGGTGAACTAGTAATTCTTAAAGCCTTGTCAGCATGCCTCTTAAGTGAATTATGTCAAAGTCCCAACATGTTCTCTCTTCGCTACCCCTCATCAATGGCTAACCCAAAAGATGGTTGTGCATCCTCCTCCATCATTGCCTCAACATGAGCCTCCAAATGCTCCTCCATTGAAAACCCATCATGAAAAATATTCTCACCATTAAGTCATGGGTGGATGTCATTTGGAAACTATGTCATGGATCTAGATGCCTTTCTGCCTACTGACACCTCATTAATGGATGGTCCCATGGGTGTGTGATCTACTCTCCCTATCACTGTCTCAACATGTGCCATCAATGCACTCTCCAATAATGGTGACTCTAGAGTCACACTAGGTCAATCTATGCCCTCCTCACAACCACTAGTGTCATCTGTTTCCTACTCAACCTCCTCATCAGGCTCACTCTCAATAAGCCCCTTCATGTAATGGGTCGTTCCCTTAGTGTACCTGTGCCTAGAGTCCATGAATCCTGACCTGTAAAACCAATGTTCCTCCCCTGGAGGTCCCTCCTGGTCTCATCATCTAACTGTTCCCATCCTTTCCACTCCCTTTTAGGGGATCTTGTGTATGTGTCTAGTTTCTACACCCATTTCCTCACAAAACTCCTAGTTGAACCATCAAAGTGGGTGAGGTTTATTTTTCCCACCATTTTCTAAATGCACTAGTTTATCTAATCTCTTATGAGTGATGTGAATGAATTTACCCCCGTGGCATGTTTATCACTAGGATTCTTGTCATAAAAATGAAGATGGATTAGGTCTATCCCCTTAATGCCACTCAACTAGGCCAATAATTCTTTTAGTTTTTGATTGTTTTTGTTGATTTCCTCCATGATTCTTTGTTCACTCCATCTTTCTTGTGTCACGGGAATGTCCATAATTTCACCATTCACTATGCATGCATGCCTACACCTCCATGATCTTGCTAGCTTCCCCCCAACTAGCCAAGATCATGCTATGATACCACTATAATATTCTCACTTGTTAATTTCCAAATAACCTTTGTGTTTGGTGAGTATGTTTAGTGATATTTTTAGTCAAACAGATTGTTCACACACTCCTGTAGGTGTAATTTCATTGGTTTGTTTTATACATCCACATATGGTGCCATGAACATAAAAACAGACTTCAAACCAACGACCATAATAACATATAACACTTAGAAATAACATGTAATGTTGATATAATTTGCATTTTAACACGTTGGGAGGTACATTTTCATAATATTAATTTTTATATAAGGAATATATAGGCATATCTTCTTTAATCAACAAAGTTACAATGCATAAAGAAACAAAGGAACCTGTAATGTTTTTTCCAGCGTGTTAACCATCAAAATATCAATTTTCTCTCTCTAAAATTACCATGAACTTTCCTTCATGAAGTTAATCCTAGATTGACCACAAAATCAACCTCTTTTACCAGAAATATCATTCCATGGGCATTAGCATATTTATAGACCTTTTGGGCTAAAACATTGGCCACACATATCAAATCTGAACCACAAGATATATGCCCAACATTCTAGTACCCATTCTTCCCATTAAAACTCATAACTCAATCCTCAGTGATTATAGAATATATTATCCTGTGTTGTAGAAATACTTAACTCGTGGATCAAGAATACACTTGAGAATACCCCAAAAGGAATAAGAGGGTAGGGCACACAATTGTGAAGGAAGCTTACTCCACCAACACATAGGAATTTGACTTGGAATTTAATTGAGCAATTCGACATAAAAAGATTTCAACTCCTTTTTTAGATCAATAATTTGGCCCTGGTCACCATGGTTTAACCCTCACCATTATTAACTTGTCCCTCCTGCAATTTTAATGAACTTGACCCCTTATTGGCCCAAGATAAATTCTAGATTTGAAAATGTAAATTTCTCGTTCGAATTGGATGGTTTGAACTTCCCTTGGCATGATAAAAAAATTTGGCCCTGGTGATGGAATGATCCTATAATAGAATTAAACCCCAATGTTGGAGCCTCCTGTAAATAATTATAATTATATACCTGCAATAAGCACAATGGAAGATCTGAGATAATATTCCCCCAAGAGCTAACTAGGGTGGCACTCAAAGTCCACCGAAATTAGCTTGAGTTTCACTTGAAACTCTTGAACTCGTTCAAGCTCCTTTCAACTGTGAATGAGATAGATAGGAATAAATTGATTTGCAATTGACTTCCTCCTTTTATAATTTTTCATGGAGACTCCTGCTTGCTTCTCGATTCTCCTTTTTCCTATTATTTTGTTAGTGGGAACCATTTTCCACTAGGAGATTTTTGCTGTATTTTTAAATAAAATAGTAATTTTCCGCCATTCCAATAAAATAATTATTTTCCTCCATTGTCGAATATTTTTTTTCCTGCCATTCTCCATTAAATAATATTTTTCCTCCCTTTCCCCATTAAATATTATTTTTCTGCCATTGTCCATTAAAATAATAATTTCTTCCTTTCTCCCACAAAATAATATTTACCCCTTTTTATTTAATATTACTAAAAAATGGCAAAACTCCTTAGTGATTTTGTATTCACAAAATTGGGAACATTAGAAAATTGGGGTCTACAACCTTCCATGAGTAATAGGCATTATGGGGGTAAAAATTTGGTGCTTTAGTGTACACATTTTCCTATTCTAAACACATATACCTTTACAACAACATAAGAATAAGTTCAATTGGACTCTACATGCAAAATTTATGCCACTTAGAAGTTTCCCTTCCTACTTTGACCACCATAATTTTAGAGGATGCCATGTCATTCCCAATTACTCATGGAAAAAGGGGTAACAATGTGATCATGATAAAAAATACTCTAGAAGAGTCCATATTGTAACTCTAGCTAAGAGTTGAAGGAGTCAAACTTTATAACTAGTATACTATCAAGTTGTGTTATAGCTGGAACATTAGGAGGAAAAGGGGTTCCATTCTTTTCAAGTGCATTTTATTCCAAAAATAAGCAAAGTAGCTGAGAGGGATAGGGAGAGAGAACATTGAGAGTATTTTTGCATTGTAGTAGCACAAGAGCAACGAGACATAATTCTTTGTACCTGCATCCATTTTCTATTCAGAGAAAGGGAGAAAAGTGACGTCACCTTTCACTTGGTTTTCTCGAGAGAGAGTTTCCCACGATATATATTATGTTAATTGTGGTTTCAGAGTTTTTATTTTGTTTTTCTCTATTTTTTACATAATTATAATTTCATGCATATGAAATAAATAATAACTTATAAATCTAGAAAATCTAAAGAGAAATAAACCATCATAGTTTATATTTTGTATTTTTAAGTATAATTTTATTAGATATGTTTGTGACAATTTTTTTAGTGGAATATCCATGAAAACTTATGGATCAATCATCCTTTCTCCTTTGTGAGGAGGACCTCGACATACCTAAAATTTTATAGGTAGATTCCTTGGACCTTTCCCCAAATGATATAATATTTTGGGATCACTTTGTGTTGGTTTCCTGTACTAGAGCATTTGAGGGTTGCCCTTAAAGAATGATGGTTCAAATCACTTCTTCTTATACCTCATATTTCCTTTCTTCTTATCATCCCAAGCCTTTTGAAAACTTGCTTTCCCTTATTACATTGATAAAGCTACTTGTTTTCCTTATGGATTCCTGCAAATCCTTGGGTTCAGGATATTAAGTTTTATCACTATAGAAGGAAGGTAACACACATAGAAATATTTTGATTTTAGCCTTCTCATCTTTGATAAATCCAATTGTTGATAGGCAACAAAATTCCTCTGCCAATAAAGGGAAAACCATCAATTGGAAACTCCCAATTAGACTTTTTGTCCTTTTATGTAGCGATTTCCAGCGTAAGTGGGCCTAGTTTCCACCAAATGTTAGGCTAAATTTCACATGGTGAAGGAGTCAAATTTGTTAGGTCCATAGTGGTGCTTTTAGGAACATGGTGTTTGTGGCCCATAGTATTAGATCCCATGGATTACATGTGATCAATCCTTTAAAAGGCCTGGAGATTCCCCATAGTAATGTACTTGAGTTTAGCGAAGGGCTCACTTTGGCATGCTAGGATGTTGGTTGACCTGGCTACTTTTAAGTCAAGGCATGGTTGTGTTTAAGACATAATATAATAATAGATATATTAGCCTAGATTTTCCCCTGTTGGGGGTTTTACAGGGCAAATCATGGTGTGTATGGTTCATGTGTGTCATTTATATTGTGTAATTTCCTTTTAATTATTTATTCTCATAGTTTTAATTATTAACAAGTGGTATCAGAGCCAAGGGATTATGGCCTATAGAAAGAGGTGATGGTTTTAAATGCCAACACATTCTATGTTGATGAAAATTCTAACATAGAGAATTCTTATTGGGATTTTACCAACATACGTGAAGATTTTTTGAGAAGAAAGACTAGTCCAACAAGCTGAGATGCAACCATATAAGAAATATTTGGTGAGGAGAGAACCCAGTGTGAGAAGTTGTGTAGACATAAAAGAATGGAAGTAGAAGTGCCAAACAACAATAACAAAAAAAATACTTTACAGATGAAATTTGTAAATTATATGTATATGTGCATATGGCTATAATACCTAGTTAGGTATGCATACCTCTACTATTAAAGTCTTGGAGTAGACCTAAGTGATAGGGGACGAGAGCATGTAGATTTACATGGACAAGTTTAAAGTGGATAATGTTAGGGTAAACTTGACTTGATGAAAGAGTCAAAGTTGTTAGGTCCAAAATGGTGCTTTTAGGCACATGGTTATGGTGGCCCACGACATTAAATCCCATGGATTACATGTGATGATGGGTTTAAAATGCTTGGAAATTCTCCATTGTAGTGTTCCTGAGTTGAGTAGTTGGTTCACGTGGTTGAGCTAAGATGTTGGATGATTTGGATTCTTTTAAGTCAAGACATGGTTTCATTTAAGCCATAAGATAATAATATATCTATTAGGATGGTTGTTACCCAAATGGGGGTTTTCTGAGGTAAATCATGGTGTGCATGGTTCATGTGTGTTGTTTTTATCACGTGATTTCCTTTAAATTATTTTCTTCTTGCAACATTTTAATTATTAAGAAGTGGTATCAAAGCCAAGGGATTGTGGCTTGTAGAAGGATGTGATGGTTGCAAATTCAAACACAATTTTATATAATTGAGGATGAAGCTAACATAGAGAAGCCCAACTATGATTTGACCAACATATGTGAAGATTTGCGGTGAAGAAATAATAATCTAGTTGGTTGAGGTGCACCCACATAAGTAAGATCTGGTGAGGAGAGAACTTGGTGTGAGTAGGTGTGCATATGTGAGAGAATGGAAGGATAAGTGCTAAACAATAATAAAAAATAAAAAATTAATTTGGATATGGATTTTGTAAATTACATGTGTATGGACATATGGTTGTAAGACCTAGTTAGACATGTGTACCCTTGCCAATAAAGTCTTGGCGTGGACCTAGGTGATAGGGGATGAGAGCATGTAGATTTCCATGGTCAAGTTTAAAGGGAGGAATAGTAGGGTAAACTTGACTATATGAAATAATCAAAGTCGTTAAGTCGACAATGGTGGTTTCAGGAACATGGTTATAGTTGCCTATGGAATTAGAGCCCATGAATTGAATGTGATGAAGCCTTTAAAAGGCTTGGGGATTCTCCATTGTAATGTACTTGAGTTGAGTGGAGGGCTCACTTGGCCTAGTTAGGATGTTGGCTAGATTAGATACTTTTATGTCAAGGCATGACTTTGTTTAAGCCATAAGATAATAACATATCTATTAGGTTGTTTTTCCCCATTTTGGATTTTCTAGGGTAAATTATGGCGTGAATGGTTCATGTGTGTCATTGCTATCATTTAGTTTTCTTTTAATTATCTTTTTATCGTATTATTTTAATTACTAGCAAGTGTTATTGGAGAAAATGGATTATGGCTTGTATAAGGAAATGATGATTTCAAATTCCAACAAATTCTATGTTGAGGTTGAAGGTAACATAGATAAGCTCGATTAGGATTTGAACAACATATATGGAGATTTATTGTGAAGAAATAATGGTCCAACAAGTTGAGATGTAACCAGAAAAGTAAGATCTAGTGAGAAGAGCACTTGGTGTGAGTAGGTGTGCAGATGTGAGAGAATGGTGACATAATTGCTAGACAAGAATTAAAAAAAAGTTACTTTGGAGATCAAATTGAAAATTACATGTATATGGGGCATATGGTTGAAAGACCTAGTTAGGCATGTGTAGCCTTGTTGGTAATGTCTTGGACTAGACCTAGGTGATAGTGGAGGAGAGCATTTGAATTTCCCTAATCAGTTTTAAGGTTGAGAATGTTAGAGTAAACTTGACTTAGTGAAAGAGTCAAAGTTGTTAGGTCCACAATGGTGGTTTTCGAGAACATGGTTTTGGTGTCTTGTGGTATTATAGCCCATGGATTGCATGTGATGATGAATTTAAAAGGCTTGGGGATTCTCCATTATAATGTGCCTTAATTAAGTGAAGGGCTCACATGACCAAGATAGGATGTTAGCTTTCCTGACTTCTTTTAAATCAAGGCATGGCTGTGTTTAAGCCATAAGATGATAATAGACCTGTTAGGCTAATTTTTCTCTAGTTAGGGTTTTCCAAAGTAAATTACTATGTGCATGGTTCATGTGTTTGATTGATATTGTTTAATTTACTTTTAATTATTTTCATCCCACATCATTTTAATTATTAACAAGTGATGTCAGAGCCTAGGGATCATGGGCATAGATGGAGGTAATGGTTGCATGCCAACACATTTGATATTGAGGCTAACACTAACATAGAGAAACTTGTTTTGGATTTGACTAAGACATGTGAATATTTCCTACAAATAAATAGTAGTCCAGTAGGTTGAGTTGAAACCATAGAAGTGAAATCTAGTAAGAAGAGCACCTCGTGTAAGCAAGTGTGTAGATGTGAGAGAATGGTGGCATAAGATCCAAAAAAAATAAAAAAAATAATAATACTTTGGAGATGAAATTTGTAAATTACATGTATATGGGGATATGGTTGTAATACCTATTTAGGCATGCATAACCCTAAAGGCAAAGTATTGGAGTAGATCTAGGTGATAGGGGAGGAGGGCATGCAGACCTCCCTAGACAATTCTAAAGGTGAGAATGTTAGTGTAAATTTGACTCAATGAAAGAGTCAAAGTTGTTAGGTCCATAGTGGTGGCTCCAATCACATGGTTTTGGTGTCCTGCGATATTAAAGACCATGGATTACATGTGATGAAGCCTTTAAAAGGATTGGTGATTCTTTATTGTAATGTGCGTGAATTGAGTGAAGGGCTCAAATGGTCGAGTCAGGATGTTGGCTCACTTAGCTACATTTAAGTAGTAAGATAGTAATATATCTATTAGGTTTGTTTTTGCACCGTTGGAGTTTTCCATGGCTGAACCTTAAAATTTCCTATAATAGCACAAAACCAATACCCACTTGAAAAAATTCTTACCTAAATATGTGAAGAATTATGTCATACCATGGGATGGGGATTTAATAAAATATAACCCACATAAATGACCAAGATTCATCAAAACCTTGAGGTTAGGGATATCTTGGAAAACTATAATTGGATAGGGTTCTTTGAGAAATTAAGAGGCTATTATGATGAGAATGCGTTAGAAGTGTCTCTAAACCTGCAACATCCTAAAGGCCATGAAATAGTCACTATAGTTAATGGTTTTGATCATATATCTTTATGGAGTCCTAATTAGCAGCGTCACTAGCATTTGCAAGGGGACTAAATGGAGTAAGGGGGAAATACATGAAGAAATTAGTAAAAAAAGGATATTTATCCTCCCTAATGAGAAACCTGAAGAAGATAAGAATGAGATCAAGAGGGAAATCCTAGCACCCATGGGATGAGGTTGCATATAATATCCTTAAATATATTTATTGTGAAGGTATGTTAAGCATTTTCTATGCTTATCAGTTTAGGATCTTGTATCATTCCAAGCAAAACTGCCTATCCATGAGAGTCTTAGCATAACACATTTTCTCCTTTAATCCATGAAAGCGATGAGCATAAAAGTACTGGAGGGAAAACATAATTACTTGGCCCATCATGGCCTGATGAGGTTAATAGTAATTGATGCGTTGGAACACCTTCAAAACCCCATTACTTGGATAGATTTAATTGGCATGGATAGATATGCTTTCTTAGAGGCCCAAGTTGAGTTAGCAAAACTAGAGCCAGAGTTGGGAGAGACATAATTATCAGAGCCACATATGGATGGGTTAGAAGAAGAAAAAATAGAGGTAGAAGTAGAGGTTGCATTATAGTTGATAGAACCACAAATAGAAATAGAATTGGCTAAAACAAAACTAGCTAAGTTACACTTAGAAGGTTCACCCAAACAATGATCACCTATCCATGTCTTACTAGGTGGATCGAAATACACCAGGTAGGATTAATTTTACCATAGTAAACCCACTTTCACTATAGGAAATAATTTAGTAAACCATTTTTCCTAAATTATTTCTCATTAAAATTCAAAATCCCCATGAGAATAATTGAATAAATCATTAGTTGTTTAATTTTCTCTAGAAATAATTATTAGATCATTATTTGATAATTATTTCTTAATTAATTTTGAATTAATCACCTTGGAATAATTAATAAATCTCTATTTATTTATTGTTCCATATTTATTCCATATTTTTCTTATTATTAAACCACTATTTAATAATTATTTCTTTCTTAATTCTCACAAAGTGATTAATAAATTTTTTTTATTTGTTAATTACTTCAACCATTTTCCCAATAAAGATGTTTGACCATTTTGAATATCTTTTCCCTCTAAAAAGTATAATAAAGTATTCTCAACGACTAGATTTTTATTTATTTAATAATAATTCATTAATTTCCAATTCCTAATTTGGTTAAATACTTTGTTATAAATAGAGGGTTTTCTATTCATTCCTTGCCATGACCATTTTCATCGTCACCATTATCATCTCATTGCATTTGAGCTCCGACTTGAGTTCAAGCCAACTTTTTGTTTTCTTCCCATTGCAAGTTGAGAGAGAAGCACACAATTGAAGCACAAGGGTAAGAGAAGAACCCATCCCACAGAGGGGGAATTACAAACCCATGTTGTAATTCCTATTCACCAGGTGTTTTAATAAAAATGTTATTTTATTATGTCCTCCATTGGGTTGTCTCACTTTAGTTTTTGTTCTTATATGTTTTGGTTTACAATGTTTGTTGTGTTGCATGGTTTTTCTTTGTTTTTTATTGCAAATCTGAAGCATAGCCAACCATGCTCTGTTGTTAGGGTCACTAGTCTCCAGTGACTTAAGTAAAGTATTTTTGGTACACATACTAAGAATTTTCATATTAACAAATGGAGAATCCATTGGGTCTTTAGTTACATAGTCGCTAACAAATGGTGACTCCACTAGTGTAGAAATTCAAAACCTTGATGACTGTTGTTTCAACTATTTTCATTGTTTCTTCAAATTTTTTATTCCTCTCAATTTCTATTTTTAGATCTCTTCTATTTTCTATGAAACATTATTCTTCTGTTGGGGTTTCACATCTTTTCACAGATCATAGGTACTAGTCGAGCAGGAGATGTCACAATCTAGGTCATATCTGTTGAGCAAGAAAAGTGAGAATAAAGAACAGTTTTTGGCCTAGAAACTGTGCCCAATGCACTTTTCATCCCAGATCATGCATCCACTACACTTTTCAGGTCAGTTTCTGCATTCTGCAAATTTTCAGATTTTTTTTTTCTGAATTTCTAGATTTTGCCGAGACTATTGTGAGTGTGTCGGGAAGGGTTTCTATTCTTTCTTGAGTCACCTTTAGGCCTAGATCCGCTTGGTAGCTTTTCATTGAGGAAGTAAAAATGCCCCTAGGGTTTAGAGTACACCTCCATCATTTAGGAAGAGAATTGTTGAGTTGAGGATTCTAGTGTGCAACATTTCAGTCATTGTTTTTCAGTGTTTTGACCACTATTCGAGGTCATTTTAGACAAGTTTTTACAACACTTTATTCCCTTTAGAATCTTGTTTTTTCTTCCCCCTCAAGATTCCCTTGTGTATCCTTTCTTTTAGAGCTTCCTGTATGTCTTCTTCCAACATTTTTACCTCTATTTTTTGTTGGTTTTCTACATCATTTTCAGCAAATTTTTTCCTTTAGATCCCAGTCCTTAGATGTTAGATATTTTTGCCTTTTTATGTGTCCTTTAGTTAATTTTTTCCCCTCATTTTTTGCTACTTGATTTCCTTCTTGGGTGGGGGTTGTGTGCTTCAGTTTTCTATTTCTTTACTATCCATTTAAATATTATTTACAATATATGCACTTTATTTTCAACATCATTGGAATAAACATAACATGCTTAATTAACTCATCCACTTGACACATATTTTTAGAGATAAACACCCTAAGAAAGTGTGAGCTTGGTTGTCACCGCCAAGATAAGACTTGAAACCCACCTTAATAACTTAACTCACATAGATTAGTCCCACTTGGGCACTAGGGCCAATACAATCTTTGTAGTTAGGTGTAGGATTAGTGGGATAGGATTCCAATAAAACCCATTGATCACTTACATTGAGACACAAAAAATTGACATATTATGGAGCTTAAAATCCTTCACCATCCCATGGTCCAAAATTGGAGCATGTCAGAAACTCGATTTAGAGGGCATTAGACTAGATGACGGTGCGAGTGGTTCTCCTCAAGGCTACCCAAATCGTAGTAGGGAATTCCATGTCATGGTTGACTACCAAGAATCTCAAGACTCGATTGCCCCCATGGGACGAAGGTAACCTTAATGGCCAACTTAGGAAAAAATATTATAGGATTGGTTGTGGTAAAGAAGTTGGTCCTCTACCCCACCTTTCTCTAGACAACTTTGCTTGTGGGGATAAGATTCCATCAAGTAATAAGTCTCTTGGAAGACCATCCAAAATAGTAAAACTAGGAATATTTTGGGGATTTAGATCACCTTTAAGCTAGAGGTAATTTTTTCTTTGATAGGACATGTTTTCTTGAATTAGAGTAGCATATAATTATATTTAGCTTACACTTGACACCATTGCAGTAGGTGTTTTCTTGTTGTTTATTATTTTCTCCTATCATCACCCTTTAGTCTATTAAGTCATCTTTGTATTGACACCATTGTGCTCCCTAGATGCTTGTCATGGCAACTTTGTGGCCTTCACCCCTAGTTTCCTTTAGGACATCTTACTCTTGCTCGTCGAGTTCAGACCCATCCTCCTATTCCTCCATTGTGTCTCCATACTGAGCCTAGTTCTTCTGATTCTTCTAGTTCTTCATTTGATTCCACATCTTCCCAACACCACACCGTCGCCATGTCAAGCACTAATGTGGGTGGTGGAAACCTAGGTGGTAACCGAGGTCTTAACTAAGGTAACCCCATAAGAAAAACCTCTTTAGGTAGGATCACTAATCCACCCTTTCTTCCCTATATGGCTAGTTTTAGCCTCCCTGATTTCAACCAACTTATCAACGATCCTCTTCTCCATAACCTGAACTAGCCTCCCATACCCACCAAGCTTCCTTCCAAATTTCCCAAGTTCGGAGGTAATCCTGGAGAAGACTCCACCAATCATGTTTGCTCTTTTCACATGTGGTGTTCATCAAATTCCATTACCTAAAATTCCATTCGTCTTTGTCTCTTCCAACACACCCTAACTAGAGTTGCTACCAAATGGTATGTGGACCAACCACATGCCTCCCATTCCACATTTGTGACTCTCACCAAATCTTTCATTTCATATTTCTGGTTACCTCTCTGATACAGCATAGGTACCAAACTCTTGACCTTTTTTTGTCAAACTTCTTCCACCCACCTTTCTGACCATGTACTATAATGACACAGAAGGAGGAGCATGTGTATAGCCCCTGATTTTAAAGACCATGTATATATGGATTGGTTTTTGAGAATCATTTTGGCCCCCATTGGTAAATATGTTGGCTCTCACTTCCCTCAGAATGAGGAATAAGCTCTCCAGATAACATTAAAATATGATCTGATATATGCCGAGTTAAGTTATGTTAATACTTTCCTCCCATATCTGCCTCGTCTGGGTACTGCTAATGCATAGGGGGCATCTCACACCTATGAGGATATTGTTGGGTCTATTTCCCACCCTTAACCACCACCATATCCTCAACCTCCAATGAGTTATGGTCAACCCAAATGGTGGACCAGTTCCTCTTACACCTATCCCCCTCCCAATCCTTTGTGTTTCAACTCTTACCAAGGTACAAGAACATCATATTCATTTCACCATCTGCATCTATTGATTCCAGGGCTAGATTTTTCTTAACCTGGTTATCAAAATGTTGTTGTGAACCCTTACTATCCTTATGCATCTCCTAATGCTCCATCCCCATCGACGCCAATGATTCAACCTTCCATGCCTCCACTTCCTTTAACACAACAACAAACACCTCCACAGAATCAAGTGTATGCTCAGTAGACTAATACCAATCCCCCTAACCCCAAGATACGAAATAAGGAGAAGGGTAACCAAAATCAACAATCTCAAGGAAGCCATGGAAATCAAGGTCGACAACCTAATGCCCCTAAGGGTGAGCATCCTAATCCCGAAACCTAGCAACAAGATATATAACCCAAGAAGAATAATGCTCTTAGAACCAATAAACCTTGTGCTTGTTGTAGAGTTTTTTTCCATTATACACATGAATGTACCCTTTTACCTAAAATGCATAAGGTATGGGAAGATCAAGAAAATACCTCTAGTGTATGTCAACCCATTGCTCCACCTCCTCCCCCTCCTAGTTCATCACAACCAAAATTGCTTACCAACCATTTTCCTCATCAAGGATATGTGGCTACCCAACCCACATAGTGTATTGCAACCCCTTAACCTTCACAATTTTTCCCAAGTAATTACTATATTCTCATGATGGATTCTACAGAAGTAAACCTCCAGACTCGATCGCACCAATGTGACAATCCTCCTAATAGTCAGTGACTGAATCCAAAACCAAAAATTCCATTAAGTCCTTGTTGTAACCAATGGCACCTTATAGATCTCTCTGCATAAGGTATAGGTTCATCATAATATCACTAAAGTTCCATTGCATCAACATGTTGCTTCTTCTAAAGATGCCCATACCTATAGTATAGTAGATGACTTGGCGTAGTATCCTACTACCATGTCAACATTGGAAGTCCTCCAGATGTTCCCATCCTAGCATAAAGCTATACTATATGCTCTGGGTGTTGTGGATACCTCTGAAAATCATTTTTTTTTTATGTTGATAAAGCGAAACACCCACCCCTCCCTACCTTCATTTGTTTCCTTTCAGATACCAATATCCATAAAAAATGCCATTATTCAAAGTTGTATAATAGATGAAGGAGCCTCCACCTGTGTGATGACCGCTGGGTTCCTATGACCTGTCACTATCCACTATCACTCTTCGTGCTTGGGATGGTCACCCCTCACATCCCCTCGATTTATATCAAAACTACCCCATCATTATTGCTGGAAAGATGGTATTGATTGATATTGAAGTCATTGACTCCCCTTTAGATTATAACATATTGTTGGGTCATATTTATACATATGCCATATCAACTATCGCATCCTTTGCCTTTCTCAAGATGAACTTTCCTCATAATGGAAAGATCATCACTATCGATTAGTTGAATTACCATGACCCTTAGTCTTTGACCTCTCCTTAGGCCACTATTTCATCAATGACTAGCTATCATAGCACTTCCTCTTTTACCGATGTTTCCCTGGAGTCTACAAAGATTCCACGTTGCTTGGGCCTTACTATGGATCACTGCCTACTCCTTCTGCGCCTAGCTTTTTGAGTGTTTTCATGATTCAAGCATCATGGGTTGATGGCAAGTGGTTTAGTATGCCTTCTCAGTATCCATCTCCCTTGTAACCTCTTTCTCAAGACTCAACTCATCCTTTAGGTATAATTCCTCCACGCCAATTTCCTCCTATCGGTATTTCTCTTGGTCCTTCCGAACCAGGTGATAGGCCTCCAAATTAGACACAAATTAAGGCCCATCTAACCTTTCTTAGGAATATAAAGGATATATTAAATCTCTCCTTCTACACTTAATAATTTTTTTTAAACTTTAATATGTTCTTTGGAAGGTTTAGAGATAATTTCATATTATGTGCTTAATATTATCTACTTTTGAAGAATATTAAGAGAATATGGAATAAATTATGAATGAGATAATATATGGAATTTATCCCTACTATAGTATGGATCAATATTGGATAATAAATGAACAAAATATCATGAAATTATTGAACAAATGTTTTAGATCCAGTGATTGAGAAAATCCAAGAATGTGTTCCCTGTCATTTAATGTAGATTCCTAGTGTTGAGAACCAGATCCACTATTTGAGGGTTTGTGGAGGGGAAAGCTTTCTCCTTTCAAGGATAATTCTTCCCCATAATTTTTCATAAGTACCAATTCAAATTTCCCTCTAGGGGCATGTATTTCTTAGTCTTCTTGTGGAGAACCCTTGTTTTTTTTTTGGCTGTGGTTCATGGACACCTTGGTGTTGTTGGGAAAAGTATCCAATACGGAATGACCCTATCCCACTCTAAGGGTGATAGTACCTCATCAACAATCGAAGCAAAGCTATCTAAGATTACTTCTTTATGAGATGTAAAACAGGGGAGAAAGAGATCCACTAACCGATGTCTTCTGCTAATGATTGATCCAATCTTCTCTCCTTGCTACTTGCTCCCAGCTCCTTGCTCTTTCACTGGCCCAGCTACACCAAGATCCTGCAAAATGGCAAGAGAGGGGAAACTACAAGAAGCATACATTCATAATTGATTCAAGGATTAGAATAAATCAAATACACAAGCATAACAATACATCATTGAGACACATGTATATAGAAGAACCTCAAATGCTTTATTAATGGAAGAAGTAAAGTTCAGGAAGTGATACAACCATAAAAGGCCCAATCCAGCATCACCTCCCAGTAGAAAGAAATCTCCTCTTCACCTCCTTCAAAGAAAATCACCCAATAGTTCTAAACTCAAACCAACAGCACTTCCTTACATTCACAAGATTCCAGCCTCCTTAGACCTCATGAGAGAGCTCTATATATAGGAGTTTTGGAGAAAGGATGAGTCAGCTTGAGGCTGGCATGAAGCTAACTAGTGTCCTCTCCCACTTCAGTTATTCTTCAGTTCTTGAGTCGACTTGGAGGTTCTTGCTTCCACTTGGAGATCTAGACCCTCTTACTCATCACTAGGCGAATTCTCTGATCCAAGTGTCATTTTGGAAGATTCCTGGGCATTGACACCTTGAGGAATGACTGTGCCACTTGGCCAAACTCGCCCAGCGCAGGTAGCCTTCTTTGCAGTTGACATTCAGCGCAGGTACACAGTGGAGTAGTTGACATTCAGCGCAGATGCTCAGTGGAGCAGTTGACATGATCCAGAATTAGCTTTTTTTGAGTGTTTTTAGGTGGAGAACTGATATTTAGTGCTGTGGTTTGCTGACCTTGTTCCTCTAGGGGTAGGAACAACATGTTTAGGGACTTTGGATCCCTTAGATTATTGACATTTCATGCTTCATGTTGTAAGGCACAAAAATGTCTATAACAGTTGCCCCCTAAAGTATGAGGTCGTTTATCGGGTGAAATGCTTTATCAGGAGGATCCGAAGTTCATTCAATCACTGAGAGGTGACCTGTAATAAAATACAATACAATACATTATTTTTCATTCTGCTTTCATCATCTAGCTGAGGCGGGCATTCCCATGCTCAGCTTTATAAATTCATTTTGGTACATAGAACAGACGATCGTCTGATGGTAGACTGATAATTCTCTGCTGAAATTATCATCCTTTGAGTAGGATGATCATCTGCTGCAATGATGTACATGTCAAATGTCTTTATATTTCCTGAATATATATCGCAGCCCGGATGGATGAAACTAGATCCGGGGTCTTCAAACTCATTCGATCTTCACTCTAAGTACAAGTCGATCCATGTGAGAATTGCGTTGAAGTCGAACATGGAAAGACATCGCTTGATTACTGGTCAATGATGTAAACCGTTAACAAGCACGAGAGGGATCACCGATAATGATAATGACCCTCAAGGTACTGCAGTACAATTCACGTGGTGTGAATAAAGGACTTGGTGTCGAACACCACGCAAAATCTTCTGGTCGAAGGTCATTGATGTATACCTGTCGCCGGAAGTGAGAAACTTGCCATTGAGGCATGCAAGCTTCAAAGTACTGAGGGGGTTGTTCCTAGATCAACTTCTCAGATAATGAGCTGAAGTCGACAAGAAGCGATCCATCAAAGGAGGGCCTTAATGAATCCCACATCAGTGACACGGAACGGAGCTAATGATTTTAGTGGAGGTGAAAACAATCTGTGAAATATGATTCAGGGTGGCGATCATGGGTGGATGAAGGATAATGTATGGTAGTGGATGGGACACGGTTGACTTTTTTCTGAACAACATCTCTTGAACATACAATGACACTGATGCGATGGATCGGTAGCATTACCCCAAATGTGGATGGTTTGGCGAAGACCATGGTGATGAGACCGGTGAATGAAACAACCCAACCCGATGTGATACGGAGGAAAAGTGTCATGTTCAAGAGCGACTTGCTACCATTAAAGCTTTGAGGTTCTCCCAATTTTTCCCCAGTCATTTCTGACCAGTACCTCTTTATTTTTGTCAAGCTTGAGGAGGATAACATATGCTTGTTCTATAACCTGCCCTTCGGGCAAGCCCATCGCTATGTTTTAACGAGCTTAGCGATAGGGAAACTAGTTCTCGTCTAAAGACAACTTTGTTGCTATTTAATCATTTTAACGAGTCTAACGACAAGGAAAACTCGGTCCTTTTCATTTTTAGAGAGTCTGAAAAGGTACGGAAAGTTAACTCCAAAATTCCTTTTTCGTCATCTAATCCCTTAAGTCCGAAAAAGTATAAAACAATACAGAAGGGATGAGTTTTCGATAATTTTAACGAGCCGAATAAAACAAGCGCTCGACCTTTTTGTGTAATAATCCCTCAGGTCCAAAAAGATTAAAATCTAGAGGAGGGATAGCTCTTCCGGTCCTTTTAACGAGCTGGAAGGCCAAAACTCGACGAACTTTTCATATTTTATGAGTCAGATGAAAAGAGCTCAAAAAAGACTCGTCTTTTGAGGAACGAGTGATAAACAGGGATAACAGCAAATTCCAGGTACAAGTTGGAATTTTCCAATCACGGCAGTGTCACAAGGATGGCTAGGTGAAATCACTCTTCGCAGCTGTTCCTCAAAATGGGTAAACAATCATATGGAGGTGAACGATCGGCCAAATGGAATGGAGGTGGCAGGTGCAAAACACGACCAAGGCTTTTTATGGCTAATAAATTTACGATCACAATGGTTATTTACCGGAATAGGTTCATTTTTTATTTAAAAATGAGCTTAAACTCTGGAGGAAACATTGCTCACTGCTTATATTTATTTTTTAACGAGCATGAAGACCGCGTTAAAACTGCTCGGATCTTGCGTTTATTTTTTAACGAGCATGAACTTTATGCTAAAACTGCTCGAATCTCGCTTTTCTATTTTTTAACGAGCATAAATTCCACGGTAAAACTTCTCGATAATACCAGTCATAAGATAAGAAATGTCTCCTGTAAGATCCCATTTTTTATAGAGCTCACGCCTTACATAAGCTATGCTCCATCTCATCCTTTCTTTATGCAAGTTCGGAAACGGCTAATCCTAAAAACAGATAAATAACCGCTCTTAGCTTGCACTCCAAAAGGTTTGCATGCCCCCAGGTATAAAGTACAATTTCAAGGCTGCCCCTACTTATCCGATAAAACATTTGTTTTAAAGGGTGAGGCTTGCCTCTTTCTGGTTACCCAAAGATTGTTTTGTTAACACCATCAAACGAAAACATTTCCTCGACACTATCTACCGAAGTAGATAATGGTGAATGACCTTTGTCAAACAAGTAACCTTAACAAAAGAATCTTATTCTAGAACAACCCCTCTTCCATCCACGGACGGGGTATGGACTAGTCATATTCTTTCGCGGAAATTCTACCTTATACCCAAGGTTTCCTCTGCCCGAAGCAGACCAGGATGCATGCCCCTTGGGTTCCAGTCCCATCTTTCCGAATCACTCACACTCATCGGGAAGGAGGACTGGGGGTGGAGACATTTCTTGATTGAATAGACCATTCAGGGTTTGTATGTGACTATTTGCGATGCGTGATCCCGAAAATGAAAGTTGGTCTACGAGCTTGACCACCCTTCCTTCGTGTGGAAAACACATTACTCTAAAGAGTGAGGAGACTATAGCTCCCATGCAATATATATAGTCTCGTCCAAGGAGTAGGTTATAATCTAAGGGTCCTTGAACGACCATCACGTTCATTTGAACGGTCTTCCCTTTCAATGTAATAGGTACATTGGGGAGGATCCCTAATGGTCGACTGGTTCCTTTATCAAAACCCGAGAGATTTCTTATCTCAGGTAAAAGCGCCGGGGAACCTAGTGCTTTCCAAGCAATAGAGGAAAGGATACTCACAGATGCCCCTTCATCAATGATAGTGCCAGCCAATACCATTCTATAAATTTGGACTATGATTCTGAATGGTACACTGGCTGGCAACCGGGGTCTGCCTAGTTGGTTCGAATCAAAGGACACAACCAGGTTGCTTGGTGGTGGGACCAAATACATGGATGGATATGACCCTGACGATGTTCCTTCCTGCGATAAAGGAATGGGTGCATTGCCCTGATGCTCATCAGAGTCGGTGTTGATGAAAAGAATCTGGATGGTGTCATCCTTATTCTCTTCAGTGAGGGTGTCATTTGAAGATGAATCTTCAGTGACGGTGTCATTTGAAGATGAAACCTCCGAAGGCAGAACCGGGTCAACTGCCGTTTCGACCTTTGGACTTTCGTCTGGTCCGGATTCAGTAGGTTCATTTTCAATGACTGACTCTTCAGCTGACCACTTGAGCGGGCCAGCTGTATTTTCAACCAACGAAGGACTTGGCATGAGTTTTTTGTATCCAGGAGGAAGTCTCAACGGTGAAACCAGGCGATCTTCCAAAACTCTTTTCGCTTCGTCTAAGAAAGGACAATGGTGGATGGCGTGTGTTATCACAAAATCACTACTGAGGGCTGCAACCAAGCAAGATTTCATGTAACTCTTTCAACCTAACTTTAGATCAAAGCTTAGCCTCTTTGATCAGAGAGGGCTCTCTCACAAACTCTTGATAAAAATCATTCATTACAACAGATGGCTAACTCTTTACTTAGTCATGAAAGCAAAAGCTGGTTGGAAACATATCAAACTGGTTCTCATTGGGCTATGGAGTCTCATATACTAAGTAAACAGGAAAAACATAGTCATTTCATGGAAGTCAAGGCTCTTTGCATTACATGTCAAACATACTCCATCAAAACCACAGCTTGCCAAACACACAGGAAGTCAGAGCATAAGATTATGAATTCTGAGTGATTGTGCTACAACAAGGTTGTAAAAGAACATAAAATATAAAACACCATCATTATATTTGAACACAATAATCCATCGAGAATCTTGAGAAGAAATCAACACTGTTTTACTATTACTGTCACAAGTCTTACAATGGCCCAAATAACTCTGTTTTTTTATAAAATGTCCAACCTTTTTTACATCAGAGTCATTTCTATATATAGCAAACCAAAATATTACTACCTGAGACTCCTCAACAAGCATGAAGGGAGCTCGGAATTCTATCATTAATTACCTTATCTATATCTTAAACAAACTAATTAATTACAAAAGGTATTGTGCTACGAAAACAGAGGATTCCATTCCATTGAAACTTCAAGTCTATCTCCTCGTGTACATTGATGCGTTCTTGAAACTTGACACCTGTAGCACTTCAATAATAGCCAAACCAAACTGGAAGCACATTCACTGGATGAGCAGCTTCGGATGCCTGATATGTGGATGATTCATCAACAAATAAGAATCTGTGCCCTATGTTCACGGTCTCTGTCTCCCATTAGTGTTCATGCATTTAAGATCATGTTTCAAGCCATTTAATCCTCTAATAGTCACGTATGATGGAAGAAATCTTATGATCTGGCCATCTCATAAACTGAACAAGTGTACCACTCAACACCTCGGCAACCCTACCAGAACCCTAAAAATTCGGACATAAAGTGAAAACTTTAACAAAAGACAAAATTTCACCTTTTCCTTGAATACTTACACCTGGCACCTTTTTAAACATCTGAATGACTTTTTATAATCCCCATGCTAGCCTCGAGTCATCCCTTTAAGATTTGCTGACCTCAGCATTCAATCTCAAATTTTTCACATAAACAGTCATCTACAGCAGTTTCGTAGCGCGCTACGAAACTGCTGTAGGTAATCAAAACTAAGCATATGAGCCTTAAAGCAACAATGACTTAACTCTGTGATTTCTTCAGCCATTTTACACAGGTGTAAGGACTTCAAAAAGTTTCAAAAAGTTTCAAAATGATGATAGCCAAAATTTACCAAAATTTGAAAGGCAAATTTCCCCTTGGATCAATTAGCTAGTTTGCCTAGCTTCCTTTTCAAGCTGCTAACTTCTTCCTTTAACACCTTGTTTTCTGCTCTTAAGCTTGTATTCATTTGTTTCATGATTTTTGCCTGCTTCAGAGCTGGCACTGTCCACACATATGCATCAGATACTGAGTCAGCTTGACTAATCAAACTTGTTCTGCCTTTCATTACAGCCTTTTTATAATTTGTATATCTTACTGCCCTTTCCTTAGAAACATTTTTAATCTGAGGTATTTCTTCCTTTGTTGCTCCAGCTTGTTTCTTAATAGCAATAACATTTCCACTTTGACTGATGATAACCTTATTATCCTTGTTCTTGCTTTTGGCTGCTTGAACTATTCCGGTGAAAACTTCAAGTATCTCTGTCCTAGGCATTTCTAAAGGTGCCTTCTCTTTCTGAGCTTTCTCCACTTCTTTGATTTGCCTTCTTGTAACTGGTCTGCGTGGCTTAAAAGCATATTCTTTACTTGGCTCTTCAAATTTCAACCTTTTAGAAGCCCTTGATTTTTTAGAACTTTCAGGTGAGGACTGAGTGAGATCAATATGCATTGGCTGCACCGAGTGATCTTGCTCAAATTCTAGTGGTTCAATTTGTATTGGCTGATCTTGCTCTAGTTCAATGGCTTCAAGTAAGTCATTTAAACTACCTTTTGAAATAGGACTTTCTTCCACAGGGACTGACTTTCCTTTCTCCTTGTTTAGTTGACCTCTAGTTCTCACCCTTGAAATCTTTTCAACTTCACTGGATTTAGCTTCATCCTTCCTTTTCTGAGTCTTCTGCTTTGATGACTGAGGTGTTTCCTTTGATGATGACTTAGGGGTTTCCTTTTCAGATATTCTAGATGACTTAGGAGTTTTCTCCACTGATGCTTCTGGTGTCTCTTTAGCTGCCACAGACTTCTCTGATTTCCTTGATTTAGTTTTAGGCTTCTTATGGTCTGTCACTTCTCTTCTAAGTTCAGCCAAAGTGGGTTCTTCACTCCTTTCTTCTCTTTCTCTCACAGGTAATGGAGTGAGGCCTGTTTTGCTTGGGAAACCGGCCATAAACACAAATGAATCCCAATCTTTGCCAATTTTTTGTAAACTATCCAACACCAGCAACTTTACTAGACCATGATGAAAAAGGGATGTTTCACAACCATCTTTCTTTAACTGAATTTTATCACTCATTTTGCTAATGCTCCTGAACAAATAGAAAGGTATGTCTATTGAAACCTTACCTGTGAAATGTAACAAAAGTTTGAAGTGGTAGGAGTAAACTTTATTGTACCTACCCTCACATGTCAGGTACTTCTGGATGCATGTGAGGAGCATAGCATAATTCTCTTTTATATAACTCCTTGGCACCGCTTTGGTGAGGTCTTCATCTACATAAGGTTCCTTCAAAAACTCTTTGCAGGGACTCATGTCGAACTTGAAGTTTTTGAACCATTCTTGGCCACCCCTCGGAATTTCAGTGACAGTGGAAATAACTTCAGGAGACACCGGAAACTCTAACATTGCCACTTTCGAATTCAGTCCAGTGAAATTTAATGCGAAAGCCTTTGTCACTTCTGCATGTCCTCCCTTCAATTTTTCGCAAAACCGCCAGCAGCCAGCGTTTTGAAAGGCTCTTGCTACACCTTCATTGCTGAGAGTAACATCTAACCCCTCCGGCTCTGTCCTCACACACTTACCAGATCGGTGGTCCTTCCTTTCCATGCTGCTTTGAATATTTTCACACAGGAAACTAATGGTAGCTTGTAGCACGAAAACAAACTTCGACCTTGGAGTGCAGGCTCGCTTGCAGTAGTCCTTTTTAAATAAGAACTTGGGCTTCTCATACAGCAAACATGTTTACATATTATGAAAAACCCATTATGATATAACCATTCCTTGTAACATCCCTTAAACTAACACTCAAATGCATGACTTTGGACCTTATGGCGGAATAATGGTTTATCATGACATGGAGAGGACGTAAACTGACAATCATGAACGGACCTATGACTCACTACTCTCGGATTTGACATTCAAAGGAAAAGCGCTACAAAAAACCCTGAAACCCCGATTTCGTAGCGCGGGCAGTTCAAATTTAACAAGATGCGCTACGAAATCGCTGACAAACAGAACGCTGCGAAAAAACGAAAACATCATTTCGCAGCTAAACTGACCAATCAAACCTGCGCTGCGAAACTGCGCAAAGTACCAATGACATGACACGCTTTAACTAACAATGATGGAGGGTATCTAATGATCTTTTCTTTACATGAATTCACATCAATACCTTTTGAAATTCAAATTTCAAATTGACATACACCAATAAACCTATTCACAAGACTTAAAACCTTTATATGAAACTTATGGACAACCTTATATACATGAACTATAGTTCTGAGTGATAACAGCGTGATCGCCTTCACACAATCTGCAGGGGGATCTTGCTCCCCCTCTATGTCTTGAACCTTCACTTTCGCTGGTTGACGGTAAGCATTCAACATGGCTATCAGAGGTTGATGCTCCCGAATTGTGCAAACGAGGGGACCAGTCCCTTAGTATCCGAGGAATACAGGGACAATCTCTATGGAAGTGGTCTCCTCTACATATGACACATGGCGATTTAGGCCCGGTCTGTGCTGTGTGTGGATTTTTGTCAGATGTCTTTTGCTTGCCCCCATTCGCCTTAGGCTCCTTCTTCTTCTTCTCTCTCTTCTTCTTCTCCTTCTTCTCCATGGGAGCTTGGCTTTTGCTGGCTCTACCTTGCGAAGATGAAGGATTGGAGGAAGAGTTATAGGAAGTAGAAGGCTGGTGGGCAGCTTTAGACTGATCTAACTGTTGACTCGACTGTTCAGGAACCATGGTGTTCTGAACTACATTGGTTGAGAATAGCCAAATTGGCAGGCCAATTGTCAGTCCTGGAAGCGACAATGTGGCCATGTGGGGCGCACCAACTTCTCCCCAAGAGGAGAAAGGACTAGGATTTCCATCATGTGGAATTCCTTGGTTGGTGCGTTCCATGTTCTCAACCTACAGATCAACGCAGGAATAGGAGGTGATTATGTTCCATTTAAAATAAATTTTATAACGACGCTTTAGACACAACTTGCTTTTTCACTTTTTAAGAGTCGAGAAAAAGCTAAAGATGACTCTAGTCTCCTTCGATGTTTTAATGAGCCCGAAGTGACAAATGCTCGGATGGACTTTTTCAGTTATAGAGTTTGAAAAAGGCCAAAAGAAACTACTCTGGAGTTCTAGGCAGAGGGTGTGCCAAACTTTTCGCAAAACCACAGAATACGTTTTACGGTACGAGTGGTCGATCTTCGTGAATGCTGTGTTCACTGCATTGCGATCAGTAGGGTGGCCGACACGGCTTCCTATGGATAAAGGCTTTGTTCCTATAGGGGTCTCCCAATATATACATGACGGTACGTGGGAGCACAAGTCCGTATTGATACTTATCGTTTCACCGTGGAGGAATCACCCAACCACTCAACGCTAAGATATCATGTTTAACGACGCCGGAACACGTCTCTAGCTTAGACCTTTGTGTGTTTGCGTTATGTTTCAATGCGTTGTTATGTAAATTTAATTTATTTTAAGGTTGATCTTGTTTAGCAGTTTGCCTTTATGGATCACCACGAGATGTATGGTAACACTCCTAAATGCAGTCTAAGATGATAAGCAAGCTTTTCAATCTTTCAACTTTGAAAATCTTAACTACTGAGGGAAAAGAAAGACATCATCTTTTCACACAGATCATAGAGCACACACTAATGCACTTTTTCCTAAATCAACATGCAAGCTGTCAAAATGCGCATGCATAATGCAGGTATTTCTTTTCTCTTTCTTAATGTTGATGTAATACAAAAAGAAAGCTGTTGTATAACTTTGAATTCAATTTCAAGTGAAAGCAAACAAGCTTGTCCAAAATCAAAAGACACCTTAAGATTTACTTGTTTCGACACTAGAAATATATAAATTCAAACCATATGACGAAAGTGAAAGCTCAATCAGCTATGAACAGCAAACAAACTAACTCTTAAGATCAAAACGACACTTTATCACTGGTCTAGATCTAAGAGGCCACAGCAAGACTAGTTCACTTTTCGTTATGGGAAACTGTAAATGATATAAGAAATACACAAAGAACAAACACAGTTTCTTTATACAACCGAGGCGGAATAGTGGCAAGGAAAGTTGGTTTTAGATAGGTACATTGACTGATAACAGGCAGCAAAAACAAGGATGAAAACAGGGCAATAAACAGCAGGGAACCCCAGTAGCACTAGGCAAAACTGGTTCAGCGCAGGTGGTACATTGTCAGTTTGACATTCAGCACAGGTAGCCCCTTTAGGATCTGCGCTGAAATGCAGACTGCCTTCACAGTGTCTGCAATGAAGAGTCAAACTTTCGTTTTTCTCAGTTTCCGGGTTACAGATTGCTAAAAAATTCACAGTTTTTGGCCAAATCAGAAGCTATCAATCAAGTACACACTAAGGGATGAAAAGGAGGATAAAAAGCTATCACTAAGAGTTGTTCAGAGTCCTTGTGGATCAGCTCTTCAAATCATAAACATGCCCAGAAACTGAGCTAGAGTAGCTGCCCTCTACTTTGCATTTGAAAGCTCCAAATGCAGTTTGATTCGGTACTCCCTGTGTTTATGAAATGAATAACAAAAACACAAACAACCAACAAGATACGATTCCCCAGCGGAGTCGCCAATTTGTTGTTGGGAAAAGTATCCAATACGGAATGACCCTATCCCACTCTAAGGGTGATAGTACCTCAGCAACAATCGAAGCAAAGCTATCTAAGATTACTTCTTTATGAGATGTAAAACAGGGGAGAAAGATATCCACTAACCGATGTCTTCCGCTAATGATTGATCCAATCTTCTCTCCTTGCTGCTTGCTCCCAGCTCCTTGCTCTTTCACTGGCCCAGCTACACCAAGATCCTGCAAAATGGCAAGAGAGGGGAAACTACAAGAAGCATACATTCATAATTGATTCAAGGATTAGAATAAATCAAATACACAAGCATAACAATACATCATTGAGACACATGTATATAGAAGAACCTCAAATGCTTTATTAATGGAAGAAGTAAAGTTCAGGAAGTGATACAACCATAAAAGGCCCAATCCAGCATCACCTCCCAGCAGAAAGAAATCTCCTCTTCACCTTCTTCAAAGCAAATCACCCAATAGTTCTAAACTCAAACCAACAGCACTTCCTTACATTCACAAGATTCCAGCCTCCTTAGACCTCATGAGAGAGCCTTATATATAGGAGTTTTGGAGAAAGGATGAGTCAGCTTGAGGCTGGCATGAAGCTGACTAGTGTCCTCTCCCACTTCAGTTATTCTTCAGTTCTTGAGTCCACTTGGAGGTTCTTGCTTCCACTTGGAGATCTAGACCCTCTTACTCATCACTAGGCGAATTCTCTGATCCAAGTGTCATTTTGGAAGCTTCCTGGGCATTGACACCTTGAGGAATGACTGTGCCACTTGGCCAAACTTGCCCAGCGCAGGTAGCCTTCTTTGCAGTTGACATTCAGCGTAGGTACACAGTGGAGCAATTGACATTCAGCACAGATTCTCAGTGGAGCAGTTGACATGATCCATAATTAGCTTGCTTTTGAGTGTTTTCAGGTGGAGAACTGATATTTAGTGCTGTGGTTTGCTGACCTTGTTCCTCTAGGGGTAGGAACAACATGTTTAGGGACTTTGGATCCCTTAGATTATTGACATTTCATGCTTCATGCTGTAAGGCACAAAAATGTCTATGACACTTGGTCAATGGGTGGCGCTATGTCCATGGAAAAATCTGGGCTGATCAACCCCGAAGGGAATCGAGTCCCTAGCCCACTATAAAGCCTTAATGCCAAGGGATTTGGGGAGAATGGACCCTGTGACCTCCCAATGGTGAGGCACTGATTTTGACCAACTAAGCTAACCCTTGGGGCTGTGGAAAACAATTGTTATTTAGTAGCTCCACTTTCATTTCTAGCAGGGGTGTACTTAGACTGATTCAAATAATGAAGTTTGGTTCCATTTTTAGCTTATAAAGCTTGATTTACTTCATAGGACTCTGATTTTCCTTGGTTTTGGCCATCCCAGGAGCCTTAGATCCCTCTTTTACAATTTCTTTATTTCCTTTGAATGTCTTTTTCACTTGCATCTCTTATTTTTGCATTTACTATTCATGCCTCTTTTGTTGTAGGATTCATTAGTTAAATAATTGAAGTTATTTATTTTTTAGGTTATTTATAGAGGCATATGCAGTATGCAACCTTATAACAACTTTGAAAATTCATATTCATCATTGAGCTACTTGGATTGGTCTACTAGTTCACAAATCTAGAATTTCTGGAAATCCCTTGTAGAAAATAGTAGTAATTTATGTTATTTTTTATAACGTGTTAATGTGATTAATTTGAGTTTATTCAACTTGTATTGGGTCATAATAAATTCAAGTTAATAAAAAATTTTACCCCATATGATTTTCACTTGATTAGGTCATGCGTTTGGTAGGTTAACTAGCTCACTAGTTCTTGAATTTCTTGTTTTTAGAGTAGTAATTTTCTTCTATTGTTTAGCACATGTTAATAGGGGTATTTTGGAGTGATTCCACTTGGAATGGAGTCCTAATAAATCCTACTTAATAAATAAAAATCCTTCCCATTTTCATTTGATTTACTTAGGTCGTCGACAAGTTATCTCCAACCTGTAGAAAAATAGGGTCTCCTGTAGCACGTGTAAACATGACTACATTTGATCCAAAAGCATAGTTTTTGTCTCTTAAACTTGAATCATGACCCCTATGCTCTGAATCCATGATTGAGGAAGAAAAAATACCACTGTAGACCCCCCTCTCCTTAATTTCAAGTACAAATGTGCAATCATAATTAGAAGATAGATTTCCACATTTGAATAAAAATGAATGTTTTCTTATGAAATGTACATGGATTTTGTTACTAAAGCTAATTTCCTTAAACACAATGATAAAAGGGTGATTCACCAATGAAAAGTACATTATACTTGACTCTTGAATTCATGCTTCCTTAAGGTTTTAGTTACAAGCATTAATGTTGAAAATATCAAATTTCCTTTTTCAAAACAACATTCCACATTTTGCAATTAGAGTATTAATTTACATTCTACAAGTAGACTAATGTTTCCATTTTTGCAATTAGTTTAGTTTTTTATTTCATGATATTCACTTCATTGCATCAAATCAATTAAATAGGGACACATTACACGTCGCACATAAAATGATGACACCTCTTAAGCTTGTATGAGCCTCAGGGTGATAATTTAATTTGGTAGCCTTAGGAGTTGCAACATTCTTGTTGCAATACTAGGGCTCATCACCAGGAACGATTCCTCCAGGTATCAAACTCCAAGGAGTAGTTCCTTTAGGTCATTATCCCTCTAGTTATACACCTTTCTTATTCCCAACCAAAAGAATCTTTTCTACCCCTGCAATTTCTACGTTGAGTCTTCCTAACATCACCTTGGGGATCCCTATCTGGTACATTGATCCTCCCGCAAAATCTCCTCCCAAAAAACTCAAATACTATATAGATTTGACTCCAGTTCAACCCATTGTCCCTCCCCTTTTCTTCAGTTCCACAACACCCTCAACAAGAAGGCACTCCTATTGTGAAAACATCTAGTGAGGGGGGAAAAGCCTAGAAAAAGGGAAACAAAGGTAAGGTACCCCAATAAAATCCCACTCCTCCTAAGAAACCTAAGCCTTCTCCTACATGTACTTTGTGTGATGTTGTTGGGCACACCACTAATAATTTTCCTGAGCTCCTTCATATTATGAATGTGGTCTTTGATAATTTTCTCGACCCTAACATGTTTTAAGGTGCATGTTACCTTGCCTGATTCTGCCAAGAAGAATAAAACCTTATGCACAAATCATCCTTGTGATTTGTGTGATAAGTGTGGACATTATTATCATCATTGTCCTTCTCTCGAGGATTTTCATGATTCACTTCAATTGCATCACAAGTTTAATTTCACTCATAGTGACTGCACTTCCACTCTACTTGTAGGTCCTAGCCCCAATGCATCACTAGAACAAGAGGTTTCTCAACCCTCCATCATGATTCCCCTTCCTGATGTCAATATGATGGAGAGTGTATCCCCTATTCTCTACTTGTCATCATCCATGGGATTGATCTATTCAGACTCTTTAGGACTTTCCTGTTGTGCTTATTTTTAACCCTCTTCGAATAAAACTTTGGCCCAAACATTGGAATATGTCACATTTGATGGTCATCTGTCCAACCCTTCTGACAATTTGCATGTGAATCTTTTCTCCCATGAATATGACTTAGGTAGTTCATCTTCATCATGTGGTCCCTCTTCCTCTAATCCTCTCATATTTCATTTCGATGAAGACATCATGGAATCCATGACCATCCCTAATTGTCCTTGGGATGATATTCATCATCGTGCATACTTCCTTCCATAACAAACCCATGATCAATATGCTATGGAGTCCAAATACTTGATCCATGGTGAGGTAAATTGGTTCAAAAACCCCATTCATGTTCCATATGCTTTCAAAGAAGGAAATATGGCTAAAATTTCCCCTACCATAAAATTTAACATTTCAAATAAACTAGGGGTTGAAGAAAATATCACCTTGGGGCACAATGCACCTGAGAAGAAATTGAGGCTTACACTAAGTTATTCAAAAAATTATATGATTTTTTCACCTAGTCCTATTTAGAGATGCCCAAACTTGATCCCATCATTGTTGAACATATTATGGACACATGGCTTGATTCCATTCCCATCTGCCAAAGAAAAGGCTTATCCATCCTTCCAAGAACGATGCTAGAAAATTTGAAATTGACAAGCTCAAGCAAGATGGTTTCATTTATCCTATTGAATACACCACATGGATGTCTAATCCTGTTCGCATTCTAAAGAAACAAGGAACTAGTCATGTTTGTATGGACTTTCATGATTTGAAAAAATCTTGTCCCAAAGACAATTTCCCCACACCTTTCATTGACAAAATCGTTGACGAGTGCGTAGTACATGACGTATTTTCCTTTATGGATGGATTCTCAGGGTGAAATCAGATTGATATTCACTTTGCTCATCAATTTAAAACTTCCTTTACTAGTCCATGGGGGAAATTGTCTTATAGGGTCATGCCTTTTGATTTGAAGAATGTTAGGGCCACTTTTCAACGTGTCATGCCATATTATTTTCATCACCTGGCTCATATTATCCTTTATTATCTATATGATCTCAAAGCTCTAGTCACAATACCTTGATGATTTTTATGCCATCTTCCTCTGATATCGCAAGTTTAACATTTACCTCAACCCCCTTAAGTTTTCATTTTGTGTCCTTTTCGACTGCCTTTTGGGATTCATAGTGTCCAAAGATGGTATCACTCTTGACCCTCTCAAATTTCAAGCCATTCTCAAAATTCCTCCTCCTAGAACCCTTCACCAATTACAAATCCTCTAAGGCAAAGCCAACTTTCTTCATTAGTTTATTCCTGACTATGCCAAAAATTCTCATGGGTTTTTTAGACTCCTTCACTCTAACATTCCATTTGTTTGGGATGATAAAGCTCAAAAGTATTTTGATGCCCTCAAACGTGCTCTCACTTACGCTCCTTTGATTATCCCAACAAACTTTGAGAGGGACTTCATCTTGTATGTCTCATATTCAACTTATTTGGTTGTCAGAGTCAATACAAGAAGATGGAATTAGCAATGAGAATGTCTTCTATTATGATAGTAAGAACCTTAGTGGTCACCCTGTGTCCTATTCCCGTGAATAAAATTTAGACCTAGCTGTTGTGTTCTCTATCCAAAAACTTTGTCATTTTATACTTACGCGTACCACCAAGGTTGTGACTAATTCCAACCCCATGGATTTCTTGTTGAGTCAATAGATCATCGACTAGAAGTATGCCCACTGGATAATTATACTCTAGGAATTTGATTTAGGATTTGTCACACCCAAGAGTAAGAAATGTTTATCCCTTTCTTTATTCATTTATGACTTTCCTACTAATGTACTAGATCCACCATAAATGATGACCTTTGAGATGAACCCTTGTTCACTATAACCTCAGACAACCCTTTGTATGATGACATTCTCATCTATTTGTGAACCTGTAAATTCACCCCCCACCTATATCATGATGATTGATTACATATTCAACATCAAGCTCCTTGCTATCTCCTCATTAGTGACGATATTTGTTGTTGTGGCATCAACATTGTCCTTTGTCGTTCTCTCACCCATGCTAAAGATGAGAAAGTTCTCAGTGCATGTCATGATGGTTCTTATGCTGGTCATCTCTCTTGAATGGGCACTACACAAAAAATAATGCGTGCCAAATAATTTTGGCCTTCTCACTTTAGCGATTACATTAAGGTAGTCAAACATTGTCCCAAATGTCAATTATACATCCCTAAGGCTCAAGCTCTACCTACTCCACTCCATCCTATCATCATAACCGAACCTTTCTGTAAATGGGCCATTTACTTCATGTAGTGTCGATATCCATCTGCTAATGACCATAAGTATATTATCATGTTTGTCGACTATTTCACCAAATGGGTTGAAGCCATGCCCACATTTAATAACACCACAACTACTACATCCCTATTTTTCTTTAACCATGTTATCGCTTAATTCAGGGTTCCAAAACATTTGGTTTCTAACCATGGCTGACACTTTGAAGATGATATTTGGCATGAGCTATCTTCATTGTTGGGTTTTGAACACCAATATTCATCATCTTATTACCCCCAAGGTAATGGACAAGTTAAAGTTGTTAATAAAATCCTTAAAAACATGATTCAACAAATGATGAATAAGAAAAGTCCCAACTAATATGTTATGCTACTTCATGCATTATGGGCCTATAGAACTTCTATCAAAATTGTCAATGGGTTCACTCCTTTCCACCTTGTTTATGGACAAGAGGTGGTCTTGTTGATCGAGTATGAAATCCCCTCCATCCACCTTGTTTCCAGACTCCTATTAGACACCCAAACCCTAGAAAAAAGACTCATCATCCTTGAGCGCGCCAATGAAGATTATCGTGTTGCATTCTAGACCATTGAAGGAGACAATAAGGGCACCAAATCTCAGTATGACCATAAAGTCCACCCTCGTACCTTTCATGAATGTGACCTTATTCTTGTCTATGAACAAGCTCACAATGTCCTGGGGCATGGGAAATTTGAACCATTATGTCACACTCCTTATATCATTTGTAAGTGTTTGGCAAAGGGGGCATACCTTTTAGAGAGTCCAGAAAGAGAATTTCTTCCCAACCCTCATAATGCACTCTACCTGAAGAAATTATACCCATAAAATTTCCCATTACAATGCATGTTATTTTTTATTTTTTTCATTTATATAGCTTGCATCTCCCATAATCTCATTCATTTTCATCTTTCACCTTTCATATGAACCCATCATCCACACCACATATCAGTTATGGTGATAGTGCAAGTCACTTCTCTAGGAATCTAGCCTCAACAACTTGGACCATTTTTACCCCTTTTCAATTTTTAGTCCACTCCAACAACATATGCATCATATCTGCTACCAATAATAAGGTTGGATATAATGTTATGATAGGTTTTTTAGCTGATTCCCTTGATAATTGCATCCTTTGCTTCCATGTTTGCCTTGATTCCTTACTTCTCATCATGCAATTGAATGGCATTTATCATCTGTGTAATCCTATCCTATTTAGAGAATATATATGAGTTAAGATGATGCAGGAGCATCTCGATAACAGGGCAAAGACAGAAGCAAGGTTGACATGGTTTCCGAAAAGGACAGAGAACACAGTTCGCTAGATGGACAGTAAATCTGTCTTTATTTTATTTTACTTTTCTTTTTAAATTGCCTAAGAATAATGTAATGACTTTTAATTAGGAGCAGTAGTAATTAGTTAGAATTATTTGTTTCCAAACAGTTATATCACTGTTGTAAATGCATGTAAAGCAAAATGTGCTAGCTAGCTATGGAGAAGTCCCGTATATGAAATAACTGATATAACCAACAACACAAACTAACAGCAGTTACAAAACTGTTTGAAAACAGTGTTACAAAAGGTGAGAAACAAACCATTACAGGGGTTCGACTTTGTATGAAAAAAAACAGAGAGAGAGCAATAAAAACATTCCGTGCACATATAATCCTACCGTGTCCTCATTGGCTGTATAATTTTGCTAATAAGTTATTATACAAATACTGTCGAATGTACTGCTACAGGTTCTAGACCCAGAGGAGAAGATAAACCAGTTGGACGACAAGTAACATCACGAATCCATATAACCAGACAATAAAAAAAGACCTCGTAACAGGTATGTGGAAATTACAAACGCAAGTCTAATCTATTCATCATTAAATTCATATGATTACAATAATACATCGGCCAAGGTTCAATATACGCTTACATACTGTCCAAAGTAGAAGACTGGAATAAATCCACAGTCGTGAGAAATTAACTCTAACAGCAAACAAGAAACCAACTTCCCGTATGACCCAGAATCACAACCCACGTCGTGCTCAGCAACCAAAGAGAGTTAAGTACAGATAGAGAGCAACCTAAGGCCAGCAAACAAAGTTCAGCCAATAAAGTCAAAACACCCCTACAATCAAGCTACCAAACAACAGAGAAGCTACCCGTGTTTGCCCGAACAGCTAAGAGCTCAAACACCGGAACCCTCGAATGGTCTCACCTGTAAGAGAATGACCAAGAGAGGTTAGGCCCAAGTAACAGTATCAACTGAGTTAAGAAGAAATTGAAGAGGACGAGAAAACGAAAGGGAATGGCACCATACCTGTTCGGTGAACCATACCCTCCATTCGACTCCGAGAAGACCCTTGCTCACGAAGGAGCCAAGACATCAGGTATAGGTAAAGGAGGACTGAAAAATTCCGGCATAAAACAAAAACTTACCGAATGAGTTTGCAGAGACCCCAATGGAGAACGCCGTCACCGGATTGTCGAAGACTGTGCAAAGGGTTGAACCAGTATTGAAAGAAATATCAAGCATTACATAGCTATCGTATAGCTTAAACCCTCACGAGATGCAGACAGCAACACACAGAGGCAGAAACTATTAACAGAGCAATTGTAACCACTCGCAAGACACAAATAGCACACACAGAGTCGGGAACCCTTGAATGAAAAAAACCCTAATTCACAATAGTAATCGACATGCAAGCCGCGGTGTAGTGCCATGCGAAACTTACCAAAGCATTCATAAATCGCCGGAAGAGCAGAGGCATACCAGGCCGGGAACCAACGACCGAAGTCGAAAGGGTAACCAGGAGCCCGCAACCAACAAACCGTGCAGACAAGTCACAGGAACCCACATCCAAAACAAAAAAACCACCGAAGTTGCAAAGCTCGCAGAGCAAATGACCAGGCAAAACAATGAGAAAGAAATGAGCGCGAAGGAGTAGAAACCCCAAACCTGGGCAGATTCATGGGATCCCAAGGAGGGACAGGTGTTTAACAGGTAAGCCACTAAGGTACAAGCCTTCATTAACCAAAATCAATATGGCGCCGATTACAAATCAACCAACATAAATATCCAAAAATCCAAAATATTATTATATTCATTATGGTCGCATAACACCTCAGCACATCGACGGCGGGACCATGTGGGCTGGCCCCATCAAGTGGTATCAGAGCAACATTTTAAGGAAACAGGGGAAGATGGAAGTACAAAGACGAGGAAGAGGAAGAGGTGCACGCAGAGTAGCAGACGAGGGCTTGAGAGAACAGTTGAGAATCCTTACAGTTCGGTTGGAAGCAGTAGAGGCAGGTAGGCAAAGAGACCCGGAACTTGGAGATGATAGTGAAGACGAGGCAGCAACTGTTACCGATGGGTCAGAGGAAGAAGCCCCAGAGTTAATACTGTTGAGATCCGTACTGTTAGCCAGCAGCAAACCCAAACCTGAGATCCCTAACTGTGATGGCAGTCTATCCGCCGATGTTTTGCTAGATTGGGTGAGTGAGTTAGACAAGTATTTTGAAAATGAGGAGATCAGTGAGGACAAAAGAGTTAGATTTGCTGCGACTAAGTTAAAAGGACACGCTGCCTTATGGTGGGATAGTGTCCAAGCGGATAGGAAACGAATGAACAAGTTGCCAATAAGAAAGTAGCCAAGGATAGTGGCAAAATTGAAGGGCAGGTTTTTGCCTAAAGACTACTAGGTTGAACTTTATCGACGAGTATAGAATTTAAGGCAGAAAGGTATGACTGTAAAGGAGTACACAAAGGAATTTTATCGAGTAAATTCACGTGCTAGTTATATGGATGATACTCCAGAAAAAACACCGAGGTACGTGAATGGCTTGAGGTTGGAAATATTGGACGAGATCAGTATTCTCTCTCCCCGAAATATAGAAGAAGCCTTTCAGAGTGTTGTAAAGGCTGAAGAGAAAATTAATAGGAAACAGAACAACAGGAGAGGGAGAGGAAATGGCAGAGGATGAGGACAGTCCTATGGCAGAGGGAGAACTGCCACTAACAACGAAGAAGGCAGCAGTTCCAGGGCTTTAGGAACAGCAGAGAAGGGAGATAGCACTAGAGGAGGTCGGCCATATCAACGGGGAAGAGGAAATGGTTGTGGAAGAGGGACTAATGTCCAGTGCTACAGGTGCCATAAGTGGGGGCACAAATCCTTCGAATGCCTGAAATCTGAGCACGCTGGCCAGCGGGGAGCATTTGTTGCGCAGCCTGAGGAAGCTGAAGCATAGCCTCAGGAGATAGAAAACGTGGCAGAAATAGGGGAGGCTCTAATTTTGAACAAAGTACTGTTGAATCCAGCCAAGGAGATGGCTGAACAGACCCAGCGAAAGGCACTGTTTTGAACAGTTTGCAAATCACATGGGAAGTGCTGTAAATTAATTATAGACAGCGGGAGTACAGACAATTTGGTTGCCACCGAAATGGTGGAAAAGTTGGGATTGAAGCGGCTTAAACACCCCACACCTTACAAAGGTGTCGTGGCTACAAAAAGGCCACCAGCTATTAGTTGATGAACAGTGCGACGTTGAATTTCACATTGGCAAATATCAAGACACGGTGGTCTGCGATATTATGCCAATGGACGTGTGTCATATACTGCTAGGGAGACCGTGGCAGTATGATCCGAAGGTGATGCACGATGGGAGGACGAATTGTTATAAATTTGTGAAAGATGGGGTCAAACATACGCTTGTACCCATCAAAGAGGAGGATGCAGCAGAATCAAGTGGAACAAAAGCATTGTTAATAGGAGGAAAACATTTTCTGAAGCAGATCGAAGAAAATGAGGTCAATTATGCGATTGTAAGGAGGACGAAACTGATGTTGCTAAACACAGAAAAATCAGAACTGCCTGCAGAAATTCAGGAGTTGTTAAAAGAATTTCAAGACATTGTAGTTGACGATCTACCAGATAAGTTGCCTCCCAAGAGGAGTATTAGCCATCATATTGATTTTATACCTGGAGCAAGCTTGCTGAACAAGGCATCGTATAGGACGAGTCCAAAAGACAATGAAGAAATTCGTAAACAAATGCAGGAGTTGCTGGATAAGGGACTGATCAGAGAAAGTTTGAGCCCTTGTGCACTACCAATAGTACTTGCACCTAAGAAGGGTGGAGAATGGCGAATGTGTACATATTCGCGGGCTATTAATAAAATCACTATTCGATATAGATTTCCCTTACCCAGGATGGATGACATGATGGATTGTCTTGGTGGAGCAGCTTATTTTACAAAGATTGATCTGAAGAGTGGTTATCATCAGATCAGGATTAGGGAAGGAGATGAGTGGAAAACAACTTTCAAGACTAATGAAGGGCTGTACGAATGGCTGGTCATTCCATTTGGATTAAGCAACGCTCCTAGTACCTTTATGAGATTGATGAATGAGATGTTAAAGTTATTTATCGGCAAGTTCGTGATAGTTTATCTGGATTATATCTTAATTTTCAGTAGAACGAAAGGAGAGCATCTTCAACATGTTCGAAGGGTGTTAGAGAAATTATAGCAGAACAAACTGCTGATAAACTTAAAGAAATGCACTTTCCTGCAGAAGGAGCTGGTCTATCTGGGGTTTGTAGTTGCAGAAAATGAATTGAAAATGGACCCCGAGAAGATTGGAGCAATTATAAATTGGCCGTCACTGAAGAGCTTATTTGAGGTACGTATTTTTCACGGACTGGCAAGTTTTTATCTAAAATTTATTAGAAATTTTAGTGAAATCTGCGCACCAATGTTAGAGACCATCAAAAAGGCCAGTCAGCCTTTTTGTTGGACCAAGATGGCAGAAGACAGTTTTCAGCTTTTGAAGCGAAAGATCACGGAGAGGCCAATCTTGACGCTGCCCGATTTCAATAAACTCTTTCAAGTTCGGTGTGACGCAAGTGGAACAACTATTGGCTCTGTGCTCAATCAGGAAGACAGACCAGTGGCATTTTTTTGGTGAAAAACTAAATGAGAGTCGGCAGAAATATTCCTCGTATGACAAGGAATTTTATGCTCTGGTCCAAGCTTTAAAACATTGGAGGCACTACCTACTGGGCAATGAGTTCGTATTATTTTCTGATAATTCATCATTACAATATGTAATGCAGCAGCACACGTTAAACCATAAGCACGCCAAATGGGTAGAATACTTGCAGAGTTTCACTTTCATGTTAAAACACATAAGTGGGCAAGCCAACAAAGTGGCGGATTCCTTAAGCAGAAGAGCCTTGCTCTTACAACAGAGTAGCATACAGGTACTGGGATTCGAACATTTGAAAGATTTGTACCAAATCGACACAGATTTCAAGGAAGCTTTTGAAGCCTGCCAAAATCCCGTATTGAGGAATGCAAGTCCATGGTTAGACTATAATTTATAGGAAGGATTATTGTTCAGAGGTGGGCAGTTATGTATCTCGAACTGTTCAATGAGGGAGAATATTGTATGGGAGAAGCATAGTGGTGGATTAGCGGGACATTTTGGCATCAAAAAACTTTGGAGCAACTCGGACATTTTTATTATTGGCCTAAAATGAGCAGGGATGTACAAAGATATGTAAACAGGTGTAAAGTCTGCCAACTGCCGGAAGGACACAGTCAAAATACTGGAGTTTACACACCACTAGCTGTTCCAAGCAGGCCATGGGACTCAGTCAGCATTGACTTTGTCGTAGGACTGCCTAGAATGCAGTGGGGATATGATTCAGTAAAGGTGGTGGTAGACAGATTTTTGAAAATGGCTCATTTTATTCCTTGACGGAAAACTAGTGATGCCACGTATGTGGCACACTTATTTTTCACGGAAGTTGTTAGACTACATGGCCTACCCAGATCTATCATTTCAGACAGGGATGTAAAATTCACAGGACATTTTTGGCACACCCTGTGGAAAAAGTTGGGCACGAAATTGAATTTCAGCTCTGCGTATCATCCGTAGACTGATGGACAAACGGAAGTAGTGAATAGGAGCTTGGGGAATTTATTACGAAGTTTAACTGGAGAAAATTCAAGGTTATGGGATCGAGCTATCGCCCAGGCAGAATTCACTTATAACGATTCGCCCAATCGTAGCACCGGACACAACCCATTTCAGATTTTGTATGGCATGCATCCTTAGGGAATACATGAACTGTGAGATTTGGGAAAGCTGGAACGGAGAAGCGCGGATGGGGAAGACTTTGCTGAAGCAATGAGCAAACTTCATGAAAAAGTCAAATTAAGGTTGCAGGATAGCGTACAGAAATACAAGCAGCAAGTAGATTCAAAGCGACGAGAGGTGCATTTTAATGTTGGGGATGAGGTCCTTGCGCACCTGCGCCGGGAACGGTTTCCTAAGGGCACGTATAATAAACTAAAATATAAGAAAATTGGTCCATGCAAGATCTTACGTAAATTTTCAGCCAACTCTTACGAGATTCAGCTGCCACTTGACATAGGCATATCACCTATTTTCAATGTGGCAGATCTGTTCCCATATAAAGCCCAAGCAGAGGATGATAGTGTGGTACGGCCAGAATGGGACACCCAACTTGGAGACAGTTCTCGAAGGAAACAATTGCCTTCGCCTCAGTCCCATGAGATTGAAGGGATCCTCAGTACCCAAGTAGCCAAGAAGACACGTAGGAAAGAATATCTACGTTACCTCGTCAAGTGGAGAGACCGTCCAATGGAGGAGAGCTCATGGCTCAACGTGGCACAGATACAGAAGGCTGGCTATTCGGTGGAAGAACTCATGGAACGGAGCCATGATTTTCTTTTACCCTGGGAGCCTGATGTAGGATCATCTAGCTAACAGGGCAAAGACGGAAGCAAGGTTGACATGGTTTCTGAAAAGGACAGAGAACACAATTCGCTGGATGGACAGTAAATCTATCTTTATTTTATTTTACTTTTCTTTTTAAATTGCCTAAGAATAATGTAATGACTTTTAATTAGGAGCAGTAGTAATTAGTTAGAATCGTTTACTTCCAAACAGTTATATTTCTGTTGTAAATGCATGTAAAGCAAAATGTGCTAGCTAGCTATGGAGAAGTCCCGTATATGAAATAACTGATATAACTAACAACACAAAACTAACAGTAGTTACAAAACTGTTTGAAAACAGTATTACAAAAGGTGAGAAACAAACCATTATAGGGGTTTGACATTGTATGAAAAAAACAAAGAGAGAGTAATAAAAACATTATGTGCACATATAATCCTACCGTGTCCTCATTGGCTGTATAATTTTGCTAATAAGTTATTATACAAATACTGTCGAATGTACTGCTACAGTTTCTGGACCCAGAGGAGAAGATAAACCAGTTGGACGACAAGTAACAGCATGAATCCATATAACCAGACAATTAAAAAAGACCTTGTAATAGGTATGTGGAAATTACAAACGCAAGTCTAATCTATTCATCATTAAATTCATATGATTACAATAATACAGTCGGCCAAGGTTAAATATACGTTTACATACTGTCCAAAGTAGAAGACTGGACTAAATCCACAGTCGTGAGAAATTAACTCTAACAGCAAAGAAGAAACCAACTTTCCGTATGACCTGTTGGCTAGTTGAATTGTTTATTGATTAAACATTCAAGTACCACATTAATTGTCAACCTGGGAAAGTCTTTTTATTGCAAAGGCTACCGCGTACTGTATGTACTTAATCCTAAAAGCATTAAAAAGCTGTAGTATACGTGATCCTTATGCTAAGTTATCACTGTACTGATAAAATGAAAATAATTAATTAAGATTACAAATCTGAAAAGCGAAATGATGGATGCTCTGTTGGCAGAGGATCAGGACCCTATCCTCCAGGTGAGGACGTTCAGCACCTGCCTCTGTAACCAGATTGCTAACACACACTGCACTCTAATTCACCGGTGAAATATCCTTGCAAAACTTCAAGCAATGAATGAAACAGAGTACTAGCAAAATGGAAATACCAGAGGTAATGCTACAGAATCCAAACAGAGTACCAGCAGAAAGAAACTATCACACACTTACACACTTTAACAGAAAAGTAAGTGGGTGAATCTTGTGAGGAAGGCGGGCCCAGTCCCTCTCACAAGATTCCCCAGAACACAAAGGCTAGATTAAGTGCTCAGAATAATCTTCTATTCATCTGCCAAAAGATTCAAGTACAATAAAGTTCAAACTTGCTGATGTCTCTCAAAATCTCACTTACAGATTACACATTAACCCCTTCTAATGTAGATGTCTCCTCTTTATAGAGGAGACATCTATTACAATAGATTATTACAGTTCATTCGGTTAACCCATTCTATCAAAAATAAGAGTTACAGACCGCTGTTACAATAGTATAACAACGTATTCTTTCTTAGGTTCTGGCTATTACACAGCTGGTAACTGTCTTCGACCGTCTTCTTGGGTTCTTCGCATTCCTTAGCTGTTTCCCCATGTTGTTCTTGATTTAAGCAATGGTAACTGTGTTCTACCCGCTTTAGATAGCTGCAGATCGTGCCACATCAACGTTCTTCAGATAGTAGCCGGTTGTTATTTCCAGATGTTGCAAAATAGCCTGCTTTAGATAGTTGCTGTTGCTGACTGTAGCGACTGCGTAGTTGCTGCTTCTGGTGTTGCAGCAACTGCATAGTTTCTGTTTTTGGTGTTGCAGCAACTGCGTAGTTGCTGTTTCTGGTGTTATAGCAACTATAAATTATAACTCCTGCAGGCTTAAGACAATTACTTGGCAACTTAGTCAGCTTTTCCAAGATAAATATAAAGATACTCACGAATATGCAATGAACAATTAAACATATAGATATGCGGAAAGTCACTTCGTACCTTGGGGTGATTAAGTCATTATGTAATCAAAGCTTACAACTTATGACTGAAAAGGATAATATTAAGGCAAAAATATAAGGTCAAAATAGGTCAATTCTGAGTCCTAACATCCCCCCCAACTGAAGAGATTGCATGTCCTTATGCAATGGCTACTCTGAGTCTGAGTCGGAGTACTGGGATGAACAATGTAGATTACTGAGACAATAGTTATAGGAAGTGGCATCAAACTTCTTCCTGAATCCACAGGCAGTCTGTATTTGCTTCCATGCTGCTGCTTCTTCCCTGCTGGACAATCCAAACTGTCCTTTATATTGTTCACCAGACAGCCATAAAAGTGGAAATCTAAATCTGTAACCCATCCAATTTTCAGCATAGTGCTGCATGCAATTAACATAATGAGGTACCCTTGAGAGTGCCACCTGCAAATTAGGTGGATTATAAGGGTGATATTTCTGCCTCTCCTTGGGGTAGTTTTCCCAAAACAGTTTGTTTGCCTTGACAGCCAAGGATGCCTTAGTCTTTACATAATGCTGACAGTCTTTCAGGACCATTGCTTGCAGTTGCTTAACATGGTCCTTCATTTCAGGATCACTTACCATCCTCAGGTGTTGTGCAATAAAGGTGGCTGCGTTCTGCGGTTCAGCTCTAATCCACAGAAGACAATTCTGTTCATTATGTTGAGCTGAAGCAAAGGCATTCTGCCATGTAAGTTGATTAGCTAAAAAGGAGATAAAGGCTCTGAGCTGTATGTCACCGACTACAGGTATCATATTAATATTTATTTCTTCGGACATGGCTTCATTATGGAGATAGAGCTCGCATAACAAATGTTGATCATTTTTAGGTGCCTCTGCAAAGGTTTGCATAAACTGCTCTGACGTAATTACCTGATGAGGTCTACCTTCTTTGACAGCCTTTATCTGTAAAAATGTGAGTCTTTCCCTCAAAAATGTTGCATAATTAAAAGAGGGTTTCCTTGTAGCAAGTAGTCTTTGGAACAATTCAAACATCTGGGTCAATCTGGCTTTGAGTTCCTTGATCTCTTTGTACTGGGCTCTGCACTGCTCAAGTGCTTCCCAGTTCTTGTATGCATGACTAAACCAGATCCCTTTTTGCTGATGGAATGCCCTGCCTTGCGACTGCTCATATTCCCTCCACCACTGTCCCTTTAATGCTTCAAAGCTATCTGTTTCTGTGCATACATCAGTAACGGAGGGAAGCTCTGTCTGTGTAAAGGCATCCACAAGGATAACCTGCTCTGTAGGAATAGTCTGGGATGATCCAACATCTTTTTCTTCATTTCTGGCTAGTGTCTCTTCTTCCTGTTGTACTGATTCATTTTGTTCCATGGTGATTTGGGTGGGCCGGGGTGAGTCTGTGCCTTTTTCCTCATTTCCTTCTTCTTCTTCTTTTTCCTGATTTTCTTCTTCTTCTTCTTCTTCCTGATTTTCTTCTTCTTTTTCTGCTTCCTGATTTTCTTCTTCTTTTTCTACTTCCTTGGCAATTTGAATAGAGCTGGGTGAGTCCGATTTTTCTTCATTTCCTCCTGAAACTATTTCTTTTTCCTCCATAACAGTTTGGGTAGGCCGGGGTGAGTCTATACCTTTTTCCTGATCTTCTTCTATTTCTTCTTCTCGTTCCATGACACTTTGAGTGGGCCACGATGAGTCTGTGTTTTCTTCTGCATTTCCTGATTCTTGTGCAACTACTTCTTCCATAGTAATTTGGGTAGGCTGGGGTGAGTCTGTATTCTCCTCTTTCTCATTCCTTATTTCTTCCTGCATAATTTCTGGGGAACTTGCTGGTTCTTGTGTGTCAGCAAGCCCTTCTGCTTCTTCTTGCGCAATATCTACAGAACTTACTGGTTCTTGTGTGTCAGTAAGCTCTTCTGTTCGGTCCTGTGCAGTTTCTGTGGAACTTAATAGTTCTTGTGTGTCAGTAAGTCCTTCAGTTTGGTCTTGTGCAGTTTCTGGGGAACTTACTGGTTCTTGTGTGTCAGTAAGTCCTTCAGTTTGGTCCTGCATCTTCTCTGGAGAGCCTGTTGGTTCTTGTGTGACAACAGGTTCTTCTGTCTGCACTTTTTCTGGAGAGCCTGTTGGTTCTTGTGTGACAACAGGCTCCTTTATTTCAGCAGAGGATTGCGGCATTTCCATCTGTGTAATAGCAGGTTCTTTTGTTTCATCAACAACATCAGATGCTTCCTTCATTGGCTCTGCCACTACATTATATCCTGCCTGAGTGTATATTTCACCACAATTGGTACACACATATTCATTATCCTTACTTTTCTCTGCTGCAGACGCTACTCGTGCTAAAACATGCAGGCTGAATTCATTCTGATATGCTTCCTTAACCCTTATTATTTATTCCTGATAGTCCTGAATCTGAGATTTCAGGAATTCAATTTCTTCCTGTAGGGCAGGTATGGTAGGCTGGTCCTGCGGAGCAGTAGATTCCAATGGAGGTAGAGGTTGTGTTTCATCATTCTGATCAGTATTCCCCACAGGTGGTTCTTGTGTGTCACCTGGGGTAGTGGCTGTTTCTTGTGTTGCAGCCACTTGGTCACTATTATCTTGGGTGTCGGCAGCTGGTTCTTGTGTGTCAGCTGCCTTAAAGTATGATGTCACGAAGCTATGAACACTCTGCATCTCAGCTTCCGAGGGTGAGGGAGAGGAGTTTTGAGGACTGGTGGGAGTGCGGGTCCTTATAGTGATGGGCGGTGAACTGGGGGAATTAGGAGATTTAGCTGCTACCGATGACCGAGTTCTTCTCTTTGGTAGAGAAGCAGGGAATTCAGGCGTTTTTCTCTTTAGGCTAGCTTTCTTTAGGATGGGGACAGTAGCCGGAGTAGCAGGTGCCTTAGCTGAAACCCTGGTTCTCCTTCTTTTCGATGGGGTTTTCTTTTCCTGCTCCCTTTTTCGTTTAAGCAGGGTAATGGGGATATTTTCATCGGAGTCATCAGTAGAAATACCCAGTATGGGAATGGAATGATTGATTCCTTTGGGAGATGGGGTTGTTCTTGTGGCATTCTCAGCAACTTGCGGGGGTGTTTTCTGGATTTGTTCAGGAATGTGCTCTGCTTGCTGAGGGTTTTCCAGAGGAATTTGTTTAGGCATATCCTCCGTTTGCTGAGGAAGTTCTTCATCTTGCTGAGGTATGTCCTCAGCTTGGTGAAGAATTTCCTCTTCTTGGTGAGGAATTTCATGTTCCGGCTGTGGAATTTCTGCCTCCTGATGGGGATTAATAGGGGGTGGAGGGTTGTTTAGAGCGAGAGCTCTATTAATCAGCAATTGGGCTAAGCGGTGGTGTTTTAAGGAAACTATTGGATGCTTCACTTTCACAGCATAACGTGACATATTTTGGATACAACCCAATAGATAATATGGCATGTTTATTAACTGACCATTTCTCAAATGATTTAACAGGATGAAATCGTGATGGTAAATTACCTGGTAGCGGCCTTCGCACGTCAGATATTGCTTGACAAATTCAATGACTTTCGGCCACGGTTGAGGTAACGACCAAAGTGCTACGCCTCTGCCTTTGGGCTCTACCTGCTCGCCTGGTCGGAGAAAATCCTGCTGCGCATTAAGAATCAAGTGCTTTCTGCTGAACCACCATGTGCCATTAGCTGGTAGCCCGGTAACTTCGGCTATGATTTCCTCCGTGACTGGAACTTGAATTCCCTGGACGACAGAGAATCATTCTGTTAAATTGCATGCGAATTCAAGGAGTTGCTGCTCGTCAAAGTCTGGAAGTCTCCTAAAGTACTCTATCCATCCCACTTGCAAGAAAATTTGATAAATCTCTAGAAAGAGTTCAAGGACTGCTGTCGAGCCAGGCTCATGTGTAATGAGGGTTCCTCCCATAGCTATTGTTTCAGTAACTTTCAGAGTTCAGAGCCGAGCTTCCAATTTCAGCTCAGAGTAGAACGTCGCAAATGGTAACATGCTGTGATAGGGTGGCTTTTACATATTACCGGGAGAGTTAAGGGTGCTGGTAGTTGGCGTGGTATGTCATTATGAGAGTTGCTTTGGTAATCCCCCCCCTACGTGTCAATGATATGATTGGAAGTACAATGATTTGATAGTCCTATCAACTTCTCCGCATTATCTATTATTTAATGTCCGTACATAATCATGCGTACCTTCATATTTTACCTTTTTGATTGCTGCGTCAAAAAGTCTTGTCTTGTCTTGTGCTGGATCATAATGATTACCGCGGATCTACAAGCATGGGAATACCGGTGATTTGTAATGATAATGACGGGAAGTGATAGTAAGGTGCTGTAATCATCACAAAAAGTGGTATATTTTATCAAAATTTGTTCCTTGGGGCTGAAGTGGTAAGACTGGCATTTTCGTACATGAAGTAATCTGCTGGGAAAGATATTCCGTGATCGGGAAGTGATGTTGTAGCACCAGGATTGGTGTTGCAGCCACGGAAAATTGCTGATGTGGCAACAGGGAATGATGTGAGACGTTTGTAAAAACGGGAATTGTGCTGGAGCAATAGGAATGGTGTTGCAGCAATAGAGAATGGTGTTGCAGCAACGGGAGTGGTGTTGCAGCAACGGGGAATGGTATTGCAGTAACAGGGAATGGTGTTGCAGCAACGGGAGTGGTGTTGCAGCAACAGAGAAATGGTGTTGCAGCAACAGGGAAATGGTGTTGCAGCAACAGGAGTTCCAAGTCCGCAAAATAATTCCTTTGAAACTTTTGTTCTCAGCTACTTCCCAGGCCAAAATCTGCAAAATACTGAAATGTAATATCGCAATCCTTGGCAGGATTTATTAGTTTCTTAAAAAAAAGAAAAAAAGAATATCTAACCTAAAAAATTACATAAATAATAGAAACTCAAGTGCTTTGAGGGACAGCAAGTTCCCCTGGAAAAGAATACTGTTTTATTGCCATGCAAGTGGCTTTAAAATCCTCTTTGGAAACCGGTCGCTGATATAACCGAAGTTGGTAGCCATTCACTAATAGTGGTGTTCTGCTTCCATCAATTGTTAAAAGTCTGACTGTTCCATTTGGAAAAACAACATCCACTTCATACGGCCCTAACCATATTGTTCTTAGCTTCCCTTGAAAATTCTCGAAACGTGAATCATAAAGTAGAGCCCAGTTACCTCTCTGGAACTGCTTTTGCTTGATGGTTCTGTCATGCCATCTGCTTCTTTGTTGCTGTATCATAGTTGTTTGATGGACGACATCCAATCTTTTCTCATCCAATTCCTGCAGCTGCTACAACCTGGCTTTCTGTGCATCAGTTAAATCAAGGTTAACAGCTAAGGCAGTTCTTAAGGTTTTAATCTCAAACTCTACAGGAAAAATAGCATTCTTTCCAAAAACTAATTCATAGGGTGAAAAGCCTGTTGTATTCCTCCAAGTGGTTCTATAGGCCCATAGAGCCTCGGGCAACCTCTGAAACCAGTCCCTTCTATTCTCCTTTATCGTTTGTGTTAAGATGGCTTCTATGACCTTGTTGGTACTTTCCACCTGCCCATTTGCTTGGGGGTGGTATGGTGTGGTCATTTTATGCTTGATATGATATTTTTGGAGTGTATCTTTGAAGCCATGAGAATTGAAAGGAGGTCCTCCATCAGTGACTAATTCTCTGGGTAGTCCAAATCTAACAAATATTTCTTCAAATAAGAATGTTAGTACCGCTTCTTCATTAGCTTTAATGAGTGCTTTGGCCTCTACCCATTTAGTCATGTAATCCGTGCATACTAAAATATAGACTCTTTGATTAGATGGAGGATTAATGGGACCTATGAAATCTAATGCCCATTTCTCAAAAGGTTCAAGAGTTACCTGGGGATTAAGTGGCATTTCATCCCTATGGATGGGCTGGCCCATTCTTTGACAGCTGTCACAAGCCTTCACATATTATCTAGCATCTTTAAAAAAGCTGTTCGGGCAAACACGGGTAGCTTCTCTATTGTTTGGTAGCTTGATTGTAGGGGTGTTTCGAGTTTATTGGCTGAACTTTGTTTGCTAGCCTTAGGCTACTCTCTGTCTGTACTTAGCTCTCTTTGGTCGCTGAGCACGATGTGGGTTGTGATTCTGGGTCATACGGGAAGTTGGTTTCTTGTTTGCTGTTAGAGTTAATTTCTCACGACTGTGGATTTAGTCCAGTCTTCTACTTTGGACAGTATGTAAACGTATATTGAACCTTGGCTGACTGTATTATTGTAATCATATGAATTTAATGATGAATAGATTAGACTTGCATTTGTAATTTCCACATACCTGTTACGAGGTCTTTTTTTTTGTCTGGTTATATGGATTCGTGTTGTTACTTATCGTCCAACTGGTTTATCTTCTCCTCTGGGTCCAGAACCTGTAGCAGTACATTCGATAGTATTTGTATAATAACTTATTAGCAAAATTATACAGCCAATGAGGACACGATAGGATTATATGTGCACAGAATGTTTTTATTACTCTCTATCTATTTTTTTCATACAAAGTCGAACCCCTGTAATGGTTTGTTTCTCACCTTTTGTAACACTGTTTTCAAACAGTTTTGTAACTGCTATTAGTTTTGTGTTGTTGGTTATATCAGTTATTTCATATACGGGACTTCTCCATAGCTAGCTAGCACATTTTGCTTTACATGCATTTACAACAGTATATAACTCTTTGGAAACAAACGATTCTAACTAATTGCTATTGCTCCTAATTTAAAGTCATTACATTATTCTTAGGCAATTTAAAAAGAAAAGTAAAATAAAATAAAGACAGATTTACTGTCCATCCAGCGAACTGTGTTCTCTGTCCTTTTTAGAAGCCATTTCAACCTTGCTTCTGTCTTTTCCCTGTTAGCCAGATGCTCCTACATCAGGCTCCCGTGGTAAAAGAAAATCATGGCTCCATTCCATGAGTTCCTCCACCGAATAGCCAGCCTTCTGTATCTGCGCTGCGTCGAGCCATGAGCTGTCCTCCATTGGACGGTCTCTCCACTTGATGAGGTAACGTAGATATTCTTTCCTACGTGTCTTCTTGGCTACCTGGGTACTGAGGATCCCTTCAATCTCATGGGACTTGGCCGAAGGCAATTGTTTCCTCCAGGAACTATCTCCAAGTTGGGTGTCCCATTCTGGCCGTACCACACTATCATCCTCTACTTGGGCATTATATGGGAACAGATCTGCCACATTGAAAATAGATGATATGCCTATGTCAGATGGTAGCTGAATCTCGTAAGCGTTAGCTGAAAATTTACGTAAGATCTTTCATGGAAAAATTTTCTTATATTTTAGTTTATTATATGTGCCCTTAGGAAACCGTTCCCAGCGTAGGTGCGCAAGGACCTCATCCCCAACATTAAAATGCACCTCTCGTCGCTTTGAATTTTCTTGCTGATTGTATTTCTGTACGCTGTCTTGCAACCTTAATTTGACTTTTTCATGAAGTTTGTTCATTGCTTCAGCAAAGTCTTCCCCATCCGCGCTGCTCCGTTCCAGCTTTCCCAAATCTCGCAGTTCATGTATTCCCCGAGGATGCATGCCATACAAAATCTGAAATGGGCTGTGTCCGGTGCTACGATTGGGCGAATCATTATAAGCGAATTCTGCCTGGGCGAGAGCTCGATCCCATAACCGTGAATTTTCTCCAGTTAAACTTTGTAATAAATTCCCCAAGCTCCTGTTCACTACTTCCGTTTGTCCATCAGTCTGCGGATGATACGCAGAGCTGAAATTCAGTTGCGTGCCCAACTTTTTCCACAAGGTGCACCAAAAATGTCTTGTGAATTTTACATCCCTGTATGAAATGATAGATCTGGGTAGGCCATGTAGTCTAACAACTTCCGTGAAAAATAAGTCTTGCCACATACGTGGCATCACTAGTTTTCCAGCAAGGAATAAAATAAGCCATTTTCAAAAATTTGTCTACCACCACCATTACTGAATCATATCCCCGTTGCTTTCTAGGCAGTACTAGGACAAAGTCAATGCTAACTGAGTCCCATGGCCTGCTTGGAACAGGTAGTGGTGTGTAAAGTCCAGTATTCTGACTGTGTCCTTTCGATAGTTGGCAGACTTTACACCTGTTTACATATCTTTGTACATCCCTGCTCATTTTAGGCCAATAATAAAAATGTCTATGTTGCTCCAAAGTTTTGTTGATGCCAAAATGTCCCGCTAATCCACCACTATGCTTCTCCCGTACAATATTCTCCCTCATTGAACAGTCCGGGATACATAACTACCCACCTCTGAACAATAATCCTTCTTGTAAAGTATAGTCTAACCATGGACTTGCATTCCTCAATACGGGATTTTGGCAGCCTTCAAAAGCTTCCTTGAAATCTGTGTCGGTTTGGTACAAATCTTTCAAATTTTCGAATCCCAGTACCTGTATGCTACTCTCCTGTAAGAGAAAGACTCTTCTGCTCAAGGCATCCGCCACTTTATTGGCTTGCCCACTTATGTGTTTTAACACGAAAGTGAAACTCTGCAAGTATTCTACCCATTTGGCGTGCTTATGGTTTAACTTGTGTTGTTGCATTACATATTGTAATGCCGATTTATCATAAAATAATACGAACTCATTGCCCAGCAGGTAGTGCCTCCAATGTTTTAAAGTTGGACCAGAGCATAAAATTCCTTGTCATACGAGGAATATTTCTGCCGGCTCTCATTTAGTTTTTCACTAAAAAGTGCCACTGGTTTGTCTTCCTGATTGAGCACAACGCCAATAGCTGTTCCACTTGCGTCACACCGAACTTGAAAGAGTTTATTGAAATAGGGTAGCCTCAAGATTGGCCTCTTAGTGATCTTCCGCTTCAAAAGCTGAAAACTTTCTTCTGCTATCTTGGTCCAACAAAAAGGCTGACTGGCCTTTTTGATGGTCTTTAACATTGGTGCGCAGATTTCATTGAAATTTCTAATAAATTTTCGATAAAAACTTGCCAGTCCGTGAAAAATACGTACCTCAAATAAGCTCTTCGGTGACGGCCAATTTATAATTGCTGCAATCTTCTCGGGGTCCATTTTCAATTCATTTTCTGCAACTACAAACCCCAGATAGACCAGCTCCTTCTGCAAGAATGTGCATTTCTTTAAGTTTATCAGCAGTTTGTTCTGTTGTAATTACTCTAACACCCTTTGAACATGTTGAAGATGCTCTCCTTTCGTTCTGCTGAAAATTAAGATATCATCCAGATAAACTATCACGAACTTGCCAATAAATTCCTTTAACATCTCATTCATCAATCTCATAAAGGTACTAGGAGCGTTGCTTAATCCAAATGGCATGACCAGCCATTCGTACAGCCCTTCATTAGTCTTGAAAGCTATTTTCCACTCATCTCCTTCCCTAATCATGATCTGATGATAACCAATCTTCAGATCAATCTTTGTAAAATAAACTGCTCCGCTAAGACAATCCATCATGTCGTCCATCTTGGGTAAGGGAAATATATAGCGAATAGTGATTTTATTAATAGCCCACGAATCTGTACACATTCACCATTCTCCACCCTTCTTAGGTACAAGTACTGTTGGTACTGCACAAGGGCTCAAACTTTCTCTGATCAGTCCCTTATCCAGCAACTCCTGCACTTGTTTACGAATTTATTCATTGCCTTTCAGACTAATCCTATACGCTGCCTTGTTCGGCAAGCTTGCTCCAGGTATAAAATCAATATGATGGCTAATACTCCTCTTGGGAGGCAACTTATCTGGTAGATCATCAACTACAATGTCTTGAAATTCTTTTAGCAACTCCTGAATTTCTGCAGGCAGTTCTAATTTTTCTGTGTTTAGCAACATTGGTTTTGTCCTCCTTACAATCAAATAATTGACCTCATTTTCCTCGATCTGCTTCACAAACTATTTTCCTCCTATTAACAATGCTTTTGTTCCACTTGATTCTGCTGCATCCTCCTCTTTGATGGGTACAAGCGTATGTTTGACCCCATCTTTCACAAATCTATAACAATTCGTCCTCCCATCCTGCATCACCTTCCGATCATACTGCCACGGTCTCCCTAGCAGTATATGGCACATGTCCATTGGCATAATATCGCAGACCACCGTGTCTTGATATTTGCCAATGTGAAATTCAACCTCGCACTGTTCATCAACTAATAGCTGGTGGCCTTTCTGTAGCCACGACACCTTTTAAGGTGTGGGGTGTTTAAGCCGCTTCAATCCCAGCTTTTCCACCATTTCGGTGGCAACCAAATTGTCTGTACTCCCGCTGTCTATAATCAATTTACAACACTTCCCATGTGATTTGAAAACTGTTCGAAACAACGCCTTTCACTGGGTCTGTTCAGCCATCTCCTTGGCTGGCTTCAACAGTACTTTGTTCAAAATTAGAGCCTCCCCTGTTTCTGCCACGTTTTCTATCTCCCGGGGCTGTGCTTCAACTTCCTCAGGCTGCGGAACAAATGTTCCCCTCTGGCCAGCGTGCTCAGCTTCCGGGCATTCGAAGGATCTGTGCCCCCACTTATGGCACCTGTAGTACTGGACATTAGTCCCTCCTCCGCGACCATTTCCTCTTCCCCGTTGATATGGCCAACCTCCTCTAGTGCTATCTCCCTTCTCTGCTGTCCCTGAAGCCCTGGAACTGCTGCCTTCTTCGTTGTTAGTGGCAGTCATCCCTCTGCCATAGGACTGTCCTCATCCTTTGCCATTTCCTCTCGCTCTCCTGTTGTTCTGTTTCCTGTTAATTTTATCTTCAGCCTTTACAACACTCTGAAAGGCTTCTTCTATATTTCGGGGAGAGAGAATACTAAACTCGTCCAATATTTCCAACCTCAAGCCATTCACGTACCTCGCTGTTTTTTCTGGAGTATCATCCGTATAACCAGCACGTAAATTTACTCAATAAAATTCCTCTATGTACTCCTTTACAGTCATACCTTTCTGCCTTAAAATTTTGTACTCGTCGATAAAGTTCAACCTGGTAGTCTTTAGGCAAAAACCTGCCCTTCAATTTTGCCACCATCCTTGGCCACTTTCTTATTGGCAACTTGTTCATTCGTTTCCTGTCCGCTTGGACACTATCCCACCATAAGGCAGCGTGTCCTTTTAACTTAGTCATAGCAAGTCTAACTCTTTTGTCCTCACTGATCTCCTCATTTTCAAAATACTTGTCTAACTCACTCACCCAATCCAGCAAAACATCGGCGGACAGACTGCCATCATAGTTATGGATCTCAGGTTTGGGTTTGCTGCTGGCTAACAGTACCGATCTCAATAGTCTTAACTCCGAGGCTTCTTCCTCTAACCCATCGGTAACATTTGCTGCCTCGTCTTCACTATCATCTCCAAGTTCCGGGAGTCTTCGCACCTGCCTCTACTACTTCCAAGCGAGTAGTAAGGATTCTCAACTGTTCTCTCAAGCCCTCATCTACTACTCTGCGTGCACCTCTTCCTCGTCCTTGTCTGTGTACTTCCATATTCCCCTGTTTCCTTAAAATTTTGCTCTGATACCACTTGATGGGGCCAGCCCACGTGGTCCCGCCGTTGATGTGTTGAGGTGTTATGCGACCATAATGAATATAATAATATTTTGGATTTTTGGATACTTATGTTGGTTGATTTGTAATCAGCGCCGTATTGATTTTGGTTAATGAAGGTTTGTACCTTAGTGGCTTACCCGTTGAACACCTGTCCCTCCTCGGGATCCCACGAATCCGCCCAGCTTTGGGGTTTTTTACTCCTTCGCGCTCATTTCTTTCTCGTTGTTTCTTCTGGTCATTTGCTGTCAGAGCTCTGCAACTTCGGTGGTTTGTTTGTTTTGGATGTGGGTTCCTGCGACTTGTCTGCACGGTTTGTTGGTTGTGGGCTCCTGGTTACCCTTTTGACTTCGGTCGCTGGTTCCCGGCCTGGTATGCCTCTGCTCTTTCGGCGATTTATGAATGCTTTGGTAAGTTTCGCATGGCACTATTCCTCGGCTTGCATGTCGGTTACTATTGTGAATTGTGGTTTTTTTCAATCAAGGGTTCCCAACTATGTGTGTGCTATTTGTGTCTTGCGAGTGGTTACAATTTCTCTGTTAATAGTTTCTGCCTCTGTGTGTTGCTGTCTGCATCTCATGAGGGTTTAAGCTATACGATAACTGTGTAATGCTTGATATTTCTTTCAATACTAGTTCAGCCCTTCCCACAGTCTTCAGTAATCCAGTGGCGGTGTTCTCCATTGGGGTCTCTGCAAACTCGTTCAGTAAGTTTTTGTTATATGTCAGAATTCCTCAGACCTCCTTTACCTGTACCCTATGTCTTGGCTCCTTCATGAGCAGGGGTCTTCTCGGGGTTGAATGGAGGCTATGGTTCACCAAACAGGTATGGTGCCATTCCCTTTCATTTTCTCGTCCTCTTCAATTTCTTCTTAACTCAGTTGATGCTGTTACTTGGGCCTAACCACTCTTGGTCATTCTCTCGCAGGTGAGACCGTTCGAGGGTTCCGGTGTTTGAGCTCTCAGCTGTTCGGGCAAACACGGGTAGCTTCTCTGTTATTTGGTAGCTTGATTGTAGGGGTGTTTCGACTTTATTGGCTGAACTTTGTTTGCTGGCCTTAGGTTGCTCTCTGTCTGCGCTTAACTCTCTTTGGTCGCTGAGCACGACATGGCTTGTGATTCTGGGTCATATGGGAAGTTGGTTTCTTATTTTCTGTTAGATTTAATTTCTCACGACTGTGGATTTAGTCCAGTATTCTACTTTGGACAGTATGTAAACGTATATTGAACCTTGGCCGATTGTATTATTGTAATCATATGAATTTAATGATGAATAGATTAGACTTGCATTTGTAATTTCCACATACCTGTTACGAGGTCTCTTTTTATTGTCTGGTTATATGGATTCGTGCTGTTACTTGTCGTCCAACTAGTTTATCTTCTCCTCTGGGTCCAGAACCTGTAGCAGTACATTCGACAGTATTTGTATAATAACTTATTAGCAAAATTATACAGCCAATGAGGACATGGTAGGATTATATGTGCACAGAATGTTTTTATTACTCTCTCTCTGTTTTTTTTCATACAAAGTCGAACCCCTATAGTGGTTTGTTTCTCACCTTTTGTAGTACTGCTTTCAAACAGTTTTGTAATTGCTGTTAGTTTTGTGTTGTTGGTTATATCAGTTATTTCATATACGGGACTTCTCCATAGCTAGCTAGCACATTTTGCTTTACATGCATTTACAATAGTAATATAATTGTTTGGGAAAAAACGATTCTAACTAATTACTACTGCTCCTAATTAAAAGTCATTACATTATTCTTAGGCAATTTAAAAAGAAAAATAAAGTAAAATAAAGACAGATTTTCTGTCCATCCAGCGAACTGTGTTCTCTGTCATTTTCAGAAACCATGTCAACCTTGCTTCCGTCTTTGCCCTATTAGCCAGATGCTCCTGCATCAGGCTCCCGGGGTAAAAGAAAATCATGGCTCCGTTCCATGAGTTCCTCCACCGAATAGCCAGCCTTCTGTATCTGTGCCGCGTCGAGCCATGAGCTGTCCTCCATTGGACGGTCTCTCCACTTGACGAGGTAACATAGATATTATTCCTTACGTGTCTTCTTGGCTACCTGGGTACTGAGGATCCCTTCAATCTCATGGGACTGGGCCGAAGGAAATTGTTTCCTCCAAGAACTGTCTCCAAGTTGGGTGTCCCGTTCTGGCCGTACCACACTATCATCCTCTACTTGGGCATTATAAGGCAACAGGTCTGCCACATTGAAAATAGGTGATATGGCTATGTCAGGTGGCAGCTGAATCTCGTAAGCGTTGGCTAAAAATTTATGTAAGATCTTGCATGGAGCAATTTTCTTATATTTTAGTTTATTATACGTGCCCTTAGGAAACCGTTCCTGGCGCAGGTGCGCAAGGACCTCATCCCCAACATTAAAATGCACCTCTCGTCGCTTTGAATCTGCTTGCTGCTTGTATTTCTGTATGCCGTCCTGCAACCTTAATTTGACTTTTTCATGAAGTTCGCTCATTGCTTCAGCAAAGTCTTCCCCATCCGTGCTTCTCCGTTCCAACTATCCCAAATCTCGCAGGTCATGTATTCCCCGAGGATGCATGCCATACAAAATCTGAAATGGGCTGTGTCCGGTGCTACAATTGGGCGAATCATTATAAGCGAATTCTTCCTAGGCGAGAGCTCGATCCCATAACCGTGACTTTTCTCCAGTTAAGCTTCGTAATAAATTCCCCAAGCTCTTGTTCACTACTTCCGTTTGTCCATGAGTCTGTGGATGATACGCAGAGCTGAAATTCAGTTGCGCGCCCAACTTTTTCCACAGGGTGCACCAAAAATGTCCTGTGAATTTTACATCCCTGTCTGAAATGATAGATCTGGGTAGGCCATGTAGTCTAACAACTTCCGTGAAAAATAAGTGTGCCACATACGTGGCATCACTAGTTTTCCAGCAAGGAATAAAATGAGCCATTTTCTAAAATCTGTCTACCACCACCATTACTGAATCATATCCACGCTGGGTCCCGCCGTCGATGTGCTGAGGTGTTATGCGACCGTAATGAATATAATAATATTTTGGATTTTTGGATATTTATGTTGGTCGATTTGTAATCGGCACCGTATTGATTTTGGTTAATGAAGGTTTGTACCTTAGTGGCTTACCCGTTGAACACCTGTCCCTCCTCGGGATCCCACGAATCCGCCCAGGTTTGGGGTTTTTACTCCGCACTCATTTCTTTCTCGTTGTTTCGCCTAGTCATTTGCTCTGTGAGCTCTGCAACTTCGGTGGTTTGTTTGTTTTGGATGTGGGTTCCTGCGACTTGTCTGCATGGTTTGTTGGTTGTGGGCTCCTGGTTACCCTTTCGACCTCGGTCGCTGGTTCCCAGCCTGGTATGCCTCTGCTCTTTCGGCGATTTATGAATGCTTTGGTAAGTTTCGCATGGCACTATTCCTCGGCTTGCATGTCGATTACTATTGTGAATTGGGGTTTTTTTCATTCAAGGGTTCCCGACTCTGTGTGTGCTATTTGTGTCTTGAGAGTGGTTACAATTGCTCTATTAATAGTTTCCACCTCTGTGTGTTGTTGTCTGCATCTCGTGAGGTTTTAAGCTATACGATAGTTGTGTAATGATTGATATTTCTTTCAATACTGGTTCAGCCCTTTCCACAGTCTTAGGCAATCCGGTGGTGGCGTTCTCCATTGGGGTCTCTACAAACTCGTTCGGTAATTTTTTGTTTTATGCCGGAAATTTTCAGTCCTCCTTTACCTGTACCTAATTTCTTGGCTCCTTCGTGAGCAGGGGTCTTCTCGGGGTCGAATGGAGGCTACGGTTCACCGAACAGGTATGGTGCCATTCCCTTTCGTTTTCTCGTCCTCTTCAATTTCTTCTTAACTCAGTTGATGCTGATACTTGGGCCTAACCACTCTTGGTCATTCTCTTGCAGGTGAGACCATTCGAGGGTTCCGGTGTTTGAGCTCCCAACTGTTTGGGAAAACACGGGTAGCTTCTCTGTTGTTTGGTAGTTTGATTGTAGGGGTGTTTCGACTTTATTGGCTGAACTTTGTTTGCTGGGCTTAGGCTGCTCTATGTCTATACTTAACTCTCTTTTGTCGCTGAGCACGACATGGGTTGTGATTTTGGGTCATACGAGAAGTTGTTTTCTTGTTTCCTGTTAGAGTTAATTTCTCACGACTATGGATTTAGTCCAGTCTTCTACTTTGGACAGTATGTAAACGTATATTGAACCTTGGCCGACTGTATTATTGTAATCATATGAATTTAATGATGAATAGATTAGACTTGCGTTTGTAATTTCCACATACCTGTTACGAGGTCTCTTTTTATTGTCTGGTTATATAGATTCGGGCTGTTACTTGTCGTCCAACTGGTTTATCTTCTCCTCTAGGTCAAGAACCTGTAGCAGTACATTCGACAGTATTTGTATAATAACTTATTAGAAAGATTATATAGCCAATGAGGACATGGTAGGATTATATGTGCACAGAATGTTTTTATTACTCTCTCTCTGTTTTTTTTCATACAAAGTCGAGCCCCTGTAATGGTTTGTTTCTCACCTTTTGTAACACTGTTTTCAAACAGTTTTGTAACTGCTGTTAGTTTTGTGTTGTTGATTATATCAGTTATTTCATATACAGGACTTCTCCATAGCTAGCTAGCACATTTTGCTTTACATGCATTTACAACATTAATATAACTGTTTGGAAACAAACGATTCTAACTAATTACTACTGCTCCTAATTAAAAGTCATTACATTATTCTTAGGCAATTTAAAAAGAAAAGTAAAATAAAATAAATACAGATTTACTGTCCATCCAGTGAACTGTGTTCTCTGTCCTTTTTAGAAACCATGTCAACCTTGCTTCCGTCTTTGCCCTGTTAGCCAGATGCTCCTGCATCAGGCTCCTGGGGTAAAAGAAAATCATGGCTCCGTTCCATGAGTTCCTCCACCAAATAGCCAACCTTTTGTATCTGTGCCGCGTCGAGCCATGAGTTGTCCTCCATTGGACGGTCTCTCCACTTGATGAGGTAATGTAGATATTCTTTCCTACGTGTCTTCTTGGCTACCTGGGTATTGAGGATCCCTTCAATCTCATGGGACTGGGCCGAAGGCAATTGTTTCCTCCAAGAACTGTCTCCAAGTTGGGTGTCCCGTTCTGGCCGTACCACACTATCATCCTCTGCTCTGGCATTATATGGGAACAGATCTGCCACATTGAAAATAGGTGATATGCCTATGTCAGGTGGCAGCTGAATCTCGTAAGCGTTGGCTGAAAATTTACGTAAGATATTGCATGGACCAATTTTCTTATATTTTAGTTTATTATACGTGCCCTTAGGAAACCGTTCCCAGTGCAGGTGCGCAAGGACCTCATTGTTGTGGGGAAAAATGCCTATGCAGGACGATCCTATCCACCTAAGGTGTGACAGTGCCTTAGCAACAAACAGAAACAGCTATTCTAGTATTCTTCCTTTATGAATTAAGAATGAAGAGAGATGGATGGACTAACCGGTGTCTTCCGTTTGTCCCTCGATCTGGTTTCTCTTCTCTTTGAGAGTTCCCAGCTACTTGCCTTCTCGCTCACCCAGCTTCAACATGTTCCTGCAAGATCACAAGAAAGGAACACTACACAAAGACATAGATTCATATTCATAACTAGTTCAGGATTAGAAATAAACTAAACATACTAATGTAATCATACATCAAAGATACATCAGTATATAGGAGAAACCAAGATAGCTTTATTGATGAATAACAAGGTTCAGGAGGAGATACAACCAAGAGAGTTCCAATCGAGCATCTACCTCCCAGCGAATGAAATCCTTTCTTCACCTCCCTTCAAAGCATTAAGCACCCAATGATTCCAATCTCAAACCAATAGCAATTCTTCGCAATAACAAAATTCCAGCCTCCTGGATCTCATGGAGGAGAGATCCATATATAGATGTTTGGAGAGAGGATGAGTCAGCTTGAGATCTGACTAGTGTCCTCTCCCTCTATCAGTTCTTGCTTCCACTTGGAGACTAAGAGCCTCTTACTCATCACTTAGTCGAACTCATCAAGGTAAGTGTCATGGAGGAAGATTCTAGAAGCTTCCATAGTCTTTACACCTCGCACAAAGGACCCAACCATTTTTCATTTCCTGCTCAGCGCACCCTGGTAGTGCTTCCACCTACGTTGCAATGCAACTAGCCAGTGTAGCCTCTGCATTTCAACGCAGGCAGCTAGTGGAGCCTCTGAATTGATTCTGAATTGACTTGTTTTTGAGCAGTTTCTGGTGGAGAACTTATGTGAATTGTTGTGGTTTGTTAGCCTTGTTCCTCTAGGGGTAGGAACAACATGTTTAGGGACTTTGGATCCCTTGGATTATGGACATTTCATGCTTATAGCTGTAAGGCACAAAAATGTCTATAACAGTTGCCCCCTAAAGTATGAGGCCGTTTATCGGGTGAAATGCTTTATTAGGAGGATCCGAAGTTCTTTCAATGCTGGGAGGAGACCTGTAATACAATACAATACAATACATTATTTTCATAATTTTTTCACGATCTAGCTGAGGCGGGCATTCCCATGCTCAGATTTATAAATTTATTTTCATGTACATATAACAGACAATCGTCTGATGATAGACTGATGATTCTGATAGAGCCATCATCCTTTTGGTAGGATGATTATCTGTGCTGTAAAGCTGTACATTTCTATGTCTTTATTTTCTGAATATATATCGCAGCCCGGATGGATGAAACTAGATCCAGGGTCTTCAATCTCGTCCGATCTTCACTCTAAGTACAAGTCGATCCATGTGAGAATTGCTCTGAAGTCGAACATGGAAAGACATCGCTTGATTACCAGTCAATGATGTAAACTGTTAACAAGCGCGAGAGGAATCACCGATAATGAAGATGACCCTCAAGGTACTACAGTACAATTCACGTGGTGTGAATAGAGGACTTGGCGTCGAACACCACGCAAAATCTTTCGGTCGAAGGTCATTGATGTGTACCTATCGCCGGAAGTGAGAAACTTGCCATTGAGGCATGCAAGCTTCAAAGTACTGAAGGGGGTGCTCCTAGATCAACTTCTTGGATAATGAGCTGATGTTGACAAGAAGTGATCCGTCAAAGGAGGGCCTTAATGAATCCCACATCAATGACACGGAACGGAGCTAATGATTTTGATGGAGGTGAAAACAATCTGACGACATATGATTCAGGGTGGCGGTCATGAAAGAGTATAATGTATGGTAGTGGGTGGGACATAGGTGACTTCTCTGAACGACTTCTCTTGAACATATGGCGACACTTATGCGATGGATCGGTAGCATTACCCCAAATATGGATGGTATGGCGAGACCATGGCGATGTGACCGGTGAATGAAACAACCCAACCCGATTGTGGTACGGAGGAAAAGTGTCATGTTCAAGAGCGACTTGCTACCATCAAAGTTTTGTTGAGTTTCTCCCAATTTTTCCCCAGTCATTGCTGACCAGTACCTCTTTATTTTTGTCAAGATTGAGGAGGATAACATATGCTTGTTCTATAACTTGCCCTTCGGGCAAGCCCATCGCTATGTTTTAACGAGCCTAGCGATAGTGAAACTCATTCTCGTCTAAAGACAAGTTTGTCGCTATTTCATGCATTTAACGAGTCTAACGATAAGGATAACTCAGTCCTTTTCATCTTTAGAGAGTCTGAAAAGGTACATAAAGTTAACTCCAAAAGTCCTTTTCGTCATCTAATCCCTTAAGTCCGGAAAAGTATAAAACAATACAGAAGGGATGGATTTTCGATATCTTTAACGAGCCGAATAAAACAAGCGCTCGATATTTTTGTGCAATAATCCCTCAGGTCCAAAAAGATTAAAATCTAGAGGAGGGATAGCTCTTCCGGTCACTTTATCGAGCTGGAAGGCCAGAACTCGGCAATCTTTTCATATTTCACGAGTCAGATGAAAAGAGCTTAAAGAAGACTCATCTTTTGAGGAACGAGTGATAAAAAGGGTAGCAGTTGATTCCAGGGAAGGATTGGAATTTCCAAATCACGGCAGTGTCACAAGGATGTCTAGTGAAATCACTCTTCGCAGCTGTTCCTCAAAATGGGTAAACAATCATATGGAGGTGAATGATCGGCCAATGGAAAAGTGGAGGTGATGGGAAAACACGACCAAGGCTTTAATGGCTGATGATATTACATTCACGGTGGTTATTTACCAGAATAGTTCATTTTTTAACGAGCTTAAACGCGGGTGGAAACATTTGCTCGATCTTATGTTTATTTTTTAACGAGCATGAACTATGCGCTAAAACTGCTCAGATCTTGCGTTTATTTTTTAACGAGCATGAACTGTGTGCTAAAAATGCTCGATTAATCCAGTCATATGATAAGAATGTCTCATTAAGATTCTATTTTTTATGGAGCTTCATCTTACAAAGCTTTGCTCCGCATCCTTTCTTTATGCAAGTTAGGAAACGACTAATCCAAAAAACAGATAAATAACCGCTCTTTGCTTGCAATCCAAAAGGTTTGCATGCCCCTAGGCATAAAACAAAGTTTCAAGGTCACCCCTACTTCATCTTCTGCCAAAACATTTGTTTTACCGAGAGAGGCCTACCTCTTACAGGTTACCCAAAGATTGTTCTATTTGCACCCCAAACAAAACACTTCTTCGGCGATGTCTACCGAAATAGACAAAGGTGAGTGACAACGAGCGCCAAACACATAACTTTGACAAGAGAATCTTATTCTAGAATAACCCCTCTTCCAACCACGGACGGGGTACAAACTAGTCATATTCTCCCGCGGAAACCTACTCTATACCCAAAGTTTTCCTGCCGAAGTAGACCAGGACGCATGCTCCCTGGGTTCCAGTCATATCCTTCCGGATTACTCGCGCTCATCGGGAGGACGGACCGTGGGTTGAGACATTTCTTGAGCGAAGAGACCATTTAGGGATGGTATATGACTATTTGCGATACATGATCCGTGTAATGAAAGTTGATCCACGATTTTGACCATTCTTCCTTCGTGCGGAAAACACATTACTCTAAAGAGTGAGGAGACGATGACTCCCATGCAATATATATAGTCTCGTCCAAGGAGTAGGTTATAATCCAAGGGTCCTTGAACGACCATCACGTTCATTTGAACGGTCTTCCCTTTCAATGTGATAGGCACATTGGGGAGGATCCCTAAAGGTCGACTGGTCCCTTTACCGAAGCCTGTCAGATTTCTCATTTCAGGCAAAAGCACTGGCGAACCAAGCGCTTTCCAAGCAATAGAGGAAAGGACACTCACAGATGCCCCCTCATCAATGATGGTGCAAGCCATTACCATTCTTTATATTTGAACGATGATTCTGAATGGTATGCTTGCTGGTAAGCGGGGTCTGCCTAGTTGATTCCAGTCAAAGGATACAACTAGGTTGCTTGGTGGTGGGACCGAATATACGACCGGGTATGACTCTGACAAAGTTCCTTCCTGTGATAAAGGAATGGGAAAATTGCCCCCTTGTTCATCGAAGTCTGTGTTGATGAAGAGAATTTGGACGGTGTCGTCTGTTAGCGCTTGGAATTCACCTAGGCTGAGATAGACAAACTCTCAAGGCTACATCAAACCATTTCACCTCGTAGCTAGCCCTACGAGGTATGAGAAGGCTCTCTCGGGTCAGATTTGATAGATCTTATAATATAATAAGCTGACTAATTAGGATCAAAGATATTAGGCTAGTAAATTGATAAGGGGGGTTGATTTAAAGATTTTTTGGGTTTTTGGTGGCAATTGGAGGGAGTGCAATTTAGGGTGCGGGGATTGAGCTCAGTTTTTGCAGGTGGGTCTTTGGGGCAAGGTAGGAGTCTATGCTGATGCCTTTAACTGAAAGAGATGATCAGGGAAGAAAGAAGAGAGGCTAAAGAGGGCAAACAATGAATTCGAATCCTCTCTAGACAGTGGAAAACATAAATTTTAAACAAAATTGAAAGCTGAGCATGGCATGCATGAATTCAAACTTTATCACTTCTTTTGTTTAAATAGCAGCAAGAGATTAAGAAATGGAACACATAAACACACTTACAATAATAGTAGGAGACACACCATCAACATAATAATCCACAAGAATCCACAATGAAGTCTGCAAAACCCTCGCCTTCCTTTTCCTCAAATTGCAGAAAATACAAGTCAAAAATACAATAGCACTTCTCCCTCTAGAGTCCAACCATGAAAATGAGAAAGAGAAGGCATAATATAGAAGGTCAAACCTCTTTCCCCACCTCTAGGGGTCGAGCTCAGCTTCCTAGGAGCTGTTACAACTAATTCTAAATCAGTCACTAGATAATAGGCCAGCACAACAACTTGCCTCTAAAAGTTAGGAAGCCTATCCATGCATTAAATATTAACTATTTACATCAAAGAAGCTTCTAGAAGAGTAAAGAAAGATAAATCCTATCAAAGTACCATGAAAATATTACATTCATCCATCATCTACAAGTAAAAATGGTCAACCATAGTCAAAACAGTGTTTTTTGACCGAAAATGACAAATTCTGGCAATTCTGGAGGTTCTGGTCGCGCCCCTGGAAGTTCTGGTCGCGCCCCTTTACAGCTGCTTTTGAGTAGGTTCCATTGATCCAAATCAGGTGCAAGATGGCTCATTGGAAATCTTGGTCTGTCTACTTTCCATCCCAAGTGGAATTTCTGAATTTGGTGTTGATTTGACCCCTCAAAAACCATTTCTCCCAAGGTCACTTTCTGCAACTCAAAAAGTGGGCAGAAAGTCATTTTTTAGGTGTATTTTGAGCTTTTGGAGGCTCAAAACTCAAAATTAGGCTGCCCCCAAGTACTGGTAATTTTTCTTTTTGCATGCCCTTTCCAAAAATGCCAAGTTTGCAAAATTCCGAGCAGCCCTTCAAAATGGTCTCACCCGGGGTGAGACCAAACCGTGGGCAAAACCTGTAATTTTACCAAAAATTTGCAAAATGCTCCAAAATTCTCAAAATTTTCAGATTTTGATGCTAGATCAAGGCTGATCAGTACCATGATGAGTGAGGGATGCCTCAGCCAAGATGCGGAGTGGATTTGTCCTTTTCTTCTTCTTCCGGGCCTCTGACAGCTTTCTTTGGAGAATTTTCATTCTCGCCTTGCAAACATGTAATCTTGCCCAGTAGTGTGTCTTCATGTTCCGGAGCAGCTCTTTATCACGGTTTGCCTTGTCTAACAGTCCCTCCAAGCGCCAATTTGCTCGGATGAGCAATAACTCTCTATCCTTGGGCAGTGGGTCCCCAGGCCTCCTGCGGTTGATGACTCGGTCGAATCGAATCCTCCATAACTCATCCAACTCCTTCTCGGTCTCCAGCTGTTTGGTCCGCTGCTCTAAATAAGTGATAGTCCACTGAGCCATCTCAAGCTTCCGCTGCAACACAAGGTTCTCTTCCTTGAGCTCATAGAAATCTGAAGAGGAAGGAGAATGAGCATCACGACCAGTGAAATCATCATGTGCCTCGCCAACTGCCTCATCCTCAACCATGGGCTGCTTGCCCTCTCGTACTGCCTGTGCCGATGAAGAAAGCGAGGCCCCTTCCACCTGGTGTGGAGATAACACTCGCTGCTCTGATGATGAAGACGAGACCCCTTCCACTGGCTGTAGAGAAAGTACTCGTCGGGCTGCTGCAAATAAGGTCCTGTGACCTCTCTGATATGTGACCCGAGGAGAAGAAGCCATGTGTCTCGGGATGCTGGTCTCGGGCTGATGTGATGGCCCTCCCTCCTCATGAACTGCCTCAGGCCCTGAATGTGGCTGTGTGAAAACATCTCGGGAGATGAAATCCGCCCAAGGGATGCCCTGCTGGCTCAGCTGATGGGAAACTACTAGCTGAATAAGACCATGATGGCATAGGCTCCGGAGCTGTTGTACTGGAGTCTGTCTCCGAAAGGTAGTGGCTATCCTCTGAATGTCGTGAAATAAGTATGCCGAGATGTTCATCATCCTCACTCTGGTGAAGTGCATCATCATGCGGATATGACAAGAAAATACTCGTGAGAATCTCCCCTCGCATGTGAAGTAGTGCATAATGAGTCTCATGGTGTCTATATACTCTGCTCGGAGGAACTTGATAGGAAAGTTCCTTGTTAAGTGATGCACATAGGCAGGCCTAACATATGGCTCATAGTATACCAGGTCCACCCACTTGCGCTTCGGCCACACCTCACCCACATTGGGTATCCCGGTAGCATCTGTGATAGCCTCTGGAGAAAACACAAAATTCACCCCTGCAAGGGTGACCTGCCTGTCATGGAGATGGAGGACAAACAACCGAGCCAAGTCTCTGTGATGCTGGATGTGTGACAGCCTCTCACAAAACTGAAAACAAGCCATATGCTGAAAGCAAGATACTGCCAATGGGCAAGCCTGCAACTCTGTCAGTGATGTAGGCTCTTCCCTCTTGTGGTGACCACCCTTGCCTCCCCTACGAGGCCTCTGCTGTATCTCAATCTTAGTAGATGATGATCGGTCATCACCTTGCTCATTAGTCTCAGTGGTTGACATGGTGTTATTGAGCAAGGTGGAATAAATAAGTCAAAATGACCGCTGCCCTGCCTGCAAAATGCTGTGAAGTATGCTGTTTTCAAGGGGAAACATCATGAGGGATATGTTAGGGGAGGGAATTTACATATAGGAAAGGGAAAAAATATATATATAAGCAGGGAATTCTGAAGGAAAACATCACATAATGTTAAACATGCCATCTCATCTTTCATCATTTGCAAATCAATACTTTATTAAGGGAAACTGTGATTTTTAATCACCAAGGGAAAGGACAATATAGAATTTTCATCATGATGGAAGGAAGGATGTCATGGGCATAGGGGGATAAGGCAGCATCAACTATCAACATTTAACAGGCTGCTCATTTCATTTTGTCTTTGAATGTCTATTAAGAGCATACTCTGTTTTTTATAACTTTTAAAATGGTCATTGATGCTTTTGGGAAACAGGGAGTTTGTATGCTTGATCACCAAGGGAGGGAAGGGTTACTGTAATAAATTTGCAAGAAAAATGGGATATGATGTGTCAATGGTATTTAGGAAGATGAGGGTGAAAGGGAATTAGGGTTTAAGGGGACAATGAAACCCCTTTATCAATCACTACCAACTACTTTACATAACAGCAGTTTTTTTTTAATGCTGGCAGTTTCCATCATGCTTTACCATAGGGAATTAGGGTTTCTGATTGTAAGAGGAAAGGAAGGGGTTGTTGTGATAATTTTACAGTGGAAGGGAGAGGGGATCGTAACATAGGAATGAGGGAAAATAGAAGATATTAGGAATTAGGTTTAGGGGAAATAATGGAACCCATCAACAAAGTCTGCTGCCAATCAATTTTTGTAACAGCAATTCATTAAAAACAGAGGCAGCCTTATTTTTTCATTTGCCATGAGTAATCAGGGTTTCACTGTGTGATTTGATCATAGGGAGGGATATTCAATTGCCTAGAGAGTTTAACTGAAGGGACAAGCAATTAAATTAGGGTTTACATAGGGAATTAGGTAAGGGAAAAAACAGAGTTTTAAGGAGGGAAAAAAATACCATGTTACTACAAACCCTAACCACAACAAGTCTGATTTCTTTGATGTCTATGCAAATGAAATTTTGTCATGACCTTATTGAGCTTTGAAGCCTTTGACATATACCAAGATGACCCTTTTCCTTTGTTTTTTCTGAGGCTATGCAAAATGGCAAATTTCACTATTTTTACAATTCTTTGAGTGCATGCCTTGTCATCACTGTTTTATTTGTTTTTTATAATGTTTCTTTTCATTCACTGCTGTACATTTACATAGGCATTTTGTTGTGTTACTAGTGCTTTAGGGTTTGATCATTATACATGGGGAAAAGGTAGGGTTTATAGGGTTTGAAAGGACTAGGGTTAGGGTTTGATAGGATTAAGGGGCAGGTTTGGTATGACTAATTTGCAAATGAGATTAACAAATATAACATGTTAACATATGTAATTTAATTTTGGGAAAATGAATGGAGGGATATAAGGAAAAAATTGCCTTGAAAAACAAACAAACTGTCAAACATATGCATGCAAAACATCAAGTCATTTCAACCTATTTTCTATGGATTCCTTGAATAAAATCATGACCATAACCTTCCTTTTCAATCCTAACCCATCATCAAACATGTGAATGAGGCATACCTGAACAGTTGGAGAAAATTCGAGGGTGAATTTGGCGTTTGAATAAATTTTACAGCAAACTGATTTTTTGGTCGCGCAAGCTCCCAGTTTGGTCTCACCCCTCCGTTTGGTCGCGCCTGTGTAATTTAACACAGCGCGTTGGCCTTTTTTTGGTCGCGCTCCTCCGTTTGGTCGCGCTCCTCCAAAAGACTGAAACTTCTGCAATTTGCCCAATTTCGCCCTCTAATCGCCTTTTGCTTGTAATTTCTTGCTCCAAATGCACAATGAAGACCTTGCAAGAGGGAATTTGCTTTTATAGGCTCATATTTAAAAAAAATTGACTTTAAAAACCCACTTTATAATGTTTAAACCTTTACATTCTCTTTAACACTATTTTAGAGTCTTTTTGTCCTGGAATGAGCTTTTTGATGCGTTTGACTCCGTTCTTCTTGCAGGTTGACCGCCTGATGGACTGTAGCGAAGGAACCAGGGTTGTTGCCGGCACTTTTACAAATTTTTGAAAATTTCTTTGTTTTTTCAAATTCCACATGACCTTGGAATTAAAAACAGTGTTTTTAAATCCAAGGCATAAAATGAGCTATAGCTGAAGAAAATGATAATGAAACTTATGTACAAGACTCCTTCCGGCTTGCTGGGCACCTACTGACCATGACTCATGACCTTGAAATGATTTTGACTCAGAACCCTAGACCTAAGACCATGGGACCTTAAGACAAAAACAAGAACAAGCCTGACTCAATTACATTGTTGTATGACCTGATCCAGCAAAGCCAAGAAGGGAACAAAGACCAGCTCCTCCATTTCAGTGTTATGGCATGCCTAGCGGGATGCAAAACTGACACTGATGAGATACCTATAAATGCATATGCAAAGAGTTATTGATCACTGATGGAGGGCTCAAGACCGACACTAACATCGTCTTTATTCTCTTCTGTGATGGTATCATTCGAAGATAGAACCTCTGAAGGCAAGACCGGGTCAACTGCCACTTCGACCTTTTGACTTTTGTTAGGTATGGATTCAGACGGTTCATCCTCAATGATAGGTGCTTCGGCTGACCACCTGAGCAGGCCAGCCGGGTTCTCAACTGGTGAAGGAATTGGCAGGAGTTTTTGATATCCAGGAGGAAGTCGCGTTGGTAAAACCGGGCGATCTTCCAAAACTCTTTTAGCCTCGTCTAAGAAGGGACAACGGTGGATGGCATGGTCGCCTTCACACAGTTTGCAGGGAAATCTAGCTTTCCCTCTCTGTCCTGTGGCTTCACTTTCACTAGTTGATGGTGTGCTTTCGACATGGCTATCAGAGGTTGACGCCACCGAATTGTGCAAGCGGGGAGACCAGTCCCTTAGTATCCGAGGGATGCAAGGACAATCTCTGTGAAAGTGGTCTCCCTTGCATATGACACATGGCGATTTAGGCCTGGTCAGTGCAGTGTGTGGATTTTCGTTAGATGCCATTTGTTTGCCCCCAGTCGCTTTTGGCTCCTTCTTCTTTTTCTCTTTCTTCTTCTTTTCCTTCTTCTCCTTAGGAGCTTGGATTTCAGCTTTGCCAGCTCCATCACACGAAGAGGAAGGAGGAGAGGAAGAGTTAGAGGAAGTGGAAGGCTGGTGGGCAGCTCTGGACTGGTCTAACTGCTGATTCGATTGTTCAGGAGTAGTGGTGTTTTGAACAACATTAGTTGAGAAGAGCTAGACAGGCAAGCTGATTGTCAGTCATGGAAGCAACAATGTGGCCATATGGGGCGCTCCAACATCTCCCCAAGAGGAGAAGGGACTAGGACTTCCACCGAGGGAAATTCCTTGGTTGGAGGGCTCCATTTTCCCAACTGAAAGATCAACGCGGGAATAAGGGTGATTTATTATTCCGTTAAAATAAATTTTAATGACGCTTTAGACACAACTTGTTTTTTCAATTTTAAAGAGTCGAGAAAAAACAAAAGATGACTCTAGTCGCCTTCTATGTTTTAACGAGCCCGAAGTGACAAATGCTCGGATGGACTTTTTCTGTTATAGAGTCTGAAAAAGGCCAAAAGGAACTGCTCTGGAGATCTAGGTAGAGGGTGTGCCAAACCAATCACAAAACTGCAGAATATGTTTTACGGTACGGCAGTCAATCTTCCCGAATGTTGTGTTCAGTGCATTGCGATCAGTAGGGCGGTCGACACGGCTTCCTAAGGATAAAGTTTTTAAGTCTATAGGGGTCTCCCAATATATACGCGACGGTACGTGGGAGCACAATCCATACTGGCACTTTTGGTCCCTCAGGAGGAATCACCCAACCATCAGCGAGGCCAACAAATACCAGGTTTTACGATGCCGGAACACGTCTCTAGCCTAGACCTCTATGTTGTGCGTTATGTTACAAAGCGTTATTAAGTTCATTCAGTTTATTTTATGTTGATCTTTCTTAGAAGTTTTCCTTTTGAGGTTCACCACGAGATGTAGATACAACTCCTAAATGCAATCTAAAAGATGATAAGAAAATTTTATCTCTTTTTCAACAATGAAAATCTTAGCTACAAAGGGAAAAGAAAGACACCATCTTTTCTGAAAGAGCAATCAGCACACTCTAAATGCACTTTTCCTAAATCAAGCATGCAAACTATCAAGATGTAAATGCACAATGCAAGTGTTTGTTTTCCGCTCTCTTAATATTGATGCCTAAAAAGAAAGCTTTTTGTACAACTTTGAATTTTCTTTTAAATGACAAATACAAACAAGTTTACTTTTTCGAAATCAGAAAGGGTAGAAGAGAATACAACACTTTACGACTTTCAAAATGAACACTTGTTTCGACACTTAAAAGAGACAAACTCAAACCAAAAGCAAAAGTAAACGTATAATCAACTGTAAATAGCCAATGAACTCTCTCCTAAGATCAAAATCAACAGATCTGAATCAAGGGCTACAGGTCGACTATTTCACTCTTGCAAAGGAAAACTGTAAATGACGCCACAAACACATAAAAACACTCACAGTATTTTTGTACAAAAGGAGGCGGAATTAAAGCAGAGAAAAGGAGTTATCAGACAGGTACCTATGCTGGTTACAGGCTGTAGAAATCAGAGATCAAAACAAGGCAAAACAGAGCAGAGAACCCCAGCTGCACAAGGCCTAAGCTGGATCAGCGCACCTGTATAACAGAGAAACTGAATTGCAACACAGGTAGCCTTCACGGGAACTGCGTTGAAATGCAGAGTCTCTTCATAGAGCCTATGTTGGAGCAGAAACGAGAGTTCTTCTCTAGGTTCTGGGTCACGGTTTGCTGATTAATCTACGGTTTTAGGCCAAATAAAAGCAACAAGCAAGGTACAATCAAAGGGATGATTTGAAGGAGGGCTAAGATCTATCAGAAAGGATCATCAAATCATTTGTGAGTCCATTGTTCAGATCATAGATAAATCCAGTGATTGGATCAAAGCAGCAGCTGTCTACTTTGCATCTGAAAATAGCAGATGCAGTTCGATTGCTGCTCTTGAGTCTATGAAACAAACAATGATAGAGACACAAATAAAATGACTAAACAGATCTCCCCAGTGGAGTTGCCAATTTGTTGTGGGGAAAAATGCCTATGCAGGACGATCCTATCCACCTAAGGTGTGACAGTGCCTTAGCAACAAACAGAAACAGCTATTCTAGTATTCTTCCTTTATGAATTAAGAATGAAGAGAGATGGATGGACTAACTGGTGTCTTCCGTTTGTCCCTCCATCCGGTTTCTCTTCTCTTTGAGAGTTCCCAGCTACTTGCCTTCTCGCTCGCCCAGCTTCAACAGGTTCCTGCAAGATCACAAGAAAGGAACACTACACAAAGACATAGATTCATATTCATAACTAGTTCAGGATTAGAAATAAACTAAACATACTAATGCAATCATACATCAAAGATACATCAGTATATAGGAGAAACCAAGATAGCTTTATTGATGAATAACAAGGTTCAGGAGGATATACAACCAAGAGAGTTCCAATCCAGCATCCACCTCCCAGTGAATGAAATCCTTTCTTCACCTCCCTTCAAAGCATTAAGCACCCAATGATTCCAATCTCAAACCAACAGCAATTCTTTGCAATAAAAAAATTCCAGCCTCCTGGATCTCATGGAGGAGAGATCCATATATAGATGTTTGGAGAGAGGATGAGTCAGCTTGAGATCTGACTAGTGTCCTCTCCCTTTGTCAGTTCTTGCTTCCACTTGGAGACTAAGAGCCTCTTACTCATCACTTAGTTGAACTCATCAAGGCAAGTGTCATGGAGGAAGATTCTGGAAGCTTCCACAGTCTTAACACCTCGCACAAAGGACCCTGCCATTTGTCATTTCCCACTCAGCGCACCCTGGTAGTGCTTCCACCTGCATTGCAATGCAACTAGCCAGTGTAGCCTCTGCATTTCAACGCAGGCAGCTAGTGGAGCCTCTGAATTGATTCTGAATTGACTTGTTTTTGAGCAGTTTCTGGTGGAGAACTTCTGTGAATTGCTGTCGTTTGTTAGCCTTGTTCCTCTAGGGGTAGGAACAACATGTTTAGGGACTTTGGATCCCTTGGATTATGGAAATTTAATGCTTATAGCTGTAAGGCACAAAAATTTCTATAACACTCATCCCCAACATTAAAATGCACCTCTCGTCGCTTTGAATCTGCTTGCTGCTTGTATTTCTGTACGCTGTCCTACAACCTTAATTTGACTTATTCATGAAGTTCGCTCATTGCTTCAGCAAATTCATCCCCATCCGCGCTTCTCTGTTCCAGCTTTCCCAAATCTTGCAGTTCATGTATTCCCCAAGGATGCATGCCATACAAAATCTAAAATGGGCACAGGACGAGGAAGAGGTGCACGCAGAGTAGCAGACGAGGGCTTGAGAGAAGAGTTGAGAATCCTTACTGCTCGCTTGGAAGCAGTAGAGGCAGGTAGGCGAAGAGATCCGGAACTTGGAGATGATAGTGAAGAAGAGGCAGCAAATGTTACCGATGGGTCAGAGGAAGAAGCCCCGGAGTTAAGACTGTTGAGATCGGTACTGTTAGCCAACAGCAAACCCAAACCTGAGATCCCTAACTATGATGGCAGTCTGTCCGCCGATGTTTTTATGGATTGGGTGAGTGAGTTAGACAAGTATTTTGAAAATGAGGAGATCAGTGAGGACAAAACTGATGTTGCTAAACACAGAAAAATCAGAACTACCTGCAGAAATTCAGGAGTTGTTAAAAGAATTTCAAGACATTGTAGTTGATGATCTGCCAGATAACTTGCCTCCCAAGAGGATTATTAGCCATCATATTGATTTTATGCCTGGAGCAAGCTTGCCAAACAAGGCAGCGTATAGGATGATTCCGAAAGACAATGAAGAAATTCGTAAACAAGTGCAGGAGTTGCTGGATAAGGGACTGATCAGAGAAAGTTTGACCCCTTGTGGAGTACCAACAGTACTTGCACCTAAGAAGGGTGGAGAATGGCGAATGTGTACAGATTCACGGGCTATTAATAAAATCACTATTCGATATAGATTTCCCTTAGCCAGCAGCAAACCCAAACCTGAGATCCCTAACTATGATGGCAGTCTATCCGCCGATGTTTTGCTGGATTGGGTGAGTGAGTTAGACAAGTATTTTGAAAATGAGGAGATCAGTGAGGAAAAAAGAGTTACATTTTCTACGACTAAGTTAAAAGGACACGCTGCCTTATGGTGGGATAGTGTCCAAGCGGACAGGAAACGAATGAACAAGTTGCCAATAATAAAGTGGCCAAGGATGGTGGCAAAATTGAAGGGCAGGTTTTTGCCTAAAGACTACCAGGTTGAACTTTATCGACGAGTACAAAATTTAAGGCAGAAAGGTATGACTGTAAAGGAGTACACAGAGGAATTTTATCGAGTAAATTTACGTGCTGGTTATACGGATGATACTCCAGAAAAAATAGCGAGGTACGTGAATGGATTGAGGTTGGAAATATTGGACGAGATCAGTATTCTCTCTCCCCAAAATATAGAAGAAGCCTTTCAGAGTGCTGTAAAGGCTGAAGAGAAAATTAACAGGAAACAGAACAACAGGAGAGGGAGAGGAAATGGCAGAGGACGAGAACAGTCCTATGGCAGAGGGAGAATTGCCACTAACAACGAAGAAGGCAGTAGTTCCAGGCTTCAGGGACAACAGGGAAGGGAGATAGCACTAGAGGAGGTCGGCCATATCAGCGGGGAAGAGGAAATGGTCACAGAAGAGGGACTAATGTCCAGGGCTACAGGTGCCATAAGTGGGGGCACAGATCCTTCGAATGCCCGGAAGCCGAGCACGCTAGCCAGAGGGGAGCATTTGTTGCGTAGCCTGAGGAAGCTGAAGCACAGCCCCGAGAGATAGAAAACGTGGCAGCAACAGGGGAGGCTCTAATTTTGAACAAAGTGTTGTTGAAGCCAGCCAAGGAGATGGCTAAACAGACCCAGCGAAAGGCTCTGTTTCGAACAGTTTGAAAATCACATGGGAAGTGCTGTAAATTGATTATAGATAGTGGGAGTATAGACAATTTGGTTGCCACCGAAATGGTGGAAAAGCTGGGATTGAAGCGGCTTAAACATCCCACACCTTACAAGGTGTCGTGGCTACAGAAAGGCCACCAGCTATTAGTTGATGAACAGTGCGAGGTTGAATTTCACATTGGCAAATATCAAGACACGGTGCTCTACGATATTATGCCAATGGATGTGTGCCATATACTGCTAGGGAGACTGTGGCAGTATGATCAGAAGGTGATGCACGATGGGAGGACGAATTGTTATAAATTTCTGAAAGATGGGGTCAAACATACGCTTGTACCCATCAAAGAGGAGGATGCAGCAGAATCAAGTGGAACAAAATCATTGTTAATGGGAGGAAAACAGTTTGTGAAGAAGATCGAGGAAAATGAGGTCAATTATGCGATTGTAAGGAGGACAAAACTGATGTTGCTAAACACAAAAAAATCAGAACTGCCTGCAGAAATTCAAGAGTTGTTAAAAGAATTTCAAGACATTGTAGTTGACGATCTACCAGATAAGTTGCCTCCCAAGATGATGGCTAATACTCCTCTTGGAATTTCAAGCGTATGTTTGACCCCATCTTTCACAAATTTATAAAAATTCGTCCTCTAATCGTGCATCACCTTCTGATCATACTGCCACGGTCTCCCTCAGTATATGGCACACGTCCATTGGCATAATATCGCAGACCATCATGTCTTGATATTTGCCAAAGTGAAATTCAACCTCACACTGTTCATCAACTAATAGCTGGTGGCCTTTCTGTAGCCACGAAACCTTGTAAGGTGTGGGGTGTTTAAGCCGCTTCAATCTCAGCTTTGTTATGGAGGTAAATCCCCTCTGTGGAAAGAGGCGATCCCTACTAGCCCAAATGGGGTCTAGCAACAACCAAACAACGCTAACACGCAGGTTCCTAATTGCAAATCAAAGATCGATGATGAGGGCCTACCTAGATTCCAACGCTAATATTTGTAGAAGAGTCATCGCTCCCGTTCCTTTGCTCTGGGTGGTCACAATCCCCATGATCCTCGTGAACGAACACCTGCACATGCAAAGAACGACACAAACACAAGCATAAAATCCAATAGATGCAACTATATATCAGTCAGAAAGGATATAACTCAATCATCATTACAAAAGACAATAAGAGTGGAACCATAATGATAGTCGTCTATTATTGATAAACAACAAAGAAGAATACAACCATAGTTCTGACGTCAAATCCTCCTTTGGCTGGGTGATTAGCTACACAAGTCTTGCAAAGCTTGTTGGGATGGGAAACAAGCCTCTCTCTCCTTGGTGACAAGAATCTCCTCACTTAGATTTGGCCTTATGGATGCAAAGAAGGCTCTCGCAACTTCAATCTCTTGAACTCCTGGAATTCATACTATCACTAGCACTAGCTTGCCCAAGGCATAGAGACAAGCTTTTATATATAGAGGGGAAGGGGATAAGATCAATCACAATTTCCATGGGATTGGCTTTATCACTTAGAAGCTTCAATGAAAGGTGGCAAACCACTTCCCTTCTATGGAGATTCGAAGCCAAACCATCCTATCTCAACTTGGATTCAGTTGGTGAATGGGTTAAGGAGAACCTTCGGAAGTTTGTTCGTTAAAAACTTTACCCAACGGGGTTGGCGCGAGTGCGACTCTGAGATAGAGTGCCAACTGGCGCGCCCTCTTTAGAGGATTTCCCCCATTGGCGCGGGAAGTACACTACGGACCCTCGCTAATGCAAAAAGGGCTGTTTTTATGGGTATACTGCAGGAGATGTCTTCAGGGCATATGAAGCTCACACTTAAAGGAATATAATACAAGTGGTTTTAGGTTATGTCACTTCTCACAAGTCCCGGAATGAGTCCTCCAATGTACGGGAGAGGGGAAACAGGGACGGTGATGAACGGTGACAAATTACTGTGTAACAGATGCCCGCTAAAGCATGAGGCCCGAGGGAGAGAGAGGGGTGAAATGCGTTCACAAGAACATGCATAACTGAAAACACTGCCACCGGACAACCTGCGTAAAGAAGTACAACTGATATCTCAAGTACATGATATATGTGGTATGGGCGCAACCATCTATAACAGAGCACACAAGAATCTAGATCCAAGGTATGGGCACAGCCATCCAGTGAGGATCGATAAATAGACTCAGGCATGGTTGCAGCCATCCAGTGAATGAGTCATGTAATGATCATAATAAGCCACAAATCGCAACCTGGATTCCAACAAACAAAATCCAGGGTCTTGTGCTCCATCTCAACCCGAACATAGTACAAGTTCAGGCATGCGAATACATGAGTTGGAGTCGAACATGGATGAACATCATCTGATTACCAGCCAATAGTGAAAACTTTTAACAGACACGAGAGGTACCACCAATAATGACAATGGCCCTCAAGGTACTATAGGTACAATCTACGGTGTGCGAATGAGTGAGCTGGCATCGAACACCCATAGAATCATTCGATCAGAGGCCAATGATGAAAACCTCTCGTCGAACACGAAGAACCTGCCATTGAGGCATGCAGGCTCCAAGGCACCGGAAGGGAGTCTCTAGATCAACTTCCTGGATAATGAGCTGAAGTCGACAGGAAGTGACCTTGATCAAAGGTGGGCCATAGTGTTTCCCACATCATTGACATGAGACAGAGGAAGAATGTTGTGGTGAATCAGAATTATGTGAGGTATCAGAGGGAGGTTGTAATTCTGCAGAGGTCAACTTCTCTTGAACATATCGGCGGCACGACAGTGGACTTGACAGTATTTGACATCAATGGATCAAAGGTCATGGTGATGAGGCAATGAGTAGATGAGAGGTCAAACAGGATCACCCAAAACCCACGAAGGCAAGTGAAAAGCGAGATGAGATGTCCCCACCTAGATACGAAAGCAGACAAGTGCCATGTTCAAGAGCGACATACTGCCGACACGACAATAATTATCGGTCCATTTTCCCCACCATTTCTGGCGAGTACCCCAGTTATTTTTAACAAGCTTGACGGGGATAGCATATGCTTGTGAGGTGTCATTCCGACGGGATCCGATTTCATCAGGTTTTAACGAGCCTGACAAAGGAAGGACTCAACGTCTTTTCATGTTTAGAGATTTTGAAAAGACAGTAGAAAAGTGAACTCCAGGGGGGTCCTTTTTCGTAAAGTTGTGTCTCGCGAGCCTGAAAAAGTATAAAACAATGCTCAAAAGAACCGCTCGATCATTACGATCGAGGAGTACTATTCATGTGTAGTGACATCGACCTGAAAAAGTAAAAAAGCGATTGATATCATGTCGTTTCGTAACCATTAACGAGCCTGAAACGACAAAGACCCAACAATATTTTGTTTTTTACACGGTCGGAAAAGAGTTTAAAGACGACTGCCTCTTATTTCCATTTAACGAGTCAAGAGGGAACCCGACAATCTTTTCATCTTTACATGGTCGGAAAAGAGCTGAAAGCAAACCTGAAAAAGTGTAAAATACAGCTGGTTTCGTCGCCTAAGTTGTACAAACACCTGTTGCTGCACAAAAAGGGTGTAAAATCCATTTTCGACACAAATATATTCATAAAATATTCATGAAATGACTTTTTAAACCTATCGAGGGTCAAAAAAATTATAAAATGGGTGAAATAGTAAAAACAAGAATTACTTTTTCACTTTTACCCTTTGAGAGTGACATTTGGAGCTTTTGGTGTGCGATCTTCAAGCGACGATTGCGACAAATGCAGGTGACCAATCGGAGCGCCGTCAGTGTCAGGTAAGAGGCCTCTTTCTCTGCTCCATTTCCATACCTTTTTCATGCTTTTTGTTCCATGATTGAGCCTCTGCAAGGAGGGTTTCAAAATTTAGGGCCGCGCCCATTGGCGCGGGTATCCGGCACGGACCCGCGCTAATGGGGTGATTTTTCTAAAGGGGTCGCGCCAACCTCGCAACCTAATTTTTCCTTTGAAATTTCTCATTGCATTTTAAATTTGTCTGGATTGTAGGCTTACTAGTGTTCTAATAATGATTTATTCATCCTTGTGGGTGCAGGAAAACAGGCAAAATGGTGGTGGAATGGAAAGAAAGGGAACATGATGTCGTAGATGCCTTGGCTATAGAGGACGAGGGATGCATGAATGCCTTAAGAGACTGTGGTCTCAAGAAATTCTTCCTCACATCTTACCTGCGAGCTCAGCCTGAGCTATTGCAGTTCATAGTTGATGCTTGGGATGTTGATGACCAAGTATTCCACTTACGGGACCAAGCATTAGAGCTTGACGTGTCCAATGTGTATTTCATCACTGGGTTTTCACGGAGAGGGGCGAGGCCCATCTTGACCGGAAGTAGACCTTCCGGGGAGAAGATGATTGAAGTGATGGACCGAGTGTGTCCAGGGGCACAATTTGGGAAAAACAGTGCCAAGGTGGATATCGCCACCGTTCCGAACTTGGTTCTCAGGGTGATACTATTCACCATCACTCGTGCAGCCGAGGTACATGTGCCCCATGAGGCGAGCAAGAATCATCTGCTACTAGCGACAGAATGCCTCAACCCCACCATTTTTTACTGGGCCACAGCGGTGACCACCAATATCAAGAGGCAGCTTACAAAGTGTAAGCGAGGAGGAGTAAAACAGTTCGGGTATGGCTGAATTGTGGTGTCCTTCTTCTTGGAACGATTACCCATTTTTCCGATTCAGGGAGCTATAGTGGCTGATCCATTGCCACGAGAGCCTAGGATGGCTCGCTGGGCAGCACTAATGCCCAGAGGAGGAGGGGGCCAGCAGATGTCCTGGCGGCCCAAGTTCTTTATATGGCTCCGCCATCAGCTGATTATGGTGGAGGATTGGCCATACGCGGGACTGATTTCATTGAGGATCCATATCTCCCACTGCCAGAGGGAGAGGAGCGGGACGAGGAGCTGGGTATGATCTCTTTGTTTTTTTTTATGTTTTTTTTTTTTTTTTTTTGTCAATACATGCATGTTCTAATGACAGTTGTATGTATATGCAGACGTTGGCCCAGAGCAACCAGCTGGCTTGTCTCCCGTAGCGTGGAGGGTCCAGCCCGTAGCTGACCCTCAAGCAGAGGGTGCCGTGGGGGAAGAGCTGGTTCAGAATCTCGAGGGACTCACTCGAGGGATTCGAGATTACGCTAGACTAGCGGATGTGCCCTTTGCATACCAGAGGCACACAGTGGGGGTGCCGAGTCGTATCCATCGTCTGTTGAGACGCTTGGTGCACGCGATGACATGCTATCATGAACACCACCGCGATTAGACTTCTAGGCTTCTTTTATGCATATTTTTTGAGGGACATGTCGTCTCCGGATGTATCAGGATGAACATGTATTATTTTTTGAGACATATAATGCTCGTGGTGCAAACATTGCGACACACATATATATATACATATGCCTATTTCTAGATGGATCTTCCTCACATGTGATGATGTGTCATATGCTATGCGAATATCTGACACAAAATGTAATCTAATGTATCAGTTGCGTAACAAACAACCCATTGTGAAATGTATTTACACACACGCATATTTTATTTTTACACAAGCTTGAAAACACACATGATAATCACATATGCAAACTATGCTTGGAGATGATTTTATTTTTTATGCAAGCTTAAAAGCACTCACACACATGCAAACTATGCTTGAAAATAAAGGAACGGGCATGCCCCCCCAGCATGGTGTCGCAATTCAAGGTACATGACCCCAAGCTTCAGTCCATTGAAAATGGAGTGAAGGTTGACATTACTGTTATTGCGCTCGAATTGCACGAGCTCTTGTTTCATTATTTTAATGAAGTTGACACGGGTAAAAGAACTATCCTCGTAACACTTTGTTTCATTTTTTAACGAGGTCGTTACAAGATCAAAACTATCCTCGGGACACAAGCTTGAACCAGGAAGGACTCTGCATGTTGGAAATGCGCATGCCCCGAGTGCAATGGTGCAGGATGAGGTACATGCGCCCCAAGCTTCATTGCATTCAACAAAGTGGATGGAATGAAGCTTTACGAGATCTTAATTGAAAGACGTGATTGGAAAGGGGGAATTATTTCATTTTTTAACGAGCTTGACACAAGATCAAGAACTATGCTTGGGACACTTTGTTTCACTTTTTAACGAGCTTGACACAAGACAAGGAACTGTGCTCTGACACTTAGTTTCATTGTTTAAGGAGATTGACACAGGGAAACAAACTATGCTCCAATGGAACTTCACCATAATGAATAGGAAGTTGAGGCTCCCAAGAGTGCCACTCCTGATGGAAGGCCAACATCTTGGAAGTCAGGGCCCAATGCCTCCAGGACACTATGCACGATGGCGACATCACTGGATCCAGGCACGGGATAGGTGGCCACGTAGTTGATCTGTGATGGGGCAGATGCAATTGGTGGATGAAAGCCAGGAGGGGATTACAACTACGCCGGAAGCACCCGGGGATGGACGAATGATAATTGATCTATTGTCACTATTCTTCCATCGTGTGGAAAGCAAACCACCCAGAAAAGTGAAGAGACCAGGGCCCCCATGGCATAAACATAGTCACAGCCAAGGAGAAGACTGAAGTTTGAAGCACCTTGGGTAACCGATATGTCTATATAGACGGTCTTGCCTCCCAAAGTAACAGGGAACTGTGGAAGGATCCTTAATGGTTGACTAGTTCCTCCGTCAAAATCCGTCAGATTCGGTGCGACTGGCACAAGGTGTGGGGAACCCAGGCTTGCCAAGTAGTGGCAGGCATAAGACTAACCAATGCTCCCTCATCCAACACAGTGCCAGGTAGCGCCTTATTATAGGCATGTACCGTGACCTAGAAAGGCACATGGGATGGAAGGCGGGAGGTAGTCAAACGACTCCAGTCGAAGGAAACGACTGAAATACTTGGTGAGGGAATCATATGATTGCCCCCCTGCTCTAAAGGAACTGAAGCAGGACTCTCGGGAGCATCTGGGATAGGAGAGTCATTTTTGGACTCAGGAGAATCTGAGGAGACGAGAAGAACATGGGAGTGATGCTCTTCCGAAACAGAGTGATCGAAGGGTGGTGAACTCGAGTCGACACTCTTTTCGACCAATGGTTGGTTTGTAACAAGTTGGGCACAGCCAGGTTCAGGAAGAGGAGGCTGGACAAGAGAAGAATATGAATCAATCTCTTTGTCAGCAGGGGAACGATCTGCGGCTACAAAGACGTTGATAACCAATGGGAAGTTGGGGTGAAGGAGCTGTAAGACTTTCTAAGACAACGGAGGCTTTATCCATGAATGGACAAAGGTGAAAGGGATGATTGCCTTCACAAAGTCTACAGGGGATTTGAATCTTCCCTTTTCCCTTACCATTCCTGACTGATAAGGTAGCATCGCCGTGAGCTTTAGAGGACGATGGGGGGCGGGCCGGATCGCGAGACCATACTTCTAGTACCCTGGGAATGCCAGGACAATCGCAAAGAAGATGGTCCTCCTTGCATAATCGACAAGGAAGCTTGACCTTCCGCGGAGGAGCGGAAGGGGGCTTGACTTTAGGTGTACTCGAGGGGGTAGCTGCACTTGTAACCTCTCCCTTAGGAGTCTTCTTCTTCTTCTTCTTCTTCTTCTTCTTCTTAGCCACCTGGTTACTCGAATCTAGACTTTCACCAGGTGAAGTAGAAGATGAGGACGTAGAAGTGGGCATAGAAGGGGAGAGATCCACCTTAGAATCAACATGATGTTGTTCAGGTGGAGGGACGGATTGACTAGACGGTGAGATGGCAGGGGCCAAAGAGGTTGAGAACAACCAAACCGGCAACCCAACAGTTAACCCTGGGAGGGACAACGTTGCCATATAAGGAGCATCAACATTTCCAAAAGGAGCGAAATGACCAGGGTTCCCGTCAGAGGGGATCCCTGGGTTGGTGAACCCCGGAAAAGTTGCCATCGAGAACGAAAAGAAGCCTACTCAAGCTAACGCAAACAAGATCTAACTGGGTAAATGTGAATGCGGCCGAATAAATTTTAAGACAAAGGAACTGAACTTGACCTTTTCATGTTTTAAGAGTCGAGAAAAGGACAAAAAGGTGACTCTAGTCACCTTCGAATGTTTTGTGAGCCCGAAGTGACAAGTGTTCAAGTGAGCCTTTTCTTTTAAGGAGTCCGAAAAGGATCAAAAGTGACTACTCTGGAGAAACTAGGCAAAGGGTTCACCAGACAACCCATAAAATTGCATATACACCTTGGCAATCATATGAAAACCAAGGACTTCCCGTACGACATTCAATCTTCCCGAATGATGTGTTCGATGCGTTACGGCTTGTAAGGTGGCAGACACGACTTCCTATGGATAAAGGATTATAACCTAGTGGGGTCTCCCCATATACTCGATGGTACGTGGGAGCTCAAGTCCGTGCTAGACCACCACTTGTTGCGTCACGAAAGGAGGAATCACCCAACCTTAAGTGAAACAAAAGTGACTAGGTTTAACGATGCCGGAGCATGTCTCTAGCCTAGACCTCTAAAAAGTGAGCGTTATGTTCCAATGCATTTTTAAGTTCATTCATTTCATTTTACGGTTGATCTTGAATTAGGTTTTGGTTTTCAGGCCCTACCGTATGAAATCTCTCAAAATTCCCTAAATGCAAGCTATATGCCAAAAAGTATCATTTCGTTCGATGAACACTAACTACGAGAGAGTTGAGAACTTTTCAATCAAACAAAATGACCATAAACAATCAAGAACCACTCTAATGCAGCTAATGGAAATAAACAAAACTTTTCTTTGAAGTCACTAATCAATGAAAAGCTCTAATTTCAATTAACTAATTCAATGCAAAAGAAACTGTTCGTTTTCTTTTCAATGGAAAAGTGCACTAAACAAATTTTGATAGATAATAACACCGAGTAAAAGAGACAAACTTCACTTGATGAAAACACAATCAAGTCCCCAAAACACCAAGGCAGTCCTTCAAACCAAAAAGAAAACACAAAGACCTCTATGAGCTATGTGATCTAAGCCCAAACGAAGCCAAGAGAAATCCAAGTGGAAAAGAAGCAAATTGCTTGAATAACAATAAAAAGATTTGACAACCACTGAGCAAGTGCAAAAGAGTAATCACAAAGGCGACTGGACGATCAAAGAACCCAAGACTCCTACGGAAGGCTTGATGCACAAAGCCACTAGATGCCCTAGGGCTGAAATGTGAAATCGATGGAAAGAGGAAAACACCCGAAGGATGGAAGTCGAAAACCAGTCAAACAAGGATCAAACACACACCAGTAATTGAAAAAGATGTGGCAAGATACGAATCCAAGCTCAGAGGGCTTGCAAATAAGCAAACCGGAAAAGTTGACAGGCAGGCGCGACTGTCAGGCTGTAACTCGCGCTTTAAAGGGATTGGCGTGGGTTGTCTTTGAGCAACATGTGCCAACTGGCAGGACTGTCAAGGAAAAAATCGCGCTAATCAAGTTTGCTAGGTCAAAAATAAAAACAGGCCGTCCAAGGCTTGGTTAACAGTATCCAGGCAGGCTAGGAAGCAAGAGACAGCAAAAAATCCAACCCAGAAAGCTATCTAAGCAATCAAACAAGAGAACCAAAGAGACAAGACAACTCCAAGTTGTTTAGTCCGTAAACCAAACCGGAGATTGACTGAAGTGGCGTTGATCTACTTCGCGAATGCAAAGCAATAGCGTTTCGAAGGCTATCTGGTCGTACTTCAGGCTCCGTCTAAAGTTTACAAATCAAACAACAAGCTAACTCCCCAGGGGAGTTGCCAAATTGTTGTGGAGGTAAATCCCCTCTGCGGACAGAGGCGATCCCTACTAGCCCAAATGGGGTCTAGCAACAATCAAACAACGCTAATACGCAGGTTCCTAATTGCAAATCAAAGACCGATGATGAGGGCCTACCTGGATTCCAATGCTAATATTTGTAGAAGAGTCGTCGCTCCCGTTCCTTTGCTCCGGTTGGTCACAATCCACACGATCCTCATGAACAGAAACCTGCACATGCAAAGAATGACACAAACACAAGCATAAAATCCAATAGATGCAACTATATATCAGTCAGAAAGGATATAACTCAATCATCATTACAAAAGACAATAAGAGTGGAACCATAATGATAGTCGTCTAATATTGATAAACAACAAAGAAGAATACAACCATAGTTCTGACGTCAAATCCTCCTTTGGCTGGGTGATCAGCTACACAAGTCTTGCAAAGCTTGTTGGGATGGGAAACAAGCCTCTCTCTCCTTGGTGACAAGAATCTCCTCCCTTTGATTTGGCCTTATGGATGCAAAGAAGGCTCTTGCAACTTCAATCTCTTGAACTCCTGAAATTCGTACTATCACTAGCACTAGCTTGCCCAAGGCATAGAGACAAGCTTTTATAGATAGAGGGGAAGAAGATAAGATCAATCACAATTTCCATGGGATTTGCTTTATCACTTAGAAGCTTCCATGAAAGGTGGAAAACCACTTCCCTTATATGGAGATTCGAAGCCAAACCATCCTATCTCAACTTGCATTCAGTTGTGAATCCGTTAAGGAGAAACTTCGGAAGTTTGTTAGTTAAAAACTTTACCCAACAGGGTTGGCGCGAGTGTGACTCTGAGACAGAGTGCCAACTGGCACGCCCTCTTTAGAGGATTTCCCCCATTGGTGCGGGAAGTACACTACGGACTCGCGCTAATGCAAAAAAGGTTGTTTTTATGGGTATACTGCAGGAGATGTCTTCAGGGCATATGAAGCTCACACCTAGAGGAATATAATGCAAGTGGTTTCAGGTTATGTCACTTCTCACAAGTCCCAGAATGAGTCCTCCAATGTACGATAGAGGGGAAACAGGGACAGTGATAAACAGTGACAAATTACTGTGTAACACACCGTGTCTTGATATTTGCCAATGTGAAATTCAACCTCGCACTGTTCATCAACTAATAGCTGGTGGCCTTTCTATAGCCACAACACCTTGTAAGGTGTGGGGTGTTTAAGCCACTTCAATCACATCTTTTCCACGATTACGTAAGACTGTTGAGATCAGTACCATTAGCCAGCAGCAAACCCAAACCTGAGATCCCTAACTATGATGGCAGTCTGTCCGCCAATGTTTTGCTGGATTGGGTGAGTGAGTTAGACAAGTATTTTGAAAATGAGGAGATCAGTGAGGACAAAAGAGTTACATTTGCTGCGACTAAGTTAAAAGGACACGCTGCCTTATGGTGGGATAGTGTCCAAGTCGACAGGAAATGAATGAACAAGTTGCCAATAAGAAAGTGGCCAAGGATGGTGGCAAAATTGAAGGGCAGGTTTTTGCCTAAAGACTACCAGGTTGAACTTTATCGACGAGTACAAAATTTAAAGCAGAATGGTATGACTGTAAAGGAGTACACAAAGGAATTTTATCGAGTAAATTTACGTGCTGGTTATACGGATGATACTCCAGAAAAAACAGCGAGGTACGTGAATGGCTTGAGGTTGGAAATATTGGACGAGATCAGTATTCTCTCTCCCCGAAATATAGAAGAAGCCTTTCAGAGTGCTGTAAAGGCTGAAGAGAAAATTAACAGGAAACAGAACAACAAGAGAGGGAGAGGAAATGGCAGAGGACGAGGAAAATCCTATGGTAGAGGGAGAACTGCCACTAACAACGAAGAAGGTAGCAGTTCTAGGGCTTCAAGGACAACAGAGAAGGAGATAGCACTAGAGGAGGTCGTCCATATCAGCGGGGAAGAGGAAATGGTCGCGGAAGAGGGACTAATTTCCAGTGCTACAGGTGCCACAGGTGGGGGCACAGATCCTTCGAATGCTCGGAAGCTGAGCACGTTGGCCAGAGGGGAGCATTTGTTGCGCAACCTGAGGAAGCTGAAGCATAGCCCCGGGAGATAGAAAACATGGCAGAAACAGGGGAGGCTCTAATTTTGAACAAAGTACTGTTGAAGCCAGCCAAGGAGATGGCTGAACAGACCCAGCTAAAGGCGTTGTTTCGAATAGTTTTCAAATCACATGGGAAGTGTTGTAAATTTGTTATAGACAGCGAGAGTACAGACAATTTGGTTGCCACCGAAATGGTGGAAAAGCTGGGATTGAAGCAGCTTAAACACCCCACACCTTACAAGGTGTCGTGGCTACAGAAAGGCCACCAGCTATTAGTTGATGAACAATGTGAGGTTGAATTTCACATTGGCAAATATCAAGACACGGTGGTCTGCGATATTATGCCAATGGACGTGTGCCATACACTGCTAGGGAGACCGTGGCAGTATGATCGGAAGGTGATGCACGATGGGAGGATGAATTGTTATAAATTTGTGAAGGATGGGGTCAAACATACGCTTGTACCCATCAAAGAGGAGGATGCAGCAGAATGAAGTGGAATAAAAGCATTTTTAATAGGAGGAAAACAATTTGTGAAGCAGATCGAGGAAAATGAGGTCAATTATGTGATTGTAAGGAGGACAAAACTGATGTTGCTAAACACAGAAAAATCAGAAATGCCTGCAGAAATTTAGGAGTTGTTAAAAGAATTTCAAGACATTGTAGTTGACGATCTACCAGATAAGTTGCCTCCCAAGAGGAGTATTAGCCATCATATTGATTTTATACCTGGAGCAAGCTTGCCGAACAAGGCATCGTATAGGATGAGTCTGAAAGACAATGAAGAAATTCATAAACAATTGCAGTAGTTGCTGGATAAGGGAATGATCAGAGAAAGTTTGAGCCCTTGTGCAGTACCAACAGTACTTGCACCTAAGAAGGGTGGAGAATGGCGAATGTGTACAGATTCGTGGGCTATTAATAAAATCACTATTCGATATAGATTTCCCTTACCCAGGATGGACGACATGATGGATTGTCTTAGCGGAGCAGCTTATTTTACAAAGATTGATCTGAAGAGTGGTTATCATCAGATCAGGATTAGGGAAGGAGATGAGTGGAAAACAGCTTTCAAGACTAATGAAGGGTTGTACGAATGGCTGGTCATGCCATTTGGATTAAGCAACGCTCCTAGTACCTTTATGAGATTGATGAATGAGATGTTAAAGGAATTTATTGGCAAGTTCATGATATTTTATCTAGATGATATCTTAATTTTCAGCAGAACGAAAGGAGAGCATCTTCAACATTTTCGAAGGGTGTTAGAGAAATTACAGCAGAACAAATTGCTGATAAACTTAAAGAAATGCACTTTCCTGCAGAAGGAGCTGGTCTATCTGGGGTTTGTAGTTGCAGAAAATGAATTGAAAATGGACCCTGAGAAGATTGCAGCAATTATAAATTGCCGTCACCGAAGAGCTTATTTGAGGTACGTAGTTTTCACGGACTGGCAAGTTTTTATCGAAAAATTATTAGAAATTTTAGTGACATCTGTGCACCAATGTTAGAGACCATCAAAAAGGTTAGTCAGCCTTTTTGTTGGACCAAGATGGTAGAAGACAGTTTTCAGCTTTTGAAGTGGAAGATCACGGAGAGGCCAATCTTGAGGATGCCCGATTTCAATAAACTCTTTCAAGTTCGGTGTGACGCAAGTGGAACAGCTATTGGCACTATGCTCAGTCAGGAAGACAGACCAGTGGCATTTTTTGTGAAAAACTAAATGAGAGCCGGCAGAAATATTCCTCGTATGAAAAGGAATTTTATATTGTGGTCCAAGTTTTAAAACATAGGAGGCACTACCTGTTGGGTAATGAGTTCGTATTATTTTCTGATAATTTGGCATTACAATATGTAATGCAGCAGCACAAGTTAAACCATAAGCACACCAAATGGGTAGAATACTTGCAGAGTTTCACTTTCGTGTTAAAACACATAAGTGGGCAAGCCAACAAAGTGGCGGATGCCTTGAGTAGAAGAGCCTTGCTCTTACAGGAGAGTAGCATACATGTACTGGGATGCGAACATTTGAAAGATTTGTACCAAACTGACACAGATTTCAAGGAAGCTTTTGAAGCCTGCCAAAATCCCGTATTGAGGAATGCAAGTCCATGGTTAGACTATAATTTACACGAAGGATTATTGTTCAGGCGGGACATGGGGCCAGCCCACGTGGTCCCGCCGTCGATGTGCTGAGGTGTTATGCGATCGTAATGAATCTAATAATATTTTGGATTTTTGGATATTTATGTTGGTGATTTGTAATCGGCGCCGTATTGATTTTGGTTAATGAAGGTTTGTACCTTAGTGGCTTACCCGTTGAACACCTATCCCTCCTCAGGATCCAATGAATCCGCCCAGGTTTGGGGTTTTTATTCCTTCGCGCTCATTTCTTTCTCGTTGTTTTGCCTGGTCATTTGCTCTGTGAGCTCTGCAACTTCGGTGGTTTGTTTGTTTTGGATGTGGGTTGCTGCGACTTGTCTGCACGATTTGTTGGTTGTGGGCTCCTGGTTACCCTTTCGACTTCGATCGTTGGTTCCCAGCCTGGCATGCCTCTGCTCTTCCGACGATTTATGAATGCTTTGGTAAGTTTCGCATGGCACTATTCCTCGGCTTGCATGTCGGTTACTATTGTGAATTGGGGTGTTTTTCATTGAAGGGTTCCCGACTCTGTGTGTGCTATTTGTGTGATTCGAGTGGTTATAATTGCTCTGTTAATAATTTTTGCCTCTGTGTGTTGCTGTCTGCATCTTGTGAGGGTTTAAGCTATACGATAGCTATGTAATGCTTGATATTTCTTTCAATACTGGTTCAGTCCTTTCCACAGTCTTCAGCAATCCGATGGTGGCGTTCTCTGTTGGGGTCTCTGCAAACTCGTTCGGTAAGTTTTTGTTTTATGCCAGAATTTTTTAGTCCTCCTTTACCTATACCTGATGTCTTGGCTCCTTCATGAGCAGGGGTCTTCTCAGGGTCAAATGGAGGCTATGGTTCACCGAACAGGCATGGTGCCATTCCCTTTCGTTTTCTCGTCGTCTTCAATTTCTTATTAACTCAATTGATGTTGTTACTTGGGCCTAACCACTCTTGGTCATTCTCTTGGAGGTGAGACCGTTCGAGGGTTCCGGTGTTTGAGCTCTCAGCTGTTCGGGCAAACACGGGTAGCTTCTCTGTTGTTTGGTAGCTTGATTGTAGGGGTGTTTCGACTTTATTCGCTGAACTTTGTTTGCTGGCCTTAGGCTGCTCTCTGTCTGTACTTAACTCTCTTTGGTCGCTGAGCACGACGTGGGTTGTGATTCTGGGTCATACGGGAAGTTGGTTTCTAGTTTGCTGTTAGAGTTAATTTCTCACGACTGTGGATTTATTCCAGTCTTCTACTTTGGACAGTATGTAAACGTATATTGAACCTTGGCCGACTGTATTATTCTAATCATATGAATTTAATGATGAATAGATTAGACTTGCGTTTGTAATTTCCACATACCTGTTACGAGGTCTTTTTTTATTGTCTGGTTATATGGATTCGTGCTGTTACTTGTCGTGCAACTGGTTTATCTTCTCCTCTGGGTCCAGAACCTGTAGCAGTACATTCGACAGTATTTATATAATAACTTATTAGCAAAATTATACAGCCAATGAGGACATGGTAGGATTATATGTGCACAGAATGTTTTTATTACTCTCTCTCTGTTTTTTTTCATACAAAGTCGAACCCTTGAATGAAAAAAACCCCAATGCACAATAGTAACCGACATGCAAGCCGAGGAATAGTGCCATGCGAAACTTACCAAAGCATTCATAAATCGCCGAAAGAGCAGAGGCGTATCAGGACAGGAACCAACGACCGAAGTCGAAAGGGCAACCAGGAGCCCACAACCAACAAACCGTGCAGACAAGTCGTAGGAACCCACATCCAAAACAAACAAACCACCGAAGTTGCGTAGCTCGCAGAGCAAATGACCAGGCGAAACAACGAGAAAGAAATGAGCGTGAAGGAGTAAAAACCCCAAACCTCGGTGGATCCGTGGTATCCCGAGGAGGGACAAGTGTTCAACGGGTAAGCCACTAAGGTACAAACCTTCATTAACCAAAATCAATACGGAGCCGATTACAAATCAACCAACATAAATATACAAAAATCCAAAATATTGTTATATTCATTACGGTCGCATAACACCTTAGCACATCGACGGCGGGACCATGTGGGCTGGCCCCATCAAGTGGTATCAGAGCAACATTTTAAGGAAACAGGGGAAGATGGAAGTACAAAGACGAGGACGAGGAAGAGGTGCACACAGAGTAGCAGACGAGGGCTTGAGAGAACAGTTGAGAATCCTTACTGCTTGCTTGGAAGGAGTAGAGGTAGGTAGGCGAAGAGACCCGGAACTTGGACATGATAGTGAAGACGAGGCAGCAACTATTACCGATGGGTCAGAGGAAGAAGCCCCAGAGTTAAGACTATTGAGATCGGTACTATTAGCCAGTAGCAAACCCAAACCTGAGATCCCTAACTATGATGGCAGTCTGTCCGCCGATGTTTTGCTGGATTGGGTGAGTGAGTTAGACAAGTATTTTGAAAATGAGGAGATCAGTGAGGACAAAAGACTTAGATCTGATGCAACTAAGTTAAAAGGACACATTGCCTTATGGTGGGATAGTGTCCAAGCGGACAGGAAACGAATGAACAAGTTGGCAATAAGAAAGTGGCCAAGGATGGTGGCAAAATTGAAGGGCGGGTTTTTGCCTAAAGACTACCAGGTTGAACTTTATCAACGAGTACAGAATTTAAGGCAGAAAGGTATGACTGTAAAGGAGTACACAGAGGAATTTTATTGAGTAAATTTACGTGTTGGTTATACGGATGATACTCCAGAAAAAATAGTGAGGTACGTGAATGGCTTGAGGTTGGAAATATTGGACGAGATCAATATTCTCTCTCCCCAAAATATAGAAGAAGCCTTTCAGAGTGTTGTAAAGGCTGGAGAGAAAATTAACAGGAAACAGAACAACAGGAGAGGGAGAGGAAATGGCAGAGGACGAGGACAGTCCTATGGTAGAGGGAGAACTACCACTAACAACAAAGAAGGCAGTAGTTCCAGGGCTTCAGGGACAACAGAGAAGGGAGATAGCACTAGAGGAGGTCAGCCATATCAGCGGGGAAGAGGAAATGGTCGCGGAAGAGGGACTAATGTCCAGTGCTACAGGTGCCATAAGTGGGGGCACAGATCCTTCGAATGCCCAAAAGCTGAGCACGCTAGCCAGAGGGAAGCATTTGTTGCGTAGCCTGAGGAAGCTGAAGCACAGCCTCGGGAGATAGAAAACGTGGCAGAAACAGGGGAGGCTCTAATTTTGAACAAAGTACTATTGAAGCTAGCTAAGGAGATGGCTGAATAGACCCAGCGAAAGGCGTTGTTTCGAACAGTTTACAAATCACATGGGAAGTGCTGTAAATTTATTATAGATAGCAGGAGTACAGACAATTTGGTTGCCACCGAAATGGTGGAAAAGCTGGGATTGAAGCGGCTTAAACACCCCACACCTTACAAGGTGTCGTGGCTACAGAAAGGCCACCAGCTATTAGTTGATGAACAGTGAGAGGTTGAATTTCACATTGGCAAATATCAAGACACGGTGATCTGCGATATTATGCCAATGGACGTGTGCCATATACTGCTAGGCAGACATTGGCAGTATGATTGGAAGGTGATGCATGATGGGAGGACGAATTGTTATAAATTTGTGAAAGATGGGGTCAAACATACGCTTGTACCCATCAAAGAGGAGGATGCAGCAGAATCAAGTGGAACAAAAGCATTGTTAATAGGAGGAAAATAGTTTGTGAAGCAGATCGAGGAAAATGAGGTCAATTATGCGATTGTAAGGAGGACAAAACCAATGTTGCTAAACACAGAAAAATCAGAACTACCTCCAGAAATTTAGGAGTTGTTACAAGAATTTTGAGACATTGTAGTTGACGATCTACCAGATAAGTTGCCTCCCAAGAGGAGTATTAGCCATCATATTGACTTTATACCTGGAGCAAGCTTGCTGAACAAGGAAGCGTATAGGATGAGTCCGAAAGACAATGAAGAAATTCGTAAACAAGTGCAGGAGTTGCTGGATAAGGGACTGATCAGAGAAAGTTTGAGCCCTTGTGCAGTACCAACAGTACTTGCACCTAAGAAGGGTGGAGAATGGCGAATGTGTACAGATTCGCGGGCTATTAATAAAATCACTATTCGATATAGATTTCCCTTACCCAGGATGGATGGCATGATGGATTGTCTTAGCGGAGTAGCTTATTTTACAAATATTGATCTGAAGAATGGTTATCAGCAGATCAAGATTAGGGAAGGAGATGAGTGGAAAACAACTTTCAAGACTAATGAAGGGCTGTACGAATGGCTGGTCATGCCATTTGGATTAAGCAACACTCCTAGTACCTTTATGAGATTGATGAATGAGATGTTAAAGGAATTTATTGGCAAGTTCGTGATAGTTTATCTGGATATCTTTATTTTCAGCAGAACGAAAGGAGAGCATCTTCAACATGTTCGAAGGGTGTTAGAGAAATTACAACAGAACAAACTGCTGATAAACTTAAAGAAATGAACTTTCCTGCAGAAGGAGTTGGTCTATCTGGGGTTTGTAGTTGCAAAAAATGAATTGAAAATGGACCCCGAGAAGATTGTAGCAATTATAAATTGGCCGTCACCGAAGAGCTTATTTTAGGTACGTAGTTTTCACGGACTAGCAAGTTTTTATCGAAAATTTATTAGAAATTTCAGTGAAATCTGCGCACTAATGTTAAAGACCATAAAAAAGGCTAGTCAGCCTTTTTGTTGGACCAAGATGGCAGAAGACAATTTTAGCTTTTGAAGCGGAAGATCACAGAGAGGCCAATCTTGAGGCTTCCCGATTTCAATAAAATCATTCAGTTTCAGTGTGACGCAAGTGGAACAGCTATTGGCGCTGTGCTCAGTCAGGAAGATAGACCAGTTGCATTTTTAGTGAAAAACTAAATGAGAGCCGACAGAAATATTCCTCGTATGACAAGGAATTTTATGCTGTGGTCCAAGCTTTAAAATATTGGAGGCACTATCTACTAGGAAATGAGTTCGTATTATTTTCTGGTAATTCGGCATTACAATATGTAATGCAGCAGCACAAGTTAAACCATAAGCATGCCAAATGGGTAGAATACTTGCAGAGTTTCACTTTCGTGTTAAAACACATAAGTGGGCAAGCCAACAAAGTGGCGGATGCCTTGAGCAGAAGAGCCTTGCTCTTACAGGAGAGTAGCATACAGGTACTGGGATTCGAACATTTGAAACATTTGTACCAAACCGACACAGATTAGTGGGACATTTTGGCATCAACAAAACTTTGGAGCAACTCGGACATTTTTATTATTGGCCTAAAATGAGCAGGGATGTACAAAGATATGTAAACAGGTGTAAATTCTACCAACTGTCGAAAGGACACAGTCAGAGTACTGGACTTTACACACCACTACCTATTCCAAGCAGGCCATGGGACTCAGTCAGCATTGACTTTGTCCTAGGACTTCCTAGAATGAAGTGGGGATATGATTCAGTAATGGTGGTGGTAGACAGATTTTTGAAAATGGCTCATTTTATTCCTTGCTGGAAAACTAGTGATGCCACGTATGTGGCACACTTATTTTTCACGAAAGTTGTTAGACTACATGGCCTACCTAGATCTATCATTTCAGACAGGGATATATAATTCACAGGACATTTTTCGCACACCCTGTGGAAAAAGTTGGGCACGCAACTGAATTTCAGCTCTGCGTATCATCCGCAAACTGATGGAGAAACGAAAGTAGTGAACAAGAGCTAGGGGAATTTATTACGAAGTTTAACTGGAGAAAATTCACGGTTATGGGATCGAGCTCTCACCCAGGCAGAATTCACTTATAACGATTCGCCCAATCGTATCACTGGACACAGCCCATTTCAGATTTTGTATGGCATGCATCCTCGGGGAATACATGAACTGCGAGATTTGGGAAAGCTGGAATGGAGAAGCGCGGATGGGGAAGAATTTGCTGAAGCAATGAGCGAACTTCATGAAAAAGTCAAATTAAGGTTGCAGGACAACGTACAAAAATACAAGCAACAAGCAGATTCAAAGTGACGAGAGGTGCGTTTTAATGTTGGAGATGAGGTCCTTGTGCACCTGCGCCGGGAACGGTTTCCTAAGGGCACGTATAATAAATTAAAATATAAGAAAATTGGTCCATGCAAGATCTTACGTAAATTTTCAGCCAATGCTTACGAGATTCAGCTGCCACCTGACATAGGCATATCACCTATTTTCAATGTGGAAGATCTGTTCCCATATAATGTCGAAGCAGAGGATGATAGTGTGGTACGACAAGAATGGGACACCCAACATGGAGACAATTCTTGGAGGAAACAATTGCCTTCGGCCCAGTCCCATGAGATTGAATGGATCCTCAGTACCTAGGTAGCCAAGAAGACACGTAGGAAAGAATATCTACGTTACCTCGTCAAGTGGAGAGACCGTCCAATGGAGGATAGCTCATGGCTCGATGCAGTGTAGATACAGAAGGCTGGATATTCGGTGGAGGAACTCATGGAACGGAGCCATGATTTTCTTTTACCCCAGGAGCCTGATGCAGGAGCATCTGGCTAACAGGGCAAAGACGGAAGAAAGGTTGACATGGTTTCTGAAAAGGACAGAGAACACAGTTCGCTGGATGGACAGTAAATCTGTCTTTATTTTATTTTACTTTTCTTTTTCAATTGCCTAAGAATAATGTAATGACTTTTAATTACGAGAAGTAGTAATTAGTTAGAATCGTTTGTTTCCAAACAATTATATTACTGTTGTAAATGCATGTAAAGCAAAATGTGCTAGCTAGCTATGGAGAAGTCCCATATATGAAATAACTGATATAACCAACAACACAAAACTAACAACAGTTACAAAACTGTTTGAAAACAGTGTTACAAAATGTGAGAAACAAACCATTACAGGGGTTCGACTTTGTATGAAAAAAACAGAGAGAGAGTAATAAAAACATTTTGTGCACATATAATCCTATCGTGTCCTCATTGGCTATATAATTTTGCTAATAAGTTATTATACAAATACTGTCGAATGTACTGCTACAGGTTCTGGACCCAGAGGAGAAGATAAACCAGTTGGACGACAAGTAACAACACGAATCCATATAACCAGAAAATAAAAAAAGACCTCGTAACAGGTATGTGGAAATTACAAATGCAAGTCTAATCTATTCATCATTAAATTCATATGATTACAATAATACAGTTGGCCAAGGTTCAATATATGTTTACATACTGTCCAAAGTAGAAGACTGGACTAAATCCACAGTCGTGAGAAAGTAACTCTAATAGCAAACAAGAAACCAACTTCCTGTATGACCCAGAATCACAACCCACGTCGTGCTCAGCGACCAAAGAGAGTTAAGTACAGATAGAGAGTAGCCTAAGGCCAGCAAAAAAAGTTCAGCCAATAAAGTCGAAACACCCCTACAATCAAGCTACCAAACAACAGAGAAGCTACTCGTGTTTGCCCGAACAGCTGAGAGCTCAAACACCGGAACCCCGAATGGTCTCACCTGCAAGAGAATGACCAAGAGTGGTTAGGCCCAAGTAACAGCATCAACTGAGTTAAGAAGAAATTGAAGAGGAGAAGACCCCGAGAAGACCCCTGCTCATGAAGGAGCCAAGACATCAGGTACAGGTAAAGGAGGACTGAAAAATTTCGGCATAAAACAAAAACTTACCGAACGAGTTTGCAGAGACCCCAACAGAGAACACCGCCATCGGATTGCGAAGACTATGGAAAGGGCTGAACCAGTATTGAAAGAAATATCAAGCATTACACCGCTATCATATAGCTTAAACCCTCACGAGATGTAGACAGCATCACAGAGAGGCGGAAACTATTAACAGAGCAATTGTAACCACTCGAAAGACACAAATAGCACACAAAGATTCGGGAACCCTTGAATGACAAAAATTCCAATTCACAATAGTAACCGACATGCAAGCCGAGGAATAGTGCCATGCGAAACTTACGAAAGCATTCATAAATCGTTGGAAGAGCAGAGGCATACTAGGCCAGGAACCAATGACCGAAGTCGAAAGGGTAACCGGGAGCCCACAACCAACAAACCGTGCAGACAAGTCGCAGGAACCCACATCCAAAACAAAAAAACCACCGAAGTTGCAGAGTTCGCAGAGCAAATGACCAGGCGAAACAACGAGAAAGAAATGAGTGCGAAGGAGTAAAAACCCCAAACCTGGGCGGATTCATGGGATCCCGAGGAGGGACAGGTGTTCAACGGGTAAGCCACTAAGGTACAAACCTTCATTAACCAAAATCAATATGGCACCAATTACAAATCAACCAACATAAATATCCAAAAATCCAAAATATTATTATATTCATTACTTGTGAATTGGGGTTTTTTTCATTCAAGGGTACCCGACTCTGTGTGTGCTATTTGTGTCTTGCGAGTGGTTACAATGGCTCTGTTAATAGTTTCCTCCTCTGTGTGTTGTTGTCTGCATCTCGTTAGGGTTTAAGCTATACGATAGCTGTGTAATGCTTGATATTTCTTTCAATACTGGTTCAGCCCTTTCCATAGTCTTCAGCAATCCGGTGGTGGCGTTCTCTGTTGGGGTCTCTGCAAACTCCTTCAGTAAGTTTTTGTTTTATGTCGAAATTTTTCAGTCCTCCTTTACCTATACCTGATGTCTTGGCTCCTTCATGGGCAGGGGTCTTCTCGGGGTCGAATGGAGGCTATGGTTCACCAAACAGGTATGGTGCCATTCCCTTTCATTTTCTCGTCCTCTTCAATTTCTTCTTAACTCAGTTGATGCTGTTACTTGGGCCTAACCACTCTTGGTCATTCTCTTGCAGGTGAGACCGTTCGAGGGTTCCGGTGTTTGAGCTCTCAGCTGTTCGGGCAAACACGAGTAGCTTCTTTGTTGTTTGGTAGCTTGATTGTAGGGGTGTTTCGACTTTATTGGCTGAACTTTGTTTGCTGGCCTTAGGCTGCTCTCTGTCTGTACTTAACTCTCTTTGGTCGCTGAGCATGACGTGGGTTGTCATTCTGGGTCATACGGGAAGTTGGTTTCTTGTTTGTTGTTAGAGTTAATTTCTCACGACTGTGGATTTAGTCCAGTCTTCTACTTTGGATAGTATGTAAACGTATATTGAACCTTGGCCGACTGTATTATTGTAATCATATGAATTTAATAATGAATAATTAGACTTGCATTTGTAATTTCCACATACCTGTTACGAGGTCTTTTTTTATTGTCTGGTTATATGGATTCGTGCTGTTACTTGTCGTCCAACTAGTTTATCTTCTCCTTTGGGTCCAGAACATGTAGCAGTACATTTGACAGTATTTATATAATAACTTATTAGCAAAATTATACAGCCAATGAGGACACGGTAGGATTATATGAGCATAGAATGTTTTTATTACTCTCTCTCTGTTTTTTTTCATACAAAGTCGAACCCCTGTAATGGTTTGTTTCTCACCTTTTGTAACACTGTTTTCAAACAGTTTTGTAACTGCTATTAGTTTTGTGTTGTTGGTTATATTAGTTATTTCATATATGGGACTTCTCCATAGCTAGCTAGCACATTTTTCTTTTCATGCATTTACAACAGTAATATAACTGTTTGGAAACAAACGATTCTAACTAATTACTACTGCTCCTAATTAAAAGTCATTACATTATTCTTAGGCAATTTAAAAAGAAAAGTAAAATAAAATAAAGACAGATTTACTGTCCATCCAGCGAACTGTGTTCTCTGTCCTTTTCGGAAACCATGTCAACCTTGCTTCCGTCTTTGCCCTGTTAGCCAGATGCTCCTGCATCAGGCTCCCGGGGTAAAAGAAAATCATGGCTCCGTTCCATGAGTTCCTCCACCGAATAGCTAGCCTTCTGTATCTGCGCCGTGTCGAGCCATGAGCTGTCCTCCATTGGACGGTCTCTCCACTTGACGAGGTAACGTAGATATTCTTTCCTACGTGTCTTCTTGGCTACCTGGGTACTGAGGATCCCTTTAATCTCATGGGACTGGGCCGAAGGCAATTGTTTCCTCCAAGAACTATCTCCAAGTTGGGTGTCCCGTTCTAGCCGTACCACACTATCATCCTCTGCTTGGGCATTATATGGGAACAGATCTGCCACATTGAAAATAGGTGATATGCCTATGTCAGGTGGCAGCTGAATCTCGTAAGCGTTGGCTAAAAATTTACGTAAGATCTTGCATGGACCAATTTTCTTATATTTTAGTTTATTATATGTGCCCTTAGGAAACCGTTCCTGGTGCAGGTGCACAAGGACCTCATCCCCAACATTAAAATGCACCTCTCGTCGCTTTGAATCTGCTTGCTGCTTGTATTTTTGTACGCTGTCCTGCAACCTTAATTTGACTTTTTCATGAAGTTCGCTCATTGCTTCAGCAAAGTCTTCCCCATCCGCGCTTCTCCGTTCCAGCTTTCCCAAATCTCGCAGTTCATGTATTCCCCAAGGATGCATGCCATACAAAATCTAAAATGGGCTGTGTCTGGTGCTACGATTGGGTGAATCGTTATAAGCGAATTCTGCCTGGGCGAGAGCTCGATCCCATAATCGTGAATTTTCTCCAGTTAAACTTCGTAATAAATTCCCGGCCTGGTATGCCTCTGCTCTTCCGGTGATTTATGAATGCTTTGGTAAGTTTCGCATGGCACTATTCCTCAGCTTGCATGTCGGTTACTATTGTGAATTGGGGTTTTTTTCATTCAAGGGTTCCTAACTCTGTGTGTGCTATTTGTGTCTTGCGAGTGGTTACAATTGCTGTGTTAATAGTTTCCGCCTCTGTGTGTTGCTGTCTGCATCTCGTGAGGGTTTAAGCTATACGATAGCTGTGTAATGCTTGATATTTCTTTCAATACTGGTTCAGCCCTTTCCACAGTCTTCGGCAATCTGGTGGCGGTGTTCTCCATTGGGGTCTCTGCAAACTCGTTCGGTAAGTTTTTGTTTTATGCCAGAATTTTTCAGTCCTCCTTTACCTGTACCTGATGTCTTGGCTCCTTCGTGAGTAGGGGTCTTCTCCGGGTCGAATGGAGGCTATGGTTCACCGAATATGTATGGTGCCATTCCCTTTCCTTTTCTCGTCCTCTTCAATTTCTTCTTATCTCAGTTGATGTTGTTACTTGGGCCTAACCACTCTTGGTCATTGTCTTGCAGGTGAGACCGTTCGAGGGTTCCGGTGTTTGAGCTCTTAGCTGTTTGGGCAAACACGAGTATCTTCCCTGTTGTTTGGTAGCTTGATTGTAGGGGTGTTTCGACTTTATTGGCTGAACGTTTTTTGCTGGCCCCAGGCTGCTCTCTATCTGTACTTAACTCTCTTTGGTCGCTGAGCACGACGTGGGTTGTGATTCTGGGTCATACGGGAGGTTAGTTTCTTGTTTGTTGTTAGAATTACTTTCTCACGACTATGGATTTAGTCCAGTCTTCTACTTTGGACAGTATGTAAACATGTATTGAACCTTGGTGGATTGTATTATTATAATCATATGAATTTAATGATGAACAGATTAGACTTGCGTTTGTAATTTCCACATACCTGTTACGAGGTCTTTTTTTATTATCTAGTTATATGGATTCGTGTTGTTACTTGTCTTCCAACTGGTTTATCTTCTCCTCTGGGTCCAAAACCTGTAGCAGTACATTTGACAGTATTTGTATAATAACTTATTAGCAAAATTATACAGCCAATGAGGACACGGTAGGATTATATGTGCACAGAATATTTTTATTACTCTCTCTCTGTTTTTTTTCATACAAAGTCGAACCCCATTAATGGTTTGTTTCTCACCTTTTGTAACACTATTTTCAAATAGTTTTGTAACTGCTGTTAGTTTGTGTTGTTGGTTATATCAGTTATTTCATATACGGGACCCCACGAATCCGCCTAGGTTTGGGGTTTTTACTCCTTCGCACTCATTTCCTTCTCGTTGTTTCGCCTGGTCATTTGCTCTGCGAGCTCTGCAACTTCGGTGGTTTGTTTGTTTTGGATGTGGGTTCCTGCGACTTGTCTGCACGGTTTGTTGGTTGTGGGCTCCTAGTTACCCTTTCGACTTCGGTCGTTGGTTCCCGGCCTGCTATGCCTCTACTCTTCCGGCGATTTATGAATGCTTTGGTAAGTTTCGCATGGCACTATTCCTCGGCTTGCATGTCGGTTACTATTGTGAATTGGGGTTTTTTTCATTCAAGGGCTCCCAACTTTGTGTGTGCTATTTGTGTCTTGCGAGTGGTTAAAATTTCTCTATTAATAGTTTCCGCCTCTGTGTGTTGTTATCTGCATCTCGTGAGGGTTTAAGCTATACGATAGCTGTGTAATGCTTGATATTTCTTTCAATACTGGTTCAACCCTTTCCACAGTCTTCGGCAATTAGGTGGCGACGTTCTTCGTGGGGGTCTCTGCAAACTAGTTCGGTAAGTTTTTTTTTTTATGCCGGAATTTTTCAGTCCTCCTTTACTTGTACCTGATGTCTTGGCTCCTTCGTGAGAAGGGGTCTTCTCGGGGTCGAATGGAGGCTATGGGTCACCGAACAGGTATGGTGCCATTCCCTTTCGTTTTCTTGTCCTCTTCAATTTCTTCTTAACTCAGTTGATGCTGTTACTTGGGCCTAACCACTCTTTGTCATTCTCTTGTAGGTGAGACCGTTCAAGGGTTCTGCTATTTGAGCTCTCAGTTGTTCGGGCAAACACGGGTAGCTTCTCAGTTGTTTGGTAGCTTGATTGTAGGGGTGTTTCGACTTTATTGGCTGAACTTTGTTTGCTGGCCTTAGGCTGCTCTCTGTCTGTACTTAACTCTCTTTGGTCGCTGAGCACGACGTGGGTTGTGATTTTGGGTCATATGGGAAGTTGGTTTCTTGTTTGATGTTAGAGTTAATTTCTCACGACTGTGGATTTAGTCTAGTCTTCTACTTTGGACAATATGTAAACGTATATTGAACCTTGGCCGACTGTATTATTGTAATCATATGAATTTAATGATGAATAAATTAGACTTGCGTTTGTAATTTCCACATACCTGTTCTGAGGTCTTTTTTTATTGTAATGCCAAATTATCAGAAAATAATACGAACTCATTGCCCAGCAGGTAGTGCATCCAATGTTTTAAAGCTTGGACCACATCATAAAATTCCTTGTCATACGAGGAATATTTCTGTCGGCTCTCATTTAGTTTTTCACTAAAAAATGCCACTAGTCTGTCTTCCTGACTGAGCATAGCGCCAATAGATGTTCCACTTGCGTCACACCGAACTTGAAAGAGTTTATTGAAATTGGGCAGCGTCAAGATTGGCCTCTCCGTGATCTTCCGCTTCAAAAGCTGAAAACTGTCTTCTACCATCTTGGTCCAACAAAAAGGCTGACTGGCCTTTTTGATGGTCTCTAACATTCGTGCGCAGATTTCACTGAAATTTCTAATAAATTTTCAATAAAAACTTGCCAGTCGATGAAAACTACGTACCTCAAATAAGCTCTTCGGTGACGGCCAATTTATAATTGCTGCAATCTTCTCGGGGTCCATTTTCAATTCATTTTCTGCAACTACAAACCCCAGATAGACCAGCTCCTTCTGCAAGAAAGTGCATTTCTTTAAGTTTATCAGTAGTTTGTTCTGCTGTAATTTCTCTAACACCCTTCGAACATGTTGAAGATGCTCTCCTTTCGTTCTGCTGAAAATTAAGATATCATCCAGATAAAATATCACGAACTTGCCAATAAATTCCTTTAACATCTCATTCATCAATCTCATAAAGGTACTAGGAGCATTGCTTAATCCAAATGGCATGACCAGCCATTCGTACAACCCTTCATTAGTCTTGAAAGCTGTTTTCCACTCATCTCCTTCCCTAATCCTGATCTAATGATAACCACTCTTCAGATCAATCTTTGTAAAATAAGTTGCTCTGCTAAGACAATCCATAAGTTGATGAACAGTGCGAGGTTTAATTTCACATTGGAAAATATCAAGACACGGTGGTCTGCGATATTATGCCAATGGACGTGTGCCATATACTGCTAGGGAGACCGTCGCAGTATGATCGGAAGGTGATGCACGATGGGAGGACCAATTGTTATAAATTTGTGAAAGATGGGGTCAAACATACGCTTGTACCCATCAAAGAGGAGGATGCAGCAAAATCAAGTGGAACAAAAGCATTGTTAATAGGAGGAAAACAGTTTGTGAAGCAGATGGAGGAAAATGAGGTCAATTATGCGATTGTAAGGAGGACAAAACCGATGTTGCTAAACACAGAAAAATCAGAACTGCCTGTAGAAATTCAGGAGATGTTAAAAGAATTTCAAGACATTGTAGTTGACGATCTACCAGATAAGTTGCCTCCCAATAGGAGTATTAGCCATCATATTGATTTTATACCTGGAGCAAGCTTGCCAAACAAGGCAGCGTATAGGATGAGTCCGAAAGACAATGAAGAAGTTTGTAAACAAGTGCAGGAGTTGCTGAATAAGGGACTGATCAGAGAAAGTTTGAGCCCTTGTGCAGTACTAATAGTACTTGCACCTAAGAAGGGTGGAGAATGGCGAATGTGTACAGATTCGCGGGCTATTAATAAAATCACTATTTGATATAGATTTCCCTTGCCCAGGATGGGTGACATGATGGATTGTCTTAGCGGAGCAGCGTATTTTACAAAGATTGATCTGAAGAGTGGTTATCATCAGATCAGGATTAGGGAAGGAGATGAGTGGAAAACAGCTTTCAAGACTAATGAAGGGCTGTACGAATGGCTGGTCATGCCATTTGGATTAAGCAACGCTCCTAGTACCTTTATGAGATTGATGAATGAGATGTTAAAGGAATTTATTGGCAAGTTCGTGATAGTTTATCTGGATGATATCTTAATTTTCAGCAGAATGAAAGGAGAGCATCTTCAACATGTTCGAAGGGTGTTAGAGAAATTACAGCAGAACAAACTGCTAATAAACTTAAAGAAATGCACTTTCCTACAGAAGGAGCTGGTCTATCTAGGGTTTGTAGTTGCAGAAAATGAATTGAAAATGGACCCCGAGAAGATTACAGCAATTATAAATTGGCCGTCACCGAAGAGCTTATTTGAGGTACGTAGTTTTCACGGACTGGCAAATTTTTATCGAAAATTTATTAGAAATTTCAGTGAAATCTGCGCACCAATGTTAGAGACCATAAAAAAGGCCAGTCAGCCTTTTTGTTGGACCAAGATGGCAGAAGACAGTTTTCAGCTTTTGAAGCGGAAGATCACGGAGAGGCCAATCTTGAGGCTGCCCGATTTCAATAAACTCTTTCAAGTTCGGTGTGACGCAGGTGTAACAGCTATTGGCACTGTGCTCAGTCAGGAAGACAGATTAGTGGCAATTTTTAGTGAAAAACTAAATGAGAGCCGGCAGAAATATTCCTCGTATGAAAAGGAATTTTATGCTGTGGTCCAAGCTTTAAAACATTGGAGGCACTACCTGCTGGGCAATGACTTCGTATTATTTTCTGATAATTCGGCATTACAATATGTAATGTAGCAGCAAAGGTTAAACCATAAGCACGCCAAATGGGTAGAATACTTGCAGAGTTTCACTTTTGTGTTAAAACACATAAGTGGGCAAGCCAACCAAGTGGTGGATGCCTTGAGAAGAAGAGCCTTGTTCTTACAGGAGAGTAACATACAGGTACTGGGATTCAAACATTTGAAAGATTTGTACCAAACCGACACAGATTTCAAGGAAGCTTTTGAAGCCTTCCAAAATCTCGTATTGAGGAATGTAAGTCCATCGTTAGACTATAATTTACAGGAAGGATTATTGTTTAGAGGTGGGAAGTTATGTATTTCAGACTGTTCAATGAGGGAGAATATTGTACGGGAGAAGCATAGTTGTGGATTAGCGGGACATTTTGGCATTAACAAAACTTTGGAGCAACTTGGACATTTTTATTATTGGCCTAAAATGAGCAGGGATGTACAAAGATATGTAAACAGGTGTAAATTCTGCCAACTGTCGAAAGGACACAGTCAGAATACTGGACTTTACACACCACTACCTGTTCCAAGCAGGCCATGGGACTCAGTTAGCATTGACTTTGACCTAGGATTGCCTAAAACGCAGTGGGGATATGATTCAGTAATGGTGGTGGTAGACAGATTTTCGAAAATGGCTCATTTTATTCCTTGCCGGAAAACTAGTGATGCCACGTATGTGGCACACTTATTTTTCACGGAAGTTGTTAGACTACATGGCCTACCCAGATCTATCATTTCAAACAGGGATGTAAAATTCACTGGACGTTTTTGACGCACCCGGTCGAAAAAGTTAGGCACGCAACTGAATTTCAGCTCTGCATATCATCCGCAGACTGATGGACAAATAGAAGTAGTGAACAGGAGCTTGGGGAATTTATTACGAAGTTTAACTGGAGAAAATTCACGGTTATGGGATCGAGCTCTCGCCCATGAAAAATTCGCTTATACCGCTTCGCCCAATCGTAGCACCGGACACAGCCCATTTCAAATTTTGTATGGCATGCATCCTCGAGGAATACATGAACTGCGAGATTTGGGAAAGCTGGAACGGAGAAGCGTGGATGGGGAAGACTTTGCTGAAGCAATGAGTGAACTTCATGAAAAAGTCAAATTAAGGTTGCAGGACAACGTACATAAATACAAGCAGCAAGCAGATTCAAAGCAACGAGAGGTGCATTTTAATGTTGGGGATGAGGTCCTTGCGCACCTGTGCTGGGAACAGTTTCCTAAGGGCACGTATAATAAACTAAAATATAAGAAAATTGGTCCATGCAAGATCTTACGTAAATTTTCAGCCAACGCTTATGAGATTCAGCTGCCACCTGACATACGCATACCACCTATTTTCAATGTGGTAGATCTTTTCCCATATAATGCCCAAGCAGAGGATGATAGTGTTGTATGGCCAGAACGAGACACCCAACTTGGAGAATGTTCTTGTAGGAAACAATTGCCTTCGGCCTAGTCCCATGAGATTGAAGGGATCCTCAGTACCTAGGTAGCCAAGAAGACGCATAGGAAATAATATCTACATTACCTCGTCAAGTGGAGAGACCGTCCAATGGAGGACAGCTCATGGCTCGATGCGGCGCAGATACAGAAGGCTGGCTATTCGGTGGAGGAACTCATGGAATGGAGCCATGATTTTCTTTTACCCCGGGAGCCTGATGTAGGAGCATCTGGCTAACAGGGCAAAGACGGAAGCAAGGTTGACATGGTTTCTAAAAAGGACAGAGAACACAGTTTGCTGCATAGACAGTAAATCTGTCTTTATTTTATTTTACTTTTCTTTTTAAATTGCCTAAGAATAATGTAATGACTTTTAATTAGGAGCAGTAGTAATTAGTTAGAATCGTTTGTTTCCAAACAGTTATATTACTGTTGTAAATGCATGTAAAGAAAAATGTGCTAGCTAGCTATGGAGAAGTCCCGTATATGAAATAACTGATATAACCAACAACACAAAACTAAAAGCAGTTACAAAACTGTTTGAAGAAAGTGTTACAAAAGGTGAGAAACAAACCATTACAGGGGTTCGACTTTGTATGAAAAAAAACAAAGAGAGAGTAATAAAAAATTCTGTGCACATATAATCCTACCGTGTCCTCATTGGCTGTATAATTTTGCTAATAAGTTATTATACAAATATTGTCGAATGTACTGCTACAGGTTCTGGACCCAGAGGAGAAGATAAACTAGTTGGACGACAAGTAACCGCACGAATCCATATAACCAGACAATAAAAAAAGACCTCGTAACAGGTATGTGGAAATTACAAACGCAAGTCTAATCTATTCATCGTTAAATTCATATGATTACAATAATACAGTCGGCCAAGGTTCAATATACGTTTACATACTGTCCAAAGTAGAAGACTGGACTAAATCCACAGTCGTGAGAAATTAACTCTAACAGCAAACAAGAAACCAACTTCCCGTATGACCTAGAATCACAACCCACGTCGTGCTCAACGACAAAAGACAGTTAAGTACAGACAAAGAGCAGCCTAAGGCCAGCAAACAAAGTTCGGCCAATAAAGTCGAAACACCCCTACAATCAAGCTACCAAACAACAGAGAAGCTACCTGTGTTTGCCTGAATAGGTAAGAGCTCAAACACCGGAACCCTCGAACGGTCTCACCTGCAAGAGAATGACCAAGAGTGGTTAGGCCCAAGTAACAACATCAACTGAGTTAAGAAGAAATTGAAGAGGACGAGAAAATGAAAGGGAATGGCACCATACCTGTTCAGTGAACCATAGCCTCCATTCAACCCCGAGAAGACCCCTGCTCACGAAGGAGCCAAGACATCAGGTACAGGTAAAGGAGGACTGAAAAATTCCAGCATAAAACAAAAACTTACCGAACGAGTTTGCAGAGACCCCAACGGAGAACGCCGCCACCAGATTGCTAAAGACTATGGAAAGGGCTGAACCAGTATTTAAAGAAATATCAAGCATTACACAGCTATCGTATAGCTTAAACCCTCACGAGATGCGGAAAGCAACACACAGAGGCGGAAACTATTAACACAACAATTGTAACCACTCGCAAGACACAAATAGCACACACAGAGTCGGGAACCCTTGAATGGGAAAAACTCCAATTCACAATAGTAACCGACATGCAAGCCGAGGAATAGTGCCATGCGAAACTTACCAAAGCATTCATAAATCGTTGGAAGAGCAGAGGCATACCAGGCCGGGAACCAACGACCAAAGTCGAAAGGGTAACTAGGAGCCCACAACCAACAAACCGTGTAGACAAGTTGCAGGAACCCACATCCAAAACAAACCAACCACCGAAGTTGCAGAGCTCGCAGAGCAAATGACCAGGCGAAACAATGAGAAAGAAATGAGCGCGAAGGAGTAAAAACCCCAAACCTGGGCAGATTTGTGGGATCCCGAGGAGGGACAGGTGTTCAACGGGTAAGCCACTAAGGTACAAACCTTCATTAACCAAAATCAATACGGCGCCGATTACAAATCAACCAACATAAATATCCAAAAATCCAAAATATTATTATATTCATTACGGTCGCATAACACCTCAGCACATCGACGGCGGGACCACGTGGGCTGGCCCCATCAAGTGGTATCAGAGCAACATTTTAAGGAAGCAGGGGAAGATGGAAGTACAAAGATGAGGACGAGGAAGAGGTGCACGTAGAGTAGCAGATGAGGGCTTCAGAGAACATTTGAGAATCCTTACTGCTCGCTTGGAAGCAGTAGAGGCAGGTAGGCGAAGGGACCCCGAACTTGGAGATGATAGTGAAGACGAGGCAGCAACTGTTACCGATGGGTCAGAGGAAGAAACCCCAGAGTTAAGACTGTTGAGATCGGTACTGTTAGCTGGTAGCAAACCCAAACCTGAGATCCCTAACTATGATGGCAGTCTGTCCGCCGATGTTTTGCTGGATTGGGTGAGTGAGTTAGACAAGTATTTTGAAAATGAGGAGATCAGTGTTATAGACATTTTTGTGCCTAACAGCATGAAGCATGAAATGTCAATAATCTGAGGGATCCAAAGTCCCTAAACATGTTGTTCTTACCCTTAGAGGAACAAGGTCTGCAAACCACAGCACTGAGAATCAGTTCTCCACCCAAAAACACTCAAAAACAGGCTATTTCTGGATCATGTCAGCTGCTCCACTGAGCATCTGCGCTGAATGTCAACTGCTCCTCCTTGTACCTGCACTGAAGGTCAAAATCAATGAAGGCTACCTGCGCTGGGCGAGATTGGCCAAGTGGCACAGTCATTCTGCAAGGTGTCAACTGCCCAGGAAGCTTCCAAACTGACACTTGGTTCAAGGAATTCGCCCTATGATGAGTAAGAGGGTCTTGATCTCCAAGTGGAAGCAAGATTCTCCAAGTGGACTCAAGAACTGAAGATTAACTAAAGTGGGAGAGGACACTAGTCAGCTTTATGCCAGCCTCAAGCTGACTCATCCTTTCTCCAAATCTCCTATATATAGAGCTCTCTCATGAAGTCTAGGGGGGCTGGAATTTTGTGCAAGTAAGGAAGTGCTGTTGGTTTGTGTATAGAGCTATTGGGTGTTTTGCTTGAAGGAGGTGAAGAGG